>CM040460.1:29227542-29239301 GCA_022758105.1 Pangasianodon gigas | reverse complement strand
TAAATTAGCAATATTCTTCACTAAATTAGCTAAGGAAATTTAGCAAAATCCTCACTACGTTAGCTATGGAAATCTAGCAATTTCTGTCCTAATTTAGCTAAGAAAATTTATAAAAATTCCTTGCTAAATTAGCGATGGAAATTTAGCAAATTCTTCAGTTCATTATCTAAGGAAACTTAGCAAAATCCTCAGTACATTAGCTATGGAAATTTAGCAAAATACCTTGCTAAATTAGTTATGGAAATTTTGCTAAATCAAAGGAATTGTCATGAAAATCCTTGCAAAATAAACTATGGAAATTTAGCAAAATTCCTTGCTGAATTAACAATGGAAATGAGCAAATTCTTCACTAAATTAGCCAAGGAAATTTAGCAAAGGCCTCAGTATATTATCCAAGGAAATTTACTGAAAATCCTTGCTAAATTAGCAGTGTAAATTTAGCAAATTCTTCACTAAATTAGCTAAGCAAATTTAGCAGTATGCTCGCTATATTATTTAAAGAAATTCAGCAAAAATCCTTGCTAAATTAGCTAAAGATATTTAGCAAATTCTTCACTACATTATCAGAGTAAATTTAGCAAAGTCCTAGCTACATTATCTAAGGCAATTTCAGTCACATCTTTGCTAAATTTTCTTAGCTAATTTAGGAAAGGCTTTTAACCAACTAAAGCAATGTAGGCAACTCTGAACTAAATTAATGAAGAAATTTTGGCAAAATTCTCACTACATTAGGTAAAGACGTTGAGCTAAATCCTTGCTATATTATCTAAGCAATTTCAGCGACATCTTTACACATTTTAGCAAAGTCCTTGTTAACAAGCTAAAGCAAACTGGAAATTGAGCAAAATCCTCACTATATTAGCTAATTATTTTCAGTGACCTTTTTTTCCCTTAGCTAATTTAGCCAAGTTTTTGCTACCTAGCTAAAGCAACTTAGCAAAGTCCTAACTAAATTGCTAAGAAAAGGAATTAGCAATGACCTTACTAATTAAATAAAGAAAATTAGTGATGTGCTTTATTAAATTATCTATGAAATTGAGCTAACTTTGCTAAGTCGATTCAACAACGCCTCGCTAATTATCTAAGAATGCTTAGCTCAGGCATTACTAAATAAGCCAAAGAAACTTTGCGAAGTTCTTGTTAAATTAAAAGGAAATTTAGCAAAATCCTCACTACGTTAGCTATGGAAATCTAGCAATTTCTGTCCTAATTTAGCTAAGAAAATTTATAAAAATTCCTTGCTAAATTAGCTATGGAAATGTAGCAAATTCTTCAGTTCATTATCTAAGGAAATTTAGCAAAATACCAGTATGCTCGCTATATTATTTAAGGAAGCAAAAATCCTTGCTAAATTAGCTAAGAATATTTAGCAAATTCTACACTACATTATCTGAGGAAATTTAGCAAAGTCCTAGCTACATTATCTAAGGAAATTTCAGTCACATCTTTACTAAATTTTCTTAGCTAATTTAGGAAAGGCTTTTAACCAACTAAAGTCCTTGTTAAATTAACTAAGAAAATTTAGTGAAGTCTTTGTTAAATTAGCATAGGAATTTGACCTATGGCGGAGGAAATGTACTGAACCATCACTTGTTAGCTAATGAAATGAACAAGAAGTTGGCAGTTTAAATGAAAACATGTCGAAAAGATTGCTAAATTAGCAATATTCTTCACTAAATTAGCTAAGGAAATTTAGCAAAATCCTCACTACGTTAGCTATGGAAATCTAACAATTTCTGTCCTAATTTAGCTAAGAAAATTTATAAAAATTCCTTGCTAAATTAGCTATGGAATTGTAGCAAATTCTTCAGTTCATTATCTAAGGAAACTTAGCAAAATCCTCAGTACATTAGCTATGGAAATTTAGCAAAATACCTTGCTAAATTAGTTATGGACATTTTGCAAAATCAAAGGAATTGTCATGAAAATCCTTGCAAAATAAACTATGGAAATTTAGCAAAATAACTTGCTGTATTAACAATGGAAATGAGCAAATTCTTCACTAAATTAGCCAAGGAAATTTAGCAAAAGCCTTAGTATATTATCCAAGGAAATTTACTGAAAAGTCTTGCTAAATTAGCAATGGAAATTTGCAAATTCTTCACTAAATTAGCTAAGCAAATTTAGCAGTATGCTCGCTATATTATTTAAGGAAGCAAAAATCCTTGCTAAATTAGCTAAGAATATTTAGCAAATTCTTCACTACATTATCTGAGGAAATTTAGCAAAGTCCTAGCTACATTATCTAAGGAAATTTCAGTCACATCTTTGCTAAATTTTCTTAGCTAATTTAGGAAAGGCTTTTAACCAACTAAAGTCCTCGTTAAATTAACTAAGAAAATTTAGTGAAGTCTTTGTTAAATTAGCAAAGGAATTTGAGCTATGGTGGAGGAAATGTACCGAACCATCACTTGTTAGCTAATGAAATGAACAAGAAGTTGGCACTTTAAATGAAAACATGTCGAAAACATTGCTAAATTAGCAATATTCTTCACTAAATTAGCTAAGGAAATTTAGCAAAATCCTCACTACGTTAGCTATGGAAATCTAGCAATTTCTGTCCTAATTTAGCTAAGAAAATTTATAAAAATTCCTTGCTAAATTAGCTATGGAATTGTAGCAAATTCTTCAGTTCATTATCTAAGGAAACTTAGCAAAATCCTCAGTACATTAGCTATGGAAATTTAGCAAAATACCTTGCTAAATTAGTTATGGAAATTTTGCAAAATCAAAGGAATTGTCATGAAAATCCTTGCAAAATAAACTATGGAAATTTAGCAAAATTCCTTGCTGTATTAACAATGGAAATGAGTAAATTCTTCACTAAATTAGCCAAGGAAATTTAGCAAAGGCCTCAGTATATTATCCAAGGAAATTTACTGAAAATCCTTGCTAAATTAGCAGTGTAAATTTAGCAAATTCTTCACTAAATTAGCTAAGCAAATTTAGCAGTATGCTCGCTATATTATTTAAGGAAGCAAAAATCCTTGCTAAATTAGCTAAGAATATTTAGCAAATTCTTCACTACATTATCTGAGGAAATTTAGCAAAGTCCTAGCTACATTATCTAAGGCAATTTCAGTCACATCTTTGCTAAATTTTCTTAGCTAATTTAGGAAAGGCTTTTAACCAACTAAAGCAATGTAGGCAACTCTGAACTAAATTAATGAAGAAATTTTGGCAAAATTCTCACTACATTAGGTAAAGACGTTGAGCTAAATCCTTGCTATATTATCTAAGCAATTTCAGCGACACCTTTACACACTTTAGCAAAGTCCTTGTTAACAAGCTAAAGCAAACTGGAAATTGAGCAAAATCCTCACTATATTAGCTAATTATTTTCAGTGACCTTTTTTTCCCTTAGCTAATTTAGCCAAGTTTTTGCTACCTAGCTAAAGCAACTTAGCAAAGTCCTAACTAAATTGCTAAGAAAAGGAATTAGCAATGACCTTACAAATTAAATAAAGAAAATTAGTGATGTCCTTTATTAAATTATCTATGAAATTGAGCTAACTTTGCTAAGTCGATTCAACAACGCCTCGCTAATTATCTAAGAATGCTTAGCTCAGGCATTACTAAATAAGCCAAAGAAACTTTGCGAAGTTCTTGTTAAATTAGAAGTGCTATTATCAGGCAGCCGAAGTCCTCGTTAAATTAACTAACAAACTTTAGTGAAGTCTTTGTTAAATTAGCAAAGGAATTTGAGCTATAGCGGAGGAAATGTACCGGACCGTCACTTGTTAGCTAATGAAATGAACAAGAAGTTGGCACGTTAAATGAAAACATGTAGATTTTTTAACGTAGAACTGCCGCTGACGTCTCGCTGAATTAGCTAAGGTGCTAATTATTTAGGTTTGTGAACCTACATTCATTCAAAATGTCTCTTTTAGAAATAAAAAAAATCTTAGAAATATTGAAAAAATCATGCATATGTACATCTGGAGCTCTAAAATAAACTAAGACATTATTAAAATTTAACATTACGATCATCGGCCGACTGTTCGTTACAATCTCAAACATCAATACAGCACGACTGAGCGTTTTTTGTTTTTTTTAGACTTTGCTGGTTACTCTCATTGCACAAAGAGAATTCTGGGATTTCTGCTCCAATTTGTCCAAAATAACAGATCTTAGTAGGCAGAATTGGCTAAATTGTTTAACGATAATATTGTGCGTGTTGAATATCACAGAACTGATTATTGGCACATAGCTACTACAGAAAAATTGTAAATCTGTTTTAAAAAAGTAGGCGTGGCTTTAAACACCATGACGGTAAACACTGTAGGTTTTGTAGCTGAGCAAAAATAACATGATATTAAAAAAAAAAAAATTCTGAAGTCATTAAAAACTATTTCAACATCCAAAAAAAAGACAGCGTAAATAGATTCAACACAAAAAAGTCTTGTTATAAAAAGTAAAAAAAAAAACAACAACACATAGCCACTTTAAATGAAGCAACAAAACTTTCTGTCCAGTCCTGCGTTAGACTCAAATCCGGCAGTGTTTCGTCCCACCAGGTCCGACAGGAAAGTGCGAGACTTGGGCATCTTCGCACGCTATTTAGTGCATAACGCTGAGATAAAACAGGACGAGGCCGATTGAGGACCTGAGGAAGGAGCCGCTTAAAAACCGGCGGCCATTTTTACGCAACGTTCCTCACGAGTTTTGGTGGTAGAATCATCCCTGATGTCCGGCTCGTCCGTTACAAAGCTTCTCTCCGAGCGAAAGTCCACAAGAGTCTCAAAAAGGTTCTGTGTTCAAAGAATCGGAGACTGCTTTAAACCCAGCACACACACACACACACACACACACACACGGATGTGGGCTCTGCCTGGAAAACTTCACACACGCTGTAAATAACGGCTAGTCACCAGAGTCCTGGCCTTCCGACTGAGGAGAATATTTGAGACGAAACATACCTGTATATATACATATATATAAAATAAAAAAAATAAATAAAAATAAAATACAATAAAAACGTATGTTAGCACCATCAAAAATTATTTCTATAATAATAATAATAAAACTAATAATAATAATAATTTTTTAAAATACTATTTAAATACAAAATATATAGTCTGGAAATATGCTATATTATTTATATAGATATGTTTATTGTAATTTTTTAAAATATATTAAAAATTATATTAATTAAATTATATTATGTAAGTTGTCTGTAAGAATATTTACAGCATGATGCAGCTATTTTAATTTTTTAACGAGACGTTTTAATTTTTTAAGAATTCCGTTACCTTGCTGAGCCGAATCCATGGGTGGCTGTTTGCAGTCGTGCGCTCGATGGCCGCTGAGGCCGCAGTTGTAGCAGGAAACGTTTCCCGCCTTCTTTTGCCCCGCGCCTCCGTTTCCCATCATGCCATAGGGCTGGTACACGTTAGCCCCGCCTCCTAGAAAGCCCTGCATTGGGGGGAGGACGAGGTTCTGCTGCGAGTCGTGTGACAGGCTGCTGTTGTACAGGGGCGGGGCTACGATCGGGTACGAGAACGGGGAGGCGGAGCCACTTCCTGCAAGGAGCGGGCTGAAGTGGAGGAGCGGGCCGAAAGTGAACAGGGACGTACCGGAGAACGGGTGCGGGAAGTAGAACGATCCGCACTTTCCACTGCAGCCGCACGAGCTGCACACACACGCCGTCGTACCGTTCGACTGGGCGGAGCCGTAGCACGCCGTTTCCGTAGTGACAGGACTGGTGGTGGGCGGGGCTACTATGGACGCACTGTTGGCACTGTAGGTGTTTCCGGAAACGGCTGCCATGGGAACAGCGCTGATGGGCGAGAAGGTGGGTTTGGAGGACGAGGAAAAGGAAAAGGAAGACGATGAGGAAGAGAAAGAGGATGAGGAGGAGGAAGAGGCGGGGTTTGGGTACTGAGCCAATCGGGTGTGGCCGGGCGTGGCTGAAACCTGGAAGTGTAGCGTCGGATGCGAGACGTGATGAAGGGTGTTCGAGGTTGCCGTTAGCGCCGTGCACGTTTCCGCTTCCTGATGACCTGGGGGAGGAGCTTCCACGCCCATCGCAGTGCAGAGCAGGGGTGGGCGGGGCTTGCGGGAGGCGGAGCCGAGTCCTCGGCCCGGGGCCAGCAGTGGGAGGGAGGGAAGGGTTACGCTGGAGTGAGACGGACAGATGGAGGGATCGTTCTGTACCGGGAGAACCTGAGCCGTCGGGCGACTCGGACCTGCGGTGCTGAGCAGGAAACACACACGATCTTTCTCTACACACTCCACATCGGCACCTACACATGAAACACACACACACACACACACAAAACAAGATGATCAGTAATAAGATGTAAACTAGTAAGAATTAATTATATCATATATACTATAAATACTGTACATAGTAATATAAAAGTAACTTATATCACCTTTATACAGTTAGAAATACACACACAAATAAAAAAAGTGAAATTGCAGTCCTAGAGAAAATAAAAAATAATTATTTTAAAGAGGGAAAAAATAAAGATTATGTAGGTAAAATTAAATAAAAGTGACATAAATTTAATTCAAAGGAAAGAAAAAAGAATTGAAATTATTTAACAGGAAGATATGATTAATGAAAATTAATTTTAAGAGGTAAAATGAATTAGATTCAATATCCAGCAAAATTAACTGATAGGATGGCTTGAAATTAATTATCAGAAAATTTATATTAAATTTAAAATTAATATAAAATTAATTTATATTAAACTGAATTAAAATGAATTATTAACAAGGTAAAATTTATTTAAATTAATTGACAGAAAGCTTACATTAATTAAAGTTAATAAATAGGTTTAACAGGAAGGTAAATTTAATTAAAATTAATTATCAGAAAGTTACAATTAATTATCAGGAATGTAAAATTAATTAAAATAGTAAAAAAGAAGTACATTTTATTAAACTGAATTAACAGGAAGGTAACATTAATTAAAATAAATGATCAGAAAGTTAGAATTAATTATCAGGAAAGTAAAAAATAAAACAAAAGTAACCAAAGTAAAATAAATATTATATTTTAACCTCGAGTTTATTAAAATTTCTCTGCATCAGATCGAGGAAAATCAGCTGGAATCCTTCACTAGTGTGTATGTAACTAGAGAAAGGTGCTATACGAATAAAGTGTGTGTGTGTGTGTGTGTGTGTGTGTGTGTGTGTCCTACGTCTGTGAGTCTCTTTCAGAGGAGTCATGGGACTGGATGGAGAACTGGAGTAACCCGATGATGAGCTGCTGTCCCTTAGAGAGGACAGAGAACCGGCCTCCACCTCCACACGCAGCTCTGCGCACACGCACACACACGCACACACGCACGCACACACACGCACACACACACACCTCATTCGTGGTGATGATACACCAAACATTAACAGTCTTTAAAATAACTGATGTAAGATTACATGATGGTTTTTATCCTGATTGTCAGATTATAAACATTATTAGGGATAGTACATTCAGTAGAAAGTGTGTGTGTGTGTGTGTGTGTATACCTGTGTTACTGCTGCTGCTTGAGTGTGTGTGTGTTATCGGGCCGTTGTAAGTGGAAGGCGTCACTCTCGCTACTCCACCACAGGACACGGGGAACTGAGACATCGTGTATCTCTTCTCCAACTTTTCCCTGAAAAGGAGAAGAAGCTCATTTTAAAAAATATATAAATATAGAATAACATTATATATATATAAATCCATTACTAAAAGACATAAAAGGTCTCTGAAAAATAAACTCTGCGTTATGGGTTTAAACTTCAGGCTTCCGCACGATATGATACGATTTCATTTTGTAAGGAAATAATTCAATATTTGATGATGCCACTGAATCCACTGCAGTGCGATACGATACAATCAGATGAGATGATACGAGAAGAGACGAGATGATCTGATACGATATCAGACAATACAAGATGACACGAGATGATATAATACGATACGAGAGTAGACGATATGAGATGAGACAAGACGATACAATACGATACGAAACAACACAAGATGACACGGTACAATACAATATGATACAAGATGACACGAGATGAGATGAGACGAGACGATACGAGTTGATACAATACGATACAATACGATACAATACAATACAATACAAGATGACACGGGATGATATAATACGATACGAGAGTAGACGATATGAGATGAGACAAGACGATACAATACGATACAATACAAGATGACATGAAACAATACAAGATGACACGAGATGAGACGAGACAATACGATATGCTACAATACGATACAAGATGACACGAGATGAGACGAGACGATACGAGTTGATACAGTACGATACGATACGATACAATACAAGATGACACAAAACGATACGTTATGAGTTGAGATGAGACGATACAATGCGATACAAGATGACAATACAATATGATATGAAGCGACACGATACAATATGATACAAGACGAGGCGAGATAATACAATATGATACGATACAAGATGAGATAAGACAATACAATACAATACGAGATGAGATGATACGAGATTAGAGGAGACGATTAGCGATGAGACGAGGCAATATGAGATGAGACGAGACGACAGAAGATGATACGATGCAATATCCTCTGATCGATATGTTATTGACTTTGTTCAGAATCCGTGAATGATGATGAGGCAGAAAAAAAATCACCTCACTAGCTTATTAAATTATTGACACACCAGTTTGTCCTTTTTTGCTAGTAATCAATTAATGATTGTTGCCTCGATTCATTTCAGTTGTTGTCTTTTAAATCGATGCATCGATCCAAATTGTCCGATCGTTACACCCTGACTACGTACTATATCAAAAACTACGCAAATGAATAACGTACTAATGCAAAAACAGCACATTTTCATCGTTGTAGTTACAAACGTACTCGCATAAGTCACATTTTATTTATAAACACTGAGGAAGCTGTACAGATACATGTAATAATAATAATAATTTTATAATAATAATAACAACAATAAAGAACAATAAGAATGAATACGCATGTTTATATAATGTTATATGAGATAAAACGGATAAATAAACTAAAAAGTGATTAAAATAAGATGTAAATAATTTGGCTGCATCAACAATAATTGATTGTAGTGTTTCCTGATGTGTTCTGCTTAAGTGAATTAATAGATTTATTGGTTTGTGATTATGTAATAATCATGTAATAAATGTTTCAAGCACGGTGCACTTCCACTACTGACCACTAGATGTCAGTGTGTGTGCACCGAACCCAGCGCTCTCTCAGCAAAACCGGACTGAAACACAACCAGGTGGAATAACACTCCAAAACACTCTGAAGTGGACATGTGATCAAATTTCAGCTTTTTTACATCTTAAATGCTAAATATTTTATTACAGAGATGAACAAGTTTCCTTCTTTCTAATCACTAATTGCACATTAATAATTAATACAGAGCGTCTTTATCAAATTAAGGGACTAGCCAAATAAACATTACCTTGCTCTGGGCCTCCATGTTTTTTCGAGTGGAAGCAGTGGAACATGTTTTGATCAGAACTCGGGAAAATCTAGTACGATGGATTAGAGCATTAATTTACAATGTGTGAGTTTTCTCTGCGAACGCAAAATCAGGCTGAAATTCGTAGTGTGACAGTGTGAAGCCAGCTTTAGTTAGTGAAGTCTGACTCATGAATGAATCATTCTTTTGAACCGATTCTTTTTAATCGTTCACAAGTTCATCCGAATCAAACTATGTGTGGTGTCTATTGGTTTAAAATTTGAGTAAAATTCTAATAGTCCAAAATTTTTAACCTTATTAATCTGTTAAACAAAGAGCATCATTATTGTACGTGAGTTGGCTCAGTGGAAATGAGCCGAACTGAGCCGTTAACGTGCACAGGGTGAAGAGAACATCATCGTTCTCAGCCACATTCGACGACGAGAACCGGAAATCCAAAGTGAACGAGAAGAATCCAAGCGTGATGGTTGTTACACTCGCTGATTCAAACGTCTCTCCTTAACTGATTCACTGAATCCTACTGAATTGGCGAATCAGATTCGTTTATGATCAAAGACTCGATCCCACAAACCACTGTGGCGCTAGTGTGAGAGTTTGTTGTTCGCTGGTACCAGGCGAAAGAAGGAATAAAACACTAGATTTAAAAGTGCTCTTATAGGAAAATAATCAACTCTGGAATTTTGGTAACCGTATCTCTGCTTCATCACACCACTCTGTTGTTGATTATTTTCCTGTAACAGCACGACACAGAGCGCTTTACAGCATGGCAATTTGCCAATAATTTGAATTTTTTATTTATTAAAGAACAAGGCTTTTTTCATTCATTTTTATCCGTTTGTTTTTACCTTCAATGTTTTGGACCATCCGTGAAACAAGTTATTTCCTGTTCTCGCTTATCTCCGTCTAAATCTACACCTGTATCTCTGTAACGCTGCTTTGTGCTTTGTGAATGTCTGTTGTTCAAAGTGCTGTAAAAATAAATCAAACTGAATTGAATCAGAACTGAAAGAACTGACTCAGTAAACTGAATCAAACCTTCCATCATCAGTGTTACTGAGGCGAGTGTGTAATGATTTAGATGAATGATGCTGAACAGTTGAACAGTGATTAGTGTGCGTGCGTGCATGCATGTGTGTGTGTGTGTGTGTGTGTGTGTGTGTATGAGGCTCTACGTATCAGTCACAGCGTCATTGTTCTTGCGGGGTTTTTTTTTTTTTTTCCAGTAAACACCCTTATCGCATCCCTATCGGCCAAGCTCGAACGGAAAAGAGATTAAAACACAGTGTGTGTGTGCTTTATTAGTTTTCCTTTAGGGCTAATCTATGATCAGTCTGACCCAGCGTCAGAGAAAACACACACACACATACACACATACACACATATAGACGTAACACACTTCCTAGCTTCAGGCAACAATCAGCATGGGCAGCAGTTTATCTAAAAAAAGCGAGATTAGCCACTGACCCAAACAGCTGTGAGTTTCTCTCGACGTCATACTGAGTGACGCTGCAACCTGAGCTGGGAGTGTGTGTGTGTGTGTGTGTGTGTGTGTGTTTGTATGTCCTTCTGTATGTCTGTTAGATATGCAAATATATTGCAAGTAACACAAAAATACAGAGTGTGTGTTTGTGTGTAACACAGTGGGAATGTATCTGAAATAGTTTTTCTTCAGTCGCTTCCTTCCTGTCTGTCGTATATTTCAAGGATCTTTCTGGCGTACAACTTAGTAACAAGAAGGACTCGACTTCTAGACTTGGCAGTGAAGGCGTCTCCGTCCCCCGTGCTTCGCTGACATCGAGTTTTTCACACATGTGACCTTGCTGTGACCTTGAGCCTGTTTGGATCAATTCCAAAATCTAATCTTCATCTGCTGGTTATAGAGATATTTCCAAATAAATTCTACAAATATTCAATCAGGCGTTCTTGAGATATTGCACTAATGAGAATCTAGTAGAGGCATAAAAAAATTACCACAAAAAGCCCCTAATGTCAGGGGACGGGGGTAGTTTTTTTTTTTTTAGATGGGTGCCAAGCAACAGTAAAAAAAAAAAGAAAAAGAAAAAAACAGCAAGTTAAAAGACCACTGTGACGCTGTTTAATAACAAGCAGCTCCTCCGTCTTTTTTTAAACAGACAACAGCCCCGCCCACTTGTTTTCTACTGGCTCACACAACTGAGGCTTGTGACTTCATAAGTAGGTCACATCCCATGTCCTTTCCCCTTCAGTGAATTGGTTTTTTCCCCCAGGGGAAATTTTATTCACTGTTTTGTTTGAGAAAGCAGAAAAGCATAGCTAAGTGGTAAATTA
>CM040460.1:29195407-29221427 GCA_022758105.1 Pangasianodon gigas | reverse complement strand
TGTGTGTGTGTGTGTGTGTGTGTGTGTAAAATAGGAACAGAGAAAAGTCAATAAACTCCCCTTTTTCCTCTTTTCCTCTCTCTCTTTCTCTCTCTCGCTCTCTCTCGTCTCCTCTTTTCTTCTTTCTCCCTGTTTGTCTTTCCTCCCTTTTTCTTCCTCTCATTTCAATTCCTCGTTCCCTCTTTCAGTCTTTTGCTCTTTCCTTCCATTTCCTTCTCTCCTTCCATCTTTTCTTTTACTCGTTTTCCCTTTCTCTTTTCCTCTCACTCTTTCTTTTTCCATTCCCTCTTTTCTTTTCTCCGCTCAATCTGTTTCTCATTCTCCTCAGTTTCTCTCTCCATCTTTTTGTTCCTCCTTCTCCTCACCTCTTTATTTTCTCTATATCACTTTCTTTTCTTCCAGTTCTCCTTCTTTGTCACATTATAGTACTTGTACAACCCATGTTTGTTTGTGTGTGTGTGTGTGTGTGTGTGTGTGTATGGCGGGCGAGTGTGAGCCCATCTGGAATGTTCCGGAGAGCAGGAAGCTCTTTCCCTTGAGTCGACGCCCACACAACCCCTCATTACACTGTGTGTGTGTGTGTCTGTGCCTGTGTGTGTGTGTGTGTGTGTGTGTAAGTAAAAGTGGACCATAAGGACAGTGAGAATGAAGCAGCTGAGGGAAAGAGATCTCAGAGAAGTGCATGTAAATGGTGCTAGAAACCAGAGCTGGCACACACACAAACACACACACACACACACGCACGCTAAACTTGCGCTCCATCACCACACCACATCTCTCGCTCACCGTCCAGAGGCATTGTGGGTAACCACCTGCCACTTCTCCCACACAAAGCCGAAGTGTGTCAAAGTACTACACACACACACACACACACACACACATTGCCCAAGGAACACAATGACTGTCACAGAGGCCACACCTCCTTCCCTGAGACTCAGAAACACAGAGACCACGCCTCCTTGTTTGAGGCCACACCTCCTTCACTGGGACTGACATACACAGAGGCCACGCCTCCTTCACTGAGACTCAGAAACACAGTGGCCACGCCTCCTTTTCTTAGGCCACGCCTCCTGTACTGGGTCAGAGGAAGTTAACATTAGTCATTAGTGATGAAATGAGGATGTTTTTAATTGAGGCAGATTAAAGCCAGATCAGATCAGATTTTTTTTCTGCTGCTGGAGCACACACACACGCACACACACACACACTCTCTCTCTCACACACACAGACACACACTCCTGTATTCACACCCTGAGGCGTGCAGCTGCTGCATACCTGCCAACTAATGTGTGGAATTCTGCTGTTTCTTTGGCTTTAGTTACTTACTCTCTCTCTCTCTCACACACACACGCACACACACACACATTGTGCAAATTAATACACATCTTTGTGTAACACACATTGATTAAACATTAATAATAGTTTATGTGTAACATGCAGCCACTCTCTCTTACTGATCATATTGAGTAACGCTTTATGCCTTTATAACACATTTATAAGCACTGCATAAATCTTTTATAAAGCAATCCTGGAGAATTTATAAAAGGCTTGTGTCCAAATTCTGGAGGTTTTATGTAACTTTGTCTTAACATGAAGAACAAAAGAGTAAAAAGAGTAAAAAGACCTTGGTTATTCTATTATCATCTTGCAGATTTTTCTTCTTTTTTTTTTATTTTTTTTACTAAAAGCACATTACCAGCACATTGAGAAAGTTGTATAAAGTGTACATAATGCTTCATAACAGCGTTATAAATGAAATTTGATTACAGCTTCAGTTTAAGGGTTTAAAAGATCCATTTAGCTGGTGTACAGACTTCATAAATAAGCGCTCTCATGTTAAACAAAAAAACACTGTTGTGTTGCTCTCACATAGAGGAAATGAAAGAGTACAATGACGTGTGTGTGTGTGTGTGTATATGTGTATGTGTGTGTATGCGTGTGAGATGTTGCTTCTTTGAAAAGGGCGTTGAACAGGAAGGAGGTGAAGGAGACACAGATGGTGTCACATCTTCATCCAAAAAAAACTGCATTACCTCATACACACGCGCACACCTGTCATCATAACATCTCGTATGTCCGTCAACACACACACACACACACACACATGGTGCTGACACACGTTAACACACTCATCTAGAGTTTTTATACAAATATTAACAGCCAACAGGTGTGATAAAGAAAAGATCATCATTTTTAAAGCATTACATCACAGCGCTGTTAAATGCTGGATTCTGATTGGTCAGAAGGTGTTGATTAATTTTCTATAACAGCAGCTCTGACAGTGGTGCAGCTGCAAATCACAGGTTTATATTAATGCACTCGTGATAATCAATACACACGATATTGAAGAAGTGCCCTGGATACACGGCTACTGTGGAAATTAATTGTCTTTATTTATGTAAATTTATGGAAATTTATGGAAATTTATCTAAAAATTTTACTTGGAGTCATGAAACGAGCCTTAAGATGGTGACTGGGGTTTAACTGAGGGGGAAATTACAAAGTGAAGTCATGGAGAGCGTTATAAATGGTACAGGAACTTTAATTTGGTCTTGTGGCTGTAGCGTTTCTGCAAATCAGGAAAAAAAAATGAGGCACAAAATCAGGCTTGATTTGCTAAGATAAATTTCAAACGAAAGCAAAAAAACTTTCACCATCACGGAATATACAGAACCCAGAACCTGGATCCGATTCAAGCGCCACTTCATGCAGACGTCCCGCCCGTGTAATTACATGATTACAGAGCACAAAACGATTTCGAAAAATATCCTGAGCCGCTGTCTGAGCAGAAAACCTGAGCGCTCTAATGTCTTTTGTTTTTAAGATCTGAGTAATTTTTTTCCTGTACAGCTTGCACGATAAGGTTCTGATCAAGCAGCACTTGTGATAGAAACATTAGCCTGGTGCAACCTGTGTAACCATGGCAACCGACATTTGTAAAGTAAAGTCAGGACTCATGAAAAAGCGACCATTGTACAGTGACTTGATTGGAATGAGTCACAGCGCTGATTATTCAGCTCACGTCGCTCTAATCGCCTCTCACTGGTCATCAGTGGGCGTTCCTACTGCTGGTTGCCATGGTTACACTTGTAGCATCTGTGCGCTGCTGAGTGAGTCTAACTCCGAGTCAGAAAGAGTCAGTGTTTAAGCTCGTACAATCTTGTCGCAGCAGCAGAGTGTGTATCAGGAGCTGCGAGGAAGAACGAATACGTGGAACTAACAAACACGGAAAATGTTTCACAGTCAGTGGAAAAGAAGAACCACACCACTGTCTCTCGGTCGCTAGCGTGATTCTAACTCTAGCGTGATTCGAACTCAAGTATGAGTCGAAGTCTAACGTGATGCGAACTCAAACGTGACTCGAACTCTAATGTGACGAACTCAAGTGTGATTCAAAGTCTAATGTGATTAGAACAAGTGTGAGTTGAAGTCTAACATGATTCAAACTCAAACATGATTCGAACTCTAATGTGACTTGAACTCTAACGTGATTCGACCTCTAGCTTGATTAAAAGTCTAGCGTGGTTCGAACTCCAGAGTGATTCGAAGTCTAACATGATTCGAATTCTAGCATGATTCGAGCTGTAGCATGATTCGAGCTGTAGCATGATTCGAACTCAAATGTGATTCGAACGCAAACATTATTGGAACTTTAGTGTGTTTCGAACGGTAACTTTAGAGTGAGTCGTACTGTAGCATCAATCAAACTGTAGTGTGTTTCGAACTCTAGCACATTTCAGAATCTAGCATGATTCTAACTGTAGCAGGATTCAAACTCTAGTGTGAGTTGATATGTAGCATGAATCAACTGCAGTGAAAAGTTGATGCGACTCTGAATCAATCTGCAGGAAGTGAACCAATGATGCTGTTTTGATTTGGGTTTCCTGTGTGCTCTGAATACGGTACGTTTTCAGCCCCGCCCCCTCTCACACATCCTTCAGCTACTGCTTCTTGCATTTTGATTCATAAATATGCACAGCATGGAACCAAACTAACTCAACTAGTAAACAAATCAGAAGCCAAGAAATCCCCACACGTGACAGAATGAGTGATTATAACTGTACAAAACAGAGACAGAATGAAGATATGCACACTACACACACACTCTCACACACACACACACACACACACACATTTTTCTATCAGTTTCGTCATACAGCTGTTTGTTTAATCCGCATGCAGTTTCACATATGGAGGAAAACAGAAATCAGACTGATTTATTTGCTTTGGCTCTACTTTATCTAGATCACGCTGATAAAAAGCTCGTTTGATTTTTGAAACGCTCACGAGTTCCGGCCATATTCAGACTTGTTTCAGATTTCGGCTCATGAGAAAAGCATGCAAGACATTCCTGAAGCTCCTCGCATGTTCTTTCCTGTTTCATTTTCCACTTTCTGTCTCTTCTCCTGCCTTTAATCTTTGACCTGACGTGTGTTGTGTTTGTGGATCCGTGCTCACCTTTTCCAGGTTTCCCAGCATGCATTTTGATGGGCAGCTCCTGGCAAGAAGGTGCAGGGTTCGGGCACATGACCTCTGACCCCAGACCGTCATCCACGGGGCCTGTCGTCACCTCTCGGGGCACGGTCTAAAAAGAAAGGAGGCTAAGGTTAAAAAAAGATACATGTGAGTGTGAAAGGAGACCTTTTACAGAAATAGCTAACAAGTAAAACATTGGCTACGTTCACGACATCCATCAATCCATCTATCCATCTTCTATACCACTTATCCTACACAGATTCACTGGCGAGCCTGGAGCCTATCCCAGGGAACTCGAGGCACGAGGCGGGGGACACCCTGGACATGGGGCCAGCCCATCACAGGGCACAACCACGTTAGAGATATTAAATCTGTTATTAAAAATGGAAAGAATATGGAACACCAGTGGAACAGTCAGTAACCAGGTAAAGAGGTTGTTAAAGAAGCAACCAAGAGGACAAGAGTAGCTCTCAATGTGATGCTACCACCACCGTGCTTCATAGCCAAGTCCGTATAAGACACACACTGCTATCTATAAACATGAATAAAAGAACGTTACAGACATAAAAACAATCGTAACTCTGTCTTTCTTCTTCAGCGCACTCCTTATTAACATCAGACTCGGGCAGGAGGTGTGGCCAAAAGTTTAATCACTCATACAATAAAGCAGTACTATTTGATTTTACTATAGAACAATACACTTTTATTGACCCAAAGATAGAATTAAAATTGTTAAATCAAAAACAAACTTAAATAGTAATTTTTAAAAAATTCACAGCCTTATAAGAACTTCACAAAGATGATCAGAGGACTATTAAAGCAAAATATATTTTAAGGCTTATATAACTCTGCTTAATTAATGATGTATAATTCTGTAACTTTTGTACATTATTCACACGTATAAAAAATTATATATATAATTATATAAAGTTTTTTAAATACCTTTATACTAAATGGCTAAATTTCTGTCAATGTAATTTAATAAATTATTGGAAAACAATAACATTGCATGTGAATCATGGTAAATGCTGAAACCCTTTTATCTTTAACGCATGAGTCAACACTGGTTGTAATTAAAAGCACATGGAGGAAAAAGGATGGTCTGAAATGGTGAGTGGGTGAGGGAATTTTTTTTTACGAGTGAATCACTCAGCAGTAATAAATTCACTTTGGGCAGTGTGGCAACTCTGTACTTTTCCTTTGGACATGCAGTAAAATACATCTGATTGATCTATACTGCTGATCTAAACCCTGCTCCTCATCTACACCAGAATCAGAATCAAAAACAGATCAGAACCAGAATCAAAACAGGGTTCAGATCAGTATTATGGACCAATCAGATCAGAATCAGAGTCAGACCAGAATCAGAGTCAGATCAGAATCAGAAAGAGATGCGAATCAGGACAAGAACAGGGTTCAGATCAGCAGTATAGACCAATCAAAATCAGAATCAGAACAAGGTTCAGATCAGCCGTATAAACCAATAAAATTGAAATCAGATCAGATTAGAATCAGAATCAGGAGAGGAAGTTGTCTGAATCTGTAACCTAATTGGTCTATACGGTTGATCTGAGGCCTGTTCTGTAATCTGATTGGTCTATACGGTCTATCAGAGGACTGTTCCTCCTCGTTGTTTCAGCCATGTGTGTGTTCAGTGGTGTGAAACAAGCACCGATCTGGGATCAGCTCCTCACAACCCATAAAAGTCCCATATGTGAGTTATAAACCCCACTGTGAATCTGTTCCTCGTTGGCGTGAGCTGATAGATAAGAGGCTTCTGAAGCTCTGAAACCAATTAGGAGCTCCTTCAACAGTCCACTGCCACACACACACACAAGTTTCTCCAGGCTGGAATCTCCAATCTAGATTCACTGCAACAGTCTAAAGCTTTCAGTTTAAAAAAATAGTAATAAGCAAACAATCAAATGTTCACAATGTTATTAAACGTGAAGACGTGTTCGACGTCTAAAGTTTGCTTCTTCAGTTTGCACTGAAGTTACGAGGCTAATATTTTATGTGGTTATACTTTTTATATTTTCCTCCAAACTAGTTTTTTTTTTAAAAGCCATTTAACACAGTTAATACCAAATATAAAAGCAACACTAAAGGTGTAACTGAGGAAACGATACTAAAAATATTTTTTTCCATCATAAAATTTTATGTTTTATGCTCAGTGTCTTTAATGAAAGTGGAAAATCGGGACATTGTACCTCAGCGGTTAAGGTTCTGTGCTAATGACCGGAAAACTGAGAGCTCGAATCCCAGGACAGACAGACAGCCACTGTTGTGCCCTCAAACCCTCAAAGGTCCCTTAAAGACATAAAAACACAACCAAGTCTTCATATGCTGTACCTTCTAAAAACCAGCTACGCTGTTAGCTTTTAACTTTTAAAAAGGAGGCGGGGCCTGTGGGGTGGCGTTACACCAAAATGGGACAGAAATGATTAAGATCATCAAACATGACATTGTCTGAAAAGCCACTGTATCCAAAGAGATCACAGTTTCTGCCCCCAATGCCACTATAACCAATCAGATCACAGTTCCTGGCCATAACGCCACTGTAACCAATCAGATCACAGTTCCTGGCCATAACGCCACTATAACCAATCAGATCACAGTTCCTGGCCATAACGCCACTGTAACCAATCAGATCACAGGTCCTGGCCATAACGCCACTGTAACCAATCAGATCACAGTTCCTGGCCATAACGCCACTGTAACCAATCAGATCACAGTTCCTGGCCATAACGCCACTGTAACCAATCAGATCACATTTCCTGGCCATAACGCCACTGTAACCAATCAGATCACAGTTCCTGGCCATAACGCCACTGTAACCAATCAGATCACATTTCCTGTCGAAAAAGTTGCTGTAACCAGACCATAGTTCCCACCTACAATTCCACGATAACCAATCAGACCACTGTTCCTGCCCACACTTCCACTAAAACCAATAAGACCACTGTTCCCACCCACAATTCCACTAAAACCAGTCAGACCACTGTTCCCGCCCACAAAGCCACTGTAACCAATCAGACCACTGTTCCTGCCTACGATCCCACTGTAACCAATCAGACCACTGTTCCCGCCCACAATGCCACTGTAACCAATCAGACCACTGTTCCTGCCCACAATGCCACTGTAACCAATCAGACCACAGGTCCTGCCTTCAATGCCACTGTAACCAATCAGACCACTGTTCCTGCCCACAATGCCACTGTAACCAATCAGACCACAGGTCCTGCCTTCAATGCCACTGTAACCAAACTTCCTGCAAGTCACCGGATAAAACATCTTTATGGCGTTTAAGCAGAGTGTTTAATCTGGAAGAGGGCGTGAGGACGGCTGACCTGAGCGTGTAGAGCAGTATCGGCGAGCGTGACCATGAAACATGAGCGTGAAATACAGTGAAGTATTCATTCACGCAAATTATTCAAGAGCGCGGATCAGAGAAACTGTCGCACGTGAGAGCACTTCAGTCGTGCGAGCACTGAGCACTGTGACACACACACTCACTACACTTTCCCCATGAGTCGAGGT
Source organism: Pangasianodon gigas (assembly GCA_022758105.1). Taxonomy (NCBI): domain Eukaryota; kingdom Metazoa; phylum Chordata; class Actinopteri; order Siluriformes; family Pangasiidae; genus Pangasianodon; species Pangasianodon gigas. The sequence goes on along the minus strand of CM040460.1, from coordinate 29,213,411 downwards.
TCAATTTAATGCAGCTTTAAGGTCATATTTAATGTCCACGCTCACCGATAATGCTCTGCGCTCTCACATGGTGAACATAAACACAGGTAAATAAAATGTTCCGTGACATTCCTGATTGATTAGCTTAATGCGAACGTAGGTTACATTTCAGTATGAGTATCAACGAATACCATGAAACATGTACTCATAGTTGGTCTGAAACACTGGGACTGATTTATACTGTATATTTATTTAATAAATATAATAGAATATAATATAATATAATATAAATTTAATAGGTGCAGGGAGGTGACTGGACAGAACATTACTCCGTGAACACTACAGTGGGGTTAAACATGAAGGCTGTAAATGATTTGCTCTCTCAGAGTATCGCAGGAAGACGGAGTTAATGAGACACAGCTGTTTTCACATGAGAAAACCCGGAGAAAACTCGAAGAAAACAGCGTTTCCACATCGCCGGACTTGGACGATCGAGGATGTCGGATTCAGCATGGGTCGCGGCCGGCCCTTGTGTTTGTGTTGACGTTTGTGTCTCTCATCTGACGCCGCTGTCCGACTTCCCTGGTGAATCAGAGCGGAGTGTGTGTCACGCAGAGAGCTGACTTCAGCCGACAGAAATGTGCTGAGCCCAACACGACATGAGCCAAAGCCAACAAAACCCTAAATACAGCCGTCTTTTCTCCGCCTGCAGCCGGTACTTTCCCCTCCCACACATACACACACATGTGCACACAAACATTTAAACACTGTGTGTGTGTGTGTGTGTGTGTGTGTGTGTTTGTGTGTGCATGCGTGTCTCCCGACAAACTCTGGTTTTATGTTACGGCCATGATTGGCGTAACGGGGCCTTCCGCTGCCTCTGATTTGCACACACAGCTCTCGGGCAAAATGATCTCAGATCCACTGCTGAAAGCTCGACTCTCACACACACACACACACACACTACGTAACAGATGAAACACAAGCCATGTGGAACCTCATACCTAATAAAAATAAATCACCAAAACAACCAGAGCTGCAACAATTAGTTAAAAATTTGATTAAGAATGAAAATCGTTGGTGTAGATTTTTATTCGATTTTATTTTTTATTTATTTTATTTTTTTCTTTCTGTCAGTGCTAATATTTATCACACTGTTATTATTTGCCAATTTTACTATTTTGTTATTTGTCTTTATTTCTCTGTTTTTGTTCTTCACACTGTAAAGCACTTTGAGCTGCATTTTAATTGGATGATATATAAATATTTTTTTGACTGATTTTCTGTTTATTTTAAACTAGAAGAAGTTGCAGCAGTGCCGAGAAAATGCCAGACGAATAGAAAACGTAGGTTTATGTGCATCGTGTAAGAGACGTACGTCAAGCCACGCCCCCAAAACTACAGCACTATATGGCGTGACAGCTGATGGAGTAATATTCTCACATACTGTTTAGTATGCTAGTATAATAGTATACTATAAAGAGATAACAGTGCTGAGTCAGGTAATGTATATTAATAAAGATTGGGGTTTATGAATATTAATGAGGATTTATGAATATTAATGATGAGGGGCGGTGTCAGTGACGTGAGACACTGTTGTCAATCACAATGTTCTGAAGACACTAATTTGAAGCTTTCTGTAATGAGACATTTATGGAAGGAGTCTCCAGTGTCAGCGCTTTTTAAGCATCAGCGGTAAAGCTGTAACTTTAAGTTTTCTGACACCTTCAGGACGTTCCATAACGTTAAACGGATAAAGTATGATGTATCGTTCTTTAATTAATAGAAAACGTAATTAGTGGTGGATTTCTGTGGAATAAGAGGAATAAAACATTTGGGGATGTGCTGTTATAGGAAAATAATCAACTGCAGCATGGTATCAGTAACTTCACCTGATCACACCACCCTGCTGCTGATTATTTTCCTACAACAGCATGACAGAGAATTTAAGCAGCAAGAGGTTATAATGGAAAAAATACTTCTAAATGTAGATACAAACTGACGCCTACACAATTGCGAAAGTTTTTGTAACTTTTAATTATAATTAAATTAGTTAGAGATGTTTCTTAACTTTACCACACAGCATTACGTAAATGCTCATTAAATTACAGAACCCGTGTCCCCAGAGGCTTTGAGACTGACGTTAATGGTTAGTGTTGTAACAGTTTAAAGGTAAATGAAATCAGATTTTCATAAGCGAGGAGTTTTTTAGGAAAGACTTCGACTACAGACCTCAAATTGTTAAAGTACACATCGTCTTCTATAAATCTTTCTCAAATCCATGTTTTGTTCGTTTTTAATCCCGAAATGTTCACGTAGCACAAATGACCATGCACGCTTTTAGCTAACCTCCACCATGTTTCATTCATTATAAGATGTTATGGTTGGAAAGCTGTCCGTTTCCCTCAGATATATAAAAGATAAATTCCTCTCGGCTGACTGCATGTGTGCGTCTCTACAGCGGCGATGGAGGCGATGTTTTTGAGACGACAGCTGGAACGAATAAAATTGTATCCCATAACTAAAACTCAAACACAGACAGTGTGTGGTTATGCTGCGACACACAGCTGGGGTCAGATGAGGACAACTGACTTACGTTATGTTTTGTTTTTTCCGCTCTTGTTGGCGGGAGTTAAATAATGACACCAGCTCCAGGATGAATAAAGTGTAACTTGGTTAGAACTTAGTCATGGATTTAGCATTGAGTGCAAGTCACGGGATTAAAATTAAAACCTGCCGCTGATCCTTAAACGACTTCTATGACTAAAAATACACTATAAATCACAGATTTATATTAATGCGCTCGTTCTAATACGTTATCGTTTCTATAGCAACAGCTCATTCACAGGGACATGTACAACGACCAAGATTTATTTATTTATATGTCTATATGGAAAGGAGTCTCCAGTGTCAGCACTGTGTTTTTTTTTTTTGTCTTATCAACTTCAGAAGGGAGAAAAAGAGAGGCTAGTGAAGGAACGACTGTTTATAGCTGCTATAACGTAAGTGAGAACAGGAACAGATAAGTAAGAACGGATTAGTGCTGTTCTTTAACAAATACAAAATTGTAATCGTTGGCAAATTGCGGCCGAATTAGAGGAATAATACAATTCAGGAAACGCTGTTATTGAAGAATAATCAACTTCATTCGAGCGATAAGTGTAACTCCGCTTGAACACACCAACCTTATGTTGATTATTTTCCTGTAACAGCATGACATTGAGTGGTTTATTCCTCACTTAAGTGGTCATAATGAGAAAAAAAATCAAACATCAAGATGGACGAAGGTGTTATAATTGCATCTTGACATAGAAATCGAATCGTAAGGTGCCTTGAGATTCCTACATCCTCAAAGTGAAAATAAATATCTGATCTAATACAGCTTGGTCCAGCTGGATTCACTTCATGAGCAAGTTATGAAGTGTGTTAGAGCAGGAGAACATCCAAACTGTGCTGGATCCCGGATTATTTGGGATAAATCCAATAAACAGGGATGTCCTGCAGTCCTGGAGTGCCAGAATCCAGCACAGTTTGGTGATGTGATCAAACACATGCAGCTGTCTGGAGTGTTACGGTAGCTCAGCTACCTTCGTGCAGCAGGTGAGATGTGCAGGTGCGCTGATGTACGTGGACACTGAAGCAGGGACAGCAGGTGATCCGGTATTTCCTCCGTGTGCCGTGTCGGACCCGTTGGACTGCAGGATCTCCTGGATCTGTGCGAGCTGCTGTCTCAGCACCTGCTTCTGGTGGAAGCTGAAGGCCGGGTGATTGGCTGCCATGGTGAAGAGCAGCAGGAACTGCTCGCCGGTCCGCCCGTCACTCAGCCGCAGCCCGTAATCGTGGATGATGGCATCGACATGCGTGAGCGTCCGGAAAAGCACGCCCGCCGCTGCCCGGTTGTCTGAGCCGAGTAGGGCCAGCGAGACCAGAAGCTTGCTGCGTACCACCTCATCCGTCATGTTGGCCAGGAGCGCCAGGTCAGCCGGGTTGTTGGCTTTGATCTCGGCGTCTCTCAGAGAGTGGTAGTCCTTACGAGCCAGGTCCTCCAAGCAGGACCCGAGGAAGCGCAACTCCACCGGAACGCACAGGTCCAAGAGTCCGCAGAGGAACTCGGCCCTCTGAGCCGAGCTGAGGCCCGAGAACCACCGGTACACCCCTTCTCTCTTAAGGCAACACCTATTCTCCACCATTTTGAACCTTTTTTTGGAAAGAAACTCTGGGAGAACCGAATCCACCGAACCCACCAAACTCCAAACTCATTCATCAACCTTCATGAACTTCTCAAGTCCTAGCTCAACATCTTGACGCCGGTAACGGTGGAGAATAACAGCACTGTTTCCTCCTTATTTTATGCACAAAGGGTTGCATTATTTTATAATTGCAGACAGTGAGGGGAAAAAGTGGAAAAGTGGAAGGAAGACAGGAAGGGAAGGGAAGAGAAGGGAAGGAAAGAAAGAAAGAAAGGAATCCGTGTGGCTGCTGCAAGTATGTCCAGACTCAGCTCTGTCCACCATCTACCGAGCTCCTGCTCAGCTTAAAGACAGGAAATGCTGCTCAGAGAATCGCTGAAACCCTGAGAAGATTTCAGTCCTGCTTTTCCTCCCTCTCAAATCGCAATTTTTCCTCCAAACCGTCCAGCCAGTGATGGAGCTGAACCGATAAACAATCCCATCCAAGTCCAGCACACTTCAGCCCTGCACTTCCACTGCACGAGCAAAACAGGCCACAAATTCCACCTTCTAACGCTTTATGGAGCTCTTCAGTGTACACCTGGCACTCATCCTCCTCCTTTTCGATTAGATTCCGATCCAAAATTGTGTGAATAAACTCCAATTTTCGCTCCTTGGCTTTTATATCCCGTCGGGAAGTCGACTAAAAGGCAGCAACGTCTCTCTCCAAGCCCAGAACTCTCGCACACAAGCTCCGCCCACTCCATTTCTATTGGTCACTCAGCCTGTCAGTGACGCAGCCCTGCAGCTCTGATTGGTTAAAAAAGCCCCTCGAGCAGCTGCTCAGCTTTCTATTGGCTCTTACAGGTTTTTTTAGCCATGGATTAGAGTAAATTCATACCTCAAATATGAAATATAATACATCAATGGCCTATACATATTTTAAAAAGTCTTAAAGGTATACAAAACGAAAAACAAGCAAACAATAAATAAATAAAATAGTACAAAAATAGAAATATCAATAAAGTAAAATATAGGCATATAATAAAATTAGATTTAAAAATATATATAATACTATATAGTCCAAACTATAGTATGGTGTAAAATACAAATAACTAAATGCCATAATAAATATATAATACTATAAAACTATATAATACTGCATAATATAAAGTATATAATATTTAGACTATTTAACTAACTTAATATGTAATCTAATTTAAAAACGTCTTGAAGGTGTACAAAACAAACAAACAAACAAAAAAGGAAATAAAAATAAAATAGTACAATAAAAAAAACTATATAATAGTATTGTGTTTAGATATAATTTAAAAAAAAATAATAAAAGTACTATATAGTCCAAACTATAGTATGGTGTGTGTATATAGTATAGTACAGTAAATATAAAACTGTAATATGGTGTAAAATACAAATAAAATATGCTATATAATATTTAAATTATTTAACTAACTATATAACCTAATTAAAAAATTGTTTTTAAAATACTATGTATGCATAATGAAATACTTTCTGCACAATTTATTTGATTGAATTTTATTTTAAATCAATGGACAATTTAAATCTGTGTGTGTGTGTGTGTGTGTGTGTGTGTGTGTGTGTGTGTGTGTGTGTGTGTGTGTACTATTGTATGAGTGTTTTTAATTTAAGCCACCTTACCCAGTCCACATGATGGCGCTGTTTCATTAAAAAAAAAAAATCTGTGTTTCTTACTCTGAAAAAATAATTTAATTATTTATAAATCTTTATAAATGTATAAATCTAAGCATAAATTAATTATTGACTTTTTTCAGTATATTTTGTGAGCTGATTTGTGAGAATTATGAACTCACCCATTTTCCATAATTGTTCAGAATATTTAAATACAACAGCTCTGTAAAATTCACTATAGGTTACTATATTAAACATTTTGCAGCAGGATACCCCTTTAACTCAAATAAATAAATAAATAAATAAATAAATCTGTGTACCCCTCAGTACAGATTTATGTTTTTTAGTTTTAATACAACTATACAAATATTAGACACATTTATATATTTATATATGTATTATTATATTTTTTCCCCGTTACTGGAGACAGAGAGCTTTCTAATTCCTGAACATTCCTCTCACACAACACATATTTATAATTAAAAATTAACATCAAACTAAGATCAGATTATTCATATACATATGCAGACCTCCTGGCTATGTTTCACAGACCTCGCTTCAAGAACCATGGTACTTTAATACTTACTTTATGTTTGATATGAAGGAAGGACTTTACTGTTTTTTTAATTGTTTTCTTTTTTCACCAATTTATGATAAATCCTCTGAAGTAAGGGTACTAACTGTAACTTTTCTTGTTGCTCATGTGGCACCATCAAGAGTACACATTTTGTACCTTTAGTATGCATCGTTTACATTTAAATCTTTACTCTAAAACAAATTATGAATCAATTATGTTAGTTAATCTTTTTTAAAGGTACACTCTATCCACATTTCCAGGTGAAACATACAGTATGTATTGAAGGTACAAAAGATGTACGCTTGATGGTACCACCCCAGTGACAAGGAAAGCTGCAGTTTAGTACTATTTTGTCTGAGAGTGTATGCTGAAATAAAAAAAATAACCATACTACCACTCCTATAAAAGTACATATTATCATATAGACCCTAATAGACTGTGTATAGTTCCTGTATACAGAGTATGTATGCGTATATTTGTATTAACACTTTTAAAGTGAATGAATCTGGGATTTGAATGTTTAAATAAGTTAAAAAAAAAAAAAAAAAAAAGATTAAAGAGTAGGCCCTTCTTCAAAACAAAGTCAGTAAAGTGTGGACCTCAGATAATAATACTTGTTATTATTTGAATTTTAAAGCCAGTGCACTGTGTATATTTTACCACTAGAGGGCAACATTAGCTTTCTATTGACCAAAAACCAAGTTTTTCTAAATTTGTAATGACTCCAAGAACTGCAGATTATCTTGAGTTGCTTCTTTGTGCGTGCATATTCACACCAATGTGTTCCTGGACGTTTTTACATGGAAAAATCAATGATGTTTTTCCGAAGTTGTTTACATCTGTAATGAAACCCCTTTGCCCCCTTGAGATAACATCACTGGTGGATTTCAGACCAGGTCTTTTCCTTGACGTCGGATTGCGTTTAAATTGCTGCCGGCATGGTGGCACAGCTCCAGGGTCCCCAGTTCAATTCTGGCCTCAGATTACTGTCTTTGTGGAGTTTTGTCTGTTCTCCCGTGTACACAAGGGTTTCCTCCAGGTTCTCCAGTTTCCTTCAATTCCAGTAGGTGTATTGCTACTCTAAATTAAGCTTTAAAAAGCATCAGCCTTTGAAGAGATCCCCAAGGTAGAACAGTAGACTGAAATTCCTGCCTACTCTACTCTAGATCTATCAGGAGATCTTTCAGCAAGGCTGAGGCATGTGCTCTGCCTCCTCACATATCTTATGACTGTCCGATTAATCTACTCTCAAAAACCGACTTTAGACACTGTGAATTCAGCTGGCTTTTAAAATTATTATCCGTCACCCTGTATGAGATCCCAGTGAAATCTTTCCTCAATTCTATAACAGGCTGTGTGATAACTTGTGTTCTCCATGTCAGATTATATGATGAAGATCCTCTAATGATAGATCTACAGTTGCAGAAAATTACTTTCTTACATTCTGCTTATGTCATCAATCAGCGTGATCCGGAATCAGCTTGTGGATAACCACAAATATAATTCAAGGTGAGCGTGAGGTAATAAGGAGATTTTTTTCTGTCCATTAGCATGTTTTGTTTATGTTTTTGTCATCACCACTACTTTATTCGTATCTGTTTCATGAGTTTGGTGTCATCCTACGCCGTCCTCCTATTGGTGGATTTTAGAAGAGGTTTATAGTAGCGTTCACACTCTGAGATTTTAATCTGAAATTTTTCACTTTCACTTTGTCATTGGCTGTACATTAGACCTTCCACATCATCAGCTTCAGCAGGATTCTTTTTCGTCCAGAAAAAAGAGACGGGATCTTCAGAGACTATCCCAGCACTCACTGTTAAATATCATTATCCATTACCTTTTGTTCTTTTTGCCCTCATTATCAGCAATATTCTCACAACTAGACCTCAGGGGTGCCTATTGTCTGATTCGTATTTGAGAGGGGTGAGTGTAAAATGGCTTTAAGCACCTCCTCAGGCCACTGTGAATAATTAGTGATGTTGTACAGTTGCCTGGTCGACACCCCTCTGTATTCCAAACATTTGTAAATGATGTCATTAGTGATATATTGGGCAGATTCATCATCGCATGCATAGATGATATTTTAATATAGTCCAGATCACTAGAAGAACAAGTGAACAAACAGAACATAAATCATTATGTCAAGAGATTCCTGCAGAAATTGATGTCCATTTGTTGATTTGTTGATCGCCTGACCTTTTGCACATTTATGATTTATTAGTATTGTCTATTCCCCCCATTTGTTCACTTGTTTGTCTTTTAAAAGCATCCCCCTGTGCAGTGTTACCAAATTAGTCACTACATTTGGTGACTTTTTAGACCCCTTTAGCGACTTTATTTCAAAACAAGAGCCTTGCAACAAATCTAGTGACTTTTTGAGCAAACGTTAGTGACTGCCCTGCTCTCAATACGGCTCTCCAGCTCACATCATAGCTGCTGGTTAGAGTCAACTTGAGAGTCGACTCATCACCAGTGTGTAAACCCTGAGTTTCGATTGCCAATTGACCAATCACTGATCAACATTGTTCATAACAGCCAATCACTGATCACCATTAATCCCAAAGACCAATCACTGATCACCATTGTACCCAAAGACCAATCACTGATCACCATTTTTCTTAAAGACCACTCACTGATCAACATTGTTCCTAACAGCCAATCACTGATCATCGCGGCTCCCTACAGCCAATCACTGATCACCATTTTTCTTAAAGACCACTCACTGATCAGCACTGTTCCCAAAGACCAATCACTGATCACCACTGATCCTAACAGCCAATCACTGATCACCATTTTTCTTAAAGACCACTCACTGATCAACATTGTTCCAAATAGCCAATCACTGATCACCGTTGTACCCAAAGACCAATCACTGATCACCATTTTTCTTAAAGACCACTCACTGATCAACATTGTTCCTAACAGCCAATCACTGATCATCTTGGCTCCCAACAGCCAATCACTGATCACCGTTGTACCCAAAGACCAATCACTGGTCACCATTGTTCTCAACAACCAATCACTGATCACCACTGATCCCAAAGACCAATCACTGATCACCATTGTTCCAAAAGACCAATAACTGATCACCACTGATCCCAAAGACCAATCACTGATCACCATTTTTCTTAAAGACCACTCACTGATCAACATTGTTCCTAACAGCCAATCACTGATCATCTTGGCTCCCAACAGCCAATCACTGATCACCGTTGTACCCAAAGACCAATCACTGGTCACCATTGTTCTCAACAACCAATAACTGATCACCACTGATCCCAAAGACCAATCACTGATCACCATTGTTCCAAAAGAACAATCAAAAATCAACAAATAAAAGTGAGTTATTCCATCTGTAACTGCTTCCTTCATGTCTATTTCACAACTCCTCACTACCACTGCTTGTTTTTTCATCTCCTTCATATACCCACATTTGTAATTTGATATGAAATGATCAAGACGAATAAATGAATATGCAAATTAGTCTATGATGCCATTCTGTGACTTCTAGTGATGTGTTTTGAGTAACACTGCCTTGTTTTGACCTCAGCGAAGTTTGTACTAGTGATCTGTTATATTACTAAACTACGGCTAGATCGAGCTTGCAAGAAGGAAACTGCAATACAGATTACACAGGAAATCACTTCCACTACACTTGCTCTATTTTTTAGAATATCTGCTGTTAATATTTAGTTTTTATTATACACAAATTCAACATTAGCATAAAAACAGGTGGACAGAAAACCCCAATGCAGACTCATTTCCTTTGTTCTGTTTAGAAGAGCGTTTCATGACAACACTCTCTTCTTAAGGAGACACCTGTCGTGCTTCACAACCTCCTCTGCATTATCACTCTGGTCTCTCTCTCTCTTTTCTCTCACTCCTACGCTCTGCATGCCTCGCTGTGCTCAAAAGACCGACCACACACACACACACACACACACACACACACCCTGTCCTGCACTAATGCTAATGAACAGCAGGCCCGAGCTAAAGTGGCGACATCAGCTAAACCATCTCCTGCAACTGAAGCCGTGTTTGTACAGCTTGCTTCAGCTGTGCATTTATCTGTGTGTACCACAGTACATAGAACCAAAACATTAGCTAAGCTAAGAACTCTGACAGGATTTCTGAGAGGATTTTAAGTCATATTATATATTCATTTAGCTGATCTTCATGGCTAATTATAGCTAGGTAGCTAACACGAGCTCAAGCTTCGGAGAGAATTTCACATGATTTAGCTGAGCTAATCTTCATGGATAATTATAGCTAGCTGGCTAACATGGTCTGACAGGATTTCTGAAAGGATTTCAAGTGGGACGTTTTTAATATTCACTGCTAATGCTAGCTAGGTGGCTGTAATGTGCTAAACTAACAGGATTTCTGACAAAATTAAAAAATCATGTATTTTCAGTAGGTTCACTGCTAAAGCTAGTTGTCTAACATAAAATAATCTGACAGGATTTCTGAGAGGATTTAAAGTCATACTTACAAGTGTTCAATTAGCTATAGTCTTCACTGCTAATGCTAGCTAGGGGATGATATCCTGACCTTTTTAAAATGTTATTTCATCATAACAGTATGACAATCATGATCTAATCTGACAGGAATTCTGCGAGGATTTTAAGTTATAATAAATGTTCAATTAACCGATCTTCACAGCTAATGGTAGCTAGCTGCCTAACATGCGCTAACTCCAACAGCTAAATCATATTCATAGATGCTTGTAATCTTCACTGCTGTAATGCACAGTTTGGGTAAAGTTCACCTTAATGACATGCAGGAGCATGATCTGGTTATTATAGGCATTCAGAGGAATGCAGAACAAGTTGAGACTGACACTAGAATCCACTTGTGAACAGCCCACTTTTTAATAAGTGTAATACTGCTCTGCTAACTTGCTAAGTTACTCTAAAGGCTCTTCAGTATCATACACTTTTGCATTATGTCACATACAGTTCCTGGTTACCATAGCTTAAATAATAATTAAACACTTTTCCTGTTTATTACAATAAATTATAAAGAATTACAAAGGATTATAGTTAATAATAATAACATAAATAAAATGCAACTTAGATCATGCTCACATATACTTCCTCACCCAAGAAGAAACGTCCTCATTTCTGTTTTGTACAGTACTGTCACACTGGAGAAAACTTGGAGCATAAATGCAACAGTAGAATTTCAACTAGAACATACAAGGCAACAGATTTAATCAACAGTTATAAGAACATTTAGAGTACTAATTAGTACAGAACAAAAAGTTGCTTCAGTAACGGAAAGTCCTTGAAGTGCATGGGCACTTGGCGCTTGTGACAAGACGAGGTTTTCAAGGAAGGGGACTATGGCAGCACTGGAGGGGCTGGTGGTGAGGGACAGGGAGGTAAGGATATGGCAGATGGAACTAAAGGGGCACAGGGGTGCTGTGGAGCCATGGGTAATTTGGGCCACAGAGGGGAAGCCAGGGGGCTGGAGTAAGCAGGGGAATCGTTTGACAGGATGTGTGTATTTGGGCCATGAGAGCTTGGGAAGAAGGGCTTGAGGTGATTGTAGTGAAGGACATAGGGCTTATTCAGTGGGGGTGGCAGGTCGCAAATCTTGAAATCAACAGGGAACAGTTGATCCACGGGGTGACAGGGTCTAAGATTTCATAAGGTCCAACCCACTATGGTGCAAGCTTGTTATTTTGGTGGGCCGGGTCATCCAGCAGGACCAAATCACCTGCCTTATAAGGGGCATAGCTGAGGTGGCAATCGTCATACATCTGCTGGTAGTCCTGAGCCTTGCCCCTGAAAGCTGTAGCTGACTTGTAGCCTTGCAAAGGAGCGTACGCAGTGAGGAGGCATGTGCAGCTGGAGTGGTGGGGGTCCCTGAGGGGAACGTGTTACAAGTGTCAAGGTGATTGTCCACTAGGACCAGGGCTTCCTGGCTATGGACCAAGAACAAGGGGGTAAAACCCATACTAGTATAATTCTAGTGCTGCCATCTCTTATTGGAGTTAAGCTCTGTAATGTTTATGGGCACTATTTGAAATGGCCACTGAGGTGAAATGGGGCCCAAGGGATGCCTGAGGATGGGGCACTGGAGAGTGCCATGATTGACAGGCAAGGCATCGCAGACAATGTTGGGAGATGTCTGATGACATGCAAGGCCAGTAGAAATCATGTGAAGACCTGTCCATAGTCTTAGCCAGACGGTAATGTCTTGCAGGGTGACCAACTTCGACCAAGAAGTTATCCCCAAGCCACTCATTCCACAATGCACCAGTCTACATAAGAGACCATTCCTTATTTTGAGGTGGGGAAACAGAGAAAGAAACTGAATGGGGTGACAGTTTTGACTTTCCTAATTGGTGGCCATCTTCCATGTTGTAGCCAATCGAACATGTGTGTAAGGTCAAGAGCCTTCCTCTGTTGAATGAACAGGTACCAGTCTGTGTGAACATGTACTGCATTTGTGGATGTGTTGCAGGAATTGGACTTGTCTGGGGTGGTTAGGTGTTGACGCAGTGTGTGGAACACTAGTCCTTTGAGTTGCAACTGTAGTTGTGAGGGGCTTATGAGATGTTAGTACCATCCCAGTGATTGCCCATCCAGTTGTGAAGGCCCAGTTCAACTGCCCAACATGCACATGTTCCAGCTGGATTTTGTTCCAGTGGGAGCTTTTTGAGACCCACTACAGGTTTGTAGTCTGTAATGAGAGTGGATGGATGGAGTGCCAAGGTGTGGCAACAGTGATAGGCAGACCAGACAATGGCAAAGAATTCACGGTCAAATGTCAACCATTTCCTTTCTGACTGGCATATGCAATGATGTGTTCTCTACCAGCTATCTTTTGGGACAGGACACTCCCATTCCTGCTGTACACAGGGAGGCACCTGTGTACAACAGGAATGGGACAGACAAATCTGGAAAAACTAAAATAGGTGATCAGATCAAGGCACATTTCAGGGTGTGGAAGACTTCATCCACTTGTGAGGACATTCAAAGGGCACACCTTGGTGAGTAAGGCAGTGGAGAGGTTAAGCAATGTGAGAGAACTGCTTTATGACTTGCTTATATTAGGAACAGAGAAATAGAAATGCTCTCACCTAGGCAGCCTGCTGTTCAGAGCCTAAGAGAATGAGTCAAATAATGAGTGTAGGGTAGGCTGAGTGTCAGTATCAACAGTATTACAGTGGACCAACTGGGAGCTGACATTTGTCCCTCATTGCCAGCTTCTAGCTGGTTCCCTGACCTGAGGGGAGCTGTGGGTCATCATGTGTAGTGGAAAAGTGAACATTTCATTAAGGGGAAGTGTGGTACGATTGATTGGGATGGTTATGTAAGGAAAGGAGAGGGGACGACAGATGGCCTGGCCTGAATGATGCATGCTGGAGCCGGTGTATTTGTCCATTAAACAAGCCAGACATGGGGAGTGGCTAAACTCTAATTGGGTCCACTAGATGCCAGCAACTTGGTGTGTGAGCCATTTGAGGTCGCTATTTACGTGCCATGACTGTGAGTGCCTTTAGTTAGCAACTGTGTTCTGAGGTCTGCAATAGCTGTGGTTAATTTCGTTATTGGGGACTTCGAACCCATAATCATCACAGCTAGTGCTAGCCAGATAACAAATGCCAACTACTTATAAAAGATATGATATAAGGATATAACTGGGTAACGTGTCCTAACCTGACAGGATTTTTAGATCATACACATTATAATCTTTACTATAGGTTGTGTGTGTGATGCTAGGAGAAGTGTATCAGATATCAGTGATATGGCTGAGTGTAGATATATCTGATAAATAAACTGCCATCTCAGTGTATAAACCACTTTCATAAGAGGTATATGTACGATAAAGGAAAAAATAAACAGTGGCATCTTCTGACCTGTGGAAAGCGAGCCGTGCTACAGGCTATCATTAGACTATGTCTTATTTCTGTGTGTGCGCTGAACATGAGAGAGAGAGAGAGAGAATAAACTGGGACTAGAAATTAGAAAAGGCATCAATTTCTACTCTCTGGGGAGAGAAAGAAAAGGAGAAAATGGTGCATGTTAGCAGAGTGTCTGTCTCTTTAAGTGTAGATAGATAGATAGATAGATAGATAGATAGATCGTCCAAGTACCGAAGCCCTATAATGATTGTATATTTTCTTTTTGGTTTTTTTCTTCTTTTTATTATTATTATTATTATTATTATTATTATTATTATTATTCCGGCTAATGTCCTCCCACCAATTTTCAGGTGTGCCACTTAAACCTTCTAGCACCGCCAACAGGCCAAATGTGGATACACATTTTTGACAGGAAATGCTCATCACAGAATCATCATTCCAATTTCCTATGATTCCTTAGGTCATAACAAGGACAATGTCCTGTTACAAATTTTCTTTATCATCATCAAACTTACTTAAATGTTTTTAAAACTGGGTCTCAAAACTGGTTTTAGCTGGGTATAAGACCACAGCTTAAAGATCACCAAGAAACATTCATCACATTCATCATGAATCATGGTTTTATCATTGACCCATATGACCCAAATGTCATAATTTCCACATGGCTACAGTCAATCACAAAGTGCTTGGACCCCTTAATCAATGCTTGTGGCTGTATTTATTATTCATTCGAGGAAACCAGTGAACCCGGAGGAAACCCAAGCAGACACAGGGAGAACATGTGAAATTCAGCATAGACAGTAACCCTAAGCTCAGGATTGAATCAGAGGCTATCTACACATCTACACTTCATTCCATAATAAATCACACAGAATTGAATTTAACCGAAAGAAGGGAGAGAGAGGAAGTGAAGGAGAGATTTGTATTAGAGTAGTATCTGTGTCTTTAACTGGAGAGAGACGAAGAGAGAAAAAGAGAGAGGGAGGGAGGGAGGAAAGAGAGAAAGAGCAATAAAGGGAGAGAGGGAGTGTTGTGTCTCTTTAAGTGGAGGTAGAGAGTCAGTGTGTGCGGGGGAGGGGAGATGAGGGGGGGTTTGGCTGTGTTGGAACAGTCCTCCTGTAATGAGCAGATCTGAGAGAGAGGGAGAGAGAGAGAGAGAGAGACAGAGAGAGATAGAGAGAGAGAGATTCAAACACACCGACAGCGGAGATAAACGATAAGAAGCAGCCGATACAAGCAAACCAGGCGCGCACTCTCCCTGGATACACATCAGAAGGGAAGGCTCTGAACCTGGATTTATCACTGATGCGCAAACATTGGATTGTGATGTGGACCTGAAAGAGCGTGAGGAGAAAGAGAGCAAGATAGATAGACCGACAGGGAGGGAGAGAGAAATAGAGAGGGAGAGAGAGAGAAAGAGAGACAGCGACCATACAACGGATTAATAATGCTGGATTGTCTGCTGCCCTACTGATCCATCCATCTCCTGTTACCTAAACGACAAAATTCATACCTAGCAATCACGCGCCTCGTGTTTTTTCTTGATTCTTCTCTTTCTTTCATCCCTTCATCAGCAGCATCATCTGCAGCGTGATGATGTCGGGCGGGGGGTTTGGGTGCTGACGCTTCTACAACAAGACAAGAGCCTCCTCCATACACTCTTAGAAAAGACGGTTCTTGGGTTTATCTCCCTAGAGGAACCCTTAAAGCTGGAATGTAGAACCTGACAATACAAGTTGAACCCATTGAAAAGCAAGAACCGTTAACGATCCAAAGAACCCTAGAGGAACCCTTTTTTCTAAGAGTGTAGAGTAGACGTGTGTAAATGCTGCACAAGCGCTTACTCCACCAAACAGGTTTCTAAAAAGGTGGAGCCTCGGAGAGCTGAGGATCGGGGCCTGAGAAGCCCTGCACATCCGAGTCGCTGCACTCGTGTCGCCCAGCGCGTGATGGCTGGCGTGGGCCTTTCGCTGTGTCCATCTCCGAGACGCAGTCGCCGGAGATCTGATCGGGAATAATAACCTCACTTTCTGGGAGCAGGATGGTGTGAGCAACATCCCGTTTTATTTTTTCTTTCAGCCTGTGTTTTCGGTTTCAATTGGTGTCATTTTGTGCAACTGTTGACTGGCAGGGATATTTCCAGTTTAAGCAAAGTCTTCCAGTCTTGCTTTTGTACCCCCCCACCACCACCACCCACTCTTAATCTTTTCTTTCATTTCATTTTTCTTTTTCCGAGATTTGTGGACTTTTGCCAAGCCCTATTTCATGCATGTCCACTGGGGGCAGGTTCAACTTTGACGATGGGGGGTCTTACTGTGGCGGGTGGGACGAAGGCAAGGCCCACGGCCACGGCATCTGCACGGGGCCCAAAGGCCAGGGCGAGTACGCCGGTGCGTGGAGCCATGGTTTTGAGGTCCTGGGTGTGTACACGTGGCCCAGTGGGAACACCTTCCAGGGCACGTGGGCGCAGGGCAAACGCCACGGCATCGGCGTGGAGAACAAGGGCAAGTGGGTGTACAAGGGGGAGTGGACGCATGGATTTAAGGGGCGCTACGGAGTGCGGGAGAGCACCGGTGCCAGCGGCAAGTACGAGGGCACGTGGAACAATGGACTGCAGGACGGATATGGGACCGAGACCTACTCGGATGGAGGTAAGCGAGAGATTCATGTTTACCTGGTTGTACTGTGTTGGCAAATAGAGATAGCGAGATTGTTTTATAATACAGTTAATCATTAAAGAAATAGTTTCACCATAACGTTCTCCTCCCTAATACTAAATGTAGTCAAATCCTAACAAGCAAACAAGTGTTGGAACAGCTACTAGCTAGGCCAAGTAACATTTCTACGTTTGTACAGTTTACATAAATTAGCCAAATAAAGTTTGTTTAGTTTTTATCGAAATTATAAGTTTCCATAAATCATGTAAACAAAAAAATAATACAAATTAAATGAGGCCTATATGTACAACTCCACCTTCAGACTTTAGATCACGCCTCCTATCGGAGCCTGATGCTCTGGAGCGTCAAGATGGAGCTACAATGGAAATCCACAAAGTCTTTTAAGGCAACACAAAAATGTAACGATGCAGATTTAATGGGCAATGCTAAACTGGAGGCATCACTTTTTAGCTACATTAGACTCTATGTTGTAAGTTTTAAAATTGTGGAAGTCACATTTCATTTTCATCTGAAATATGGCTTTAAGGTACTGTAAATGGCCAAAAGTTTGTAGACACCTGACTATCACACCTAAATGTGCTTGTTGAACATCCCATTCCAGATTTATTCCTCCTTTGCATTGTCATGCTGGAACAAGTTTGGGCCTCTTGTAATGCTCCAGCATACAAAGACTTTCTGTACAATTGTGTGCTTCCAAGTTTGTGGCAACAGTTTAGGGAAGGCCCACATATGGGTGTGAATAGCTACGTATGCTACGTAAAATGTAATATCTACATATGTATTAGCAGGCTTTTTTTTAAAAAGTGGATGTACACACTAGCATCACATGTCCTGATGTCCTGTAGAAAAAAAATTGTAGTTAAATTTGCTAAGTCAATCACCACACAATTATATTATCACATACTGCTTAGCAGAAAATGCTGTTGCTAATTATGCTATGTAATAATTTAGCCACATTAGCTAAGCTAGTGAGCTACCAAAATGCAGCACTGAGCTAAAATTAGCAGCTAACTAACTATCTTAGCTAAAGTTAACTTTACCTTTCTAGCAGCAGCTA
>CM040460.1:29085495-29175799 GCA_022758105.1 Pangasianodon gigas | reverse complement strand
GATTTTAACCCAACATTGTTTTATTGTGTGGACATTTTTATATTTTTAGCAAAATGTAACTTTATTTACAAACTATTTCTGCGTAAACACACACGGAGTCGTCTCTCCCACTCATGATGAACTCGTGTTAACACACCTGATCGCAAGTTTGCGTCAGCTTCCCGATCCAGCCATGAGAATGATTTCAATACGTTCTTCTTTTGTCAAAGGCGTTCTTAAAGGCTATCTGAAAAAAAAATATATATATAAATATATATATATATATATATATATATATATATATATATATAATAGAAACTAAGTATGAAAACTTTTGGAAGACCTTTTGCTAAAAAGTGTTAATTTGTCCTGTGTACAGAGACTTTTGGGACACGCTATAGTCGGAGATCATTTTTCTAATTTTAAGCATTTATTTCTAAAAAGAAGCAAAATTAGGTATGCAAATAGAAGAAGAAAATTTAAAGCTTGAAATGTGTAAAATCATCTAAAACAGACTGAATAATCTTATATTTGATTTATAATAATCTCATAATAAGAATTATTAGATAAATTTGGCCATATATTTTTCATATATGATTTTTCATCAATATTTCATTTTTGTAGTGTACTTTCAGCTGTTTTTATTCCTTCTAGTTATAATTTACTGTTATTAAATGTATGTGTGTTTCATATATAAACGTGCTAGCTTCCCTTTTAGCGTAAAAACAGCGCAAAGGATCTCGAGAGCGAAACATCCCAAACTGCACACGCAATTTCACCAGATTTTCACACACAAATGAGTAAATCAGGGCCTTATCGTCGAAATCACTCACACGGGGTGGAATTAATGAAAAGCCGCGCTTTAGAGGTGTTCATTTAGTGCAGTAAAGGTTAACTCAAGATTGTAGGTGTTCATTCAACACGAAACATGAGCAGGAGTTTAACGGTGTGGGTGCTGATGCGACGTCGCAGGTAGAAATTGAAGGGTCTAGCTGTTAATCCGTCACTGTAAGAGTGCGTTTGACACTGTAACTGTTAATTAGGCAGTGGGGGATTTTACAGTGTGTGTGTGTGTATGTGTGTGTGTGTGTGTGTGTGTGTTGGTGGTGCTGTCAGTCAGAAAGTTTATTCCCCTGGTGCTTTCGAACGTGACCTCATTCAGCAGTGTGACGTACATGAGGGACGTCTGTGTGTTTCTGTTTCACCGGTAGCACACTCTTCCTGCAGCTGAGAACACACACACGCACACACACACACACACACACGCGCGTCAGAGTTGTGACGACAGGAGAGCAAAGAGCGCTTATATTATGATTTTTTTTATTCATATGATTCTACTGAATCAGTCGTTAAGTGCATAAGGACAAGTTTATAATCAGTTTCACTCCTCTGTCACTCCTCTGTCCAATATTAATTTTTTTACAAAAAAATAATTTAAAAAAAAATTTTTTTTACAGTACATTATGGAATTAACTGAATTTAATTCATTCTTATAGGTTTGAATTAGCTCATCCAGTTTGGAACTATAGTGCACACTATAGAATTAACATCTACACTGTAGAATTAACATCTACTCTAATGAATTAACCCCTACACTGTAGAATTAACATCTACTCTAATGAATTAACCCCTACACTGTAGAATTAACATCTACTCTAATGAATTAACATCTACTCTAATGAATTAACATCTACTCTAATGAATTAATATCTACCCTAATGAATTAACACCTACACTAATGAATTAACATCTACACTGTAGAATTAACATATACCCTAATGAATTAATATCTACACTAATGAATTAACACCTACACTGTAGAATTAACACCTACACTGTAGAATTAACACCTACTCTAATGAATTAATATCTACACTGTAGAATTAACATCTACCCTAATGAATTAACACCTACACTGTAGAATTAACATCTACCCTAATGAATTAACACCTACACTGTAGAATTAACATCTACCCTAATGAATTAATATATACACTGTAGAATTAACATCTACCCTAATGAATTAATATCTACACTAATGAATTAATATCTACACTAATGAATTAACACCTACACTGTAGAATTAACATCTACCCTAATGAATTAACATCTACCCTAATGAATTAATATATACACTGTAGAATTAACATCTACCCTAATGAATTAATATCTACACTAATGAATTAACACCTACACTGTAGAATTAACACCTACTCTAATGAATAAATATCTACACTGTAGAATTAACATCTACCCTAATGAATTAACATCTACACTGTAGAATTAACATCTACTCTAATGAATTAACACCTACTCTAATGAATTAATATATACACTGTAGAATTAACATCTACCCTAATGAATTAACACCTACTCTAATGAATTAATATATACACTGTAGAATTAACATCTACCCTAATGAATTAATATCTACACTGTAGAATTAACATCTACACTAATGAATTAACATCTACACTGTAGAATTAACATCTACTCTAATGAATTAATATCTACACTAATGAATTAACATCTACCCTAATGAATTAACACCTACACTGTAGAATTAACATCTACTCTAATGAATTAACATCTACACTAATGAATTAACACCTACACTGTAGAATTAACATCTACACTGTAGAATTAACATCTACACTATAGAATTAACATCTGCTCTGTAAAATTAACACCTACCCTAATGAATTAACATCTACACTGTAGAATTAACATCTACACTATAGAATTAACATCTGCTCTGTAAAATTAACATCTACCCTAATGAATTAACATCTACACTAATGAATTAACACCTACACTGTAGAATTAACATCTACCCTAATGAATTAACATCTACACTGTAGAATTAACATCTACTCTAATGAATTAATATCTAAACTGTTGATTTAACTTCTACACTGTAGACATAGCATGAATTTGAATGATCTAAATTGTTGATTTAGATCTGTTCATCTGCTCTATAGAATTATAAACATTATTTTAAATAATAGTGGATTTATTATTTATAATTCATTCCTAATATACATTAATCATATTCATTTATGGGTGAGTTAATGTCTACACTATAGAATTAACATTTACACTAATGAAGTAATATCTACACTAATTAATATCTACACTGTAATATATTATATAATAATGAATTCATTATTTATCATATTCATTCCTCATATACATTAATTATGTTCATTAATTCATTAATGAGTGAATTAACATTTGCACTGTAGAATCAACATCTTTACTATAGAATTAACATCTACAATAATGATGTCATCATTCATATATCATTGCATTAGTCTTTTTATTTTTCATTTTTAGATTCTCTCTCGCTTTTATTTTCCATCTCATTACACTTAACAGCAAAGAAAAAAAACTATTTCCTCTTGCAGTCTGCATTTTCTCTCCCTGGCGTTTTTCTGGGTTTGAAGTCAGGAGTTTGGGTTTAAATTTAATAATCTGAGTAAAATATGGTATTGTTTCTCAGGATAGTTGATTTTCACAGCTGATCACTATGATGTACTTAAATCTTACATAATACCATATCGCCTACTCCAAGCTGTCATAATTTTAGCCCTTTTCAGATGAATAAATATTTTCTTCTATAAATATCTGTTTGAAAGAGAGAGATTAGAAGAGAGAAAAGAGAATAAATAAATAAAAGGAAGAGTAGAAATGGATGCCTGCAGTCATGGAGTGTATAGGATTATGCGGTTAATAACGGTTCCTAATGGGGTCCGGTGCTTAAAGAACGACTTTAGGCTTTTTGATTTTTCATGCTTAAACATGAGAACATGAGAACATGCGCTACATCGCAGACTCAATTACGCAGCTGTGTTTAAGAGCGCAGAGCTCCGTGACCGAACACACACTGCTCTGATCATATCTCTGTAAGATTAGTTCCACTAAATGAAGGAGATTATTCTGGAGCTCGTTGTGGCTTTTCTTTTCTGTACTATCAGTGGAACTGAGGCTCCATAAAACCATTAACCAGCCTAATAATATTTAAAGATTAAAAAAAAAACAGTAAGCATTTACTTCCTGGGAATGTGTCCATGTTTTGTAGGGTTACAACTAGGCCTGGGTGATATGACGATATAATATCAATACAGTGATAAATTATATAAGTTATTTCTAAATAATTACAAACTGACTGGAAGCAGCTGATTCAGTGTTAATGTTTTATACTAAATATTTTAAATTGTAAAATCTTAAAACATTTTTTACATATTTTTCTGTCCAGCTTTTTCAGTGTTCATTTTTTAATATTTATTTTTGTAAATAAAAAAGTTTACATTTCTACAGATTTTTCTGTTTATTTTTATAAACAAAAAAAATATTTTTTAAATGTAAATTAAATTAAATTAAATTAAATGTAAAAATACATTTATTTTTGTAGAGCTTTACACCCCTAGTTACAACTTTGAACTGAAATGGATGTTATTTTTTTGTCCTGAACCTACACACAATAACTAGTAAGAAATCTCAAACATCAATGTAATTTGCAAAATTATTTACAAAAATTTTTATTTAAAAAAAAAGCTACTTGTTGTCATTGCATAAGTATTCACCCATTTTTCTCCTCAATAAAACAGTTTAATGTTTACTGTGAATTGCTGCAGAATCATCTGAAACTCCACCGTCCAGCTGAGTTTTTGCGATTGCCGCTGCCACCAAGCAGTTCCTGACTGCGCAGCTGATAATATTATTACACCCTACTGTACTCTCATTAAACCTAAAATGGTGGAAATTCTCATTTTCTTGTTTTCAGGCTGCTGTTTCTAGGCAAGTGTATTGTTTATTACAATTTATTAAAAATCATGAGCAGGGATCAATATCACACAAGTGTATGAGAATGTTAGGATTTTATTAAGGTGTTTTAGAACTTACAAATTAGCCTACTTGAATAAGAAAAAAAGTTATTTGATTATGTAATGATTGACAGGTTCATTATCATCCCGCGTTATAGACAGACACGCCCCTAAAGTTATGAGGCGCTGGCGAAGCGAGAGGAAGGAGATATTCGCATCGTATGCAGAGGACATATACTGTGAAGCACGGTGGTGGAAGCATCATGAATACTTATGCAAAGATGAAATTACTTTTTAGTTTAATTAACTTTTGTGTTACAATAAAACAAAATTGCACCTTCTTATATTCCTCTATATCAAATATAATTCTGATATTTGCTTGAATGTTTAAATGTCTAAAAGGCCACATACAGATGTTTTACCTGCTATATCTCACCTGATCCACGTTGTGAACAGCTGGATGGTGAGCAGATGTGTGTAGTCAGGTGTGTTGTAGCAGGAAAACAATGCCGTGTTTAGCGCTGTGGATTTCTCTGCCTCATAAGCTGACACAGCTTCGTCCAGGAGATTCCCCACTGACCCGGTGGCTGAGCTGAAATTTATCGCTATCAGACGTCATTTTATTGTTTTCTATGTTTGAATTAGTGCACCTTTATTTCACTAGCAGCCCAGACTGTTAGCACGCTAGATATTTAACACTATAGCTAATTAACAAACCAGTCATTTAGCATTCTAGCAATGAAGGTAGCTAGTTAGTTAAAAAAAAAAAGTAAGAGAGAAGAGAGAGACAAAACAAAAGCAAAGCAATGAGAATAGAAATTGGGAAAAGCCAGAAGGAGGCAGAAGAACAAGAGGGATTAGAAAGGAGATGGATAGTGGGAAAGAGAAAGAATGAAGAGATGGAGGGATAGAGAAAAAGAGAGAGAGAGACAGAGTGGTGTGTTGTTTATGTGTGAGGCGACTTCGGTAATAGCAGCATGTTCTAGAAGGCTGAATGAATCACTGGCGTGCTGGGATCATAATTACATCACACACACACACACACACACACAGATACGCAAAAATGATGGCACAGATCTAAATGATCTGAGAGAGAGAGAGAGAGAGAGAGAGAGAGATTGTCTCACTTTTCAGCACCATGGACAGCACCACTCTGTTTCAGCCTTTGATGACAGAACTACAATAAAATCAAACAAAAAGTAACCAAAAATAATATGTATATTAAAGTCTATATTATATAAGTCAGGGATAAACCACTCGGTGTCATGCTGTTTTAGTAAAATAATCAGCGGTGTGATGAAGCAGAGTTACTGCCACCACCCTGAAGTTGATTATTTTACTATAACAGCATGACATGGAGTGTTTTATTCCTCTTATACTGCAGCAATTTCACAATGATTACAATTTTTCTTTATTAAAGAGCAACATATTGCACTATTTATCCATTTATAGTTACACATAAGAGAACTAAAACCTACTGAAAACCTAAAGCTACAGCTTTTCCTCTGATTGTTACAAAGCGCTGACACTGGAGACTCCTTCCATAAATGTTAAATTAATAAACATCTCCTTATAGAAAACTTCACCACGTCTACGCTTTATTAACCTTTTTATTATTAGTGGTGCTGTCCAAGTCCCTGTGAATGAGCTGTTGCTATAGAAACAATAACGTATTAGAACGAGCGCATTAATATAAACCTGCGCTATTGTCAGAGCTGCTGTTATAGAAAATTAACCAACACCTTCTGACCAATCACAATCCAGAATTCAGCATTGTTAAGTTAATGTTTAAACAAGGAACAATGAATACAACAATAAGACACAAATAGAGTACTTTGTTCACAGATGAATTATTTTCCTGGTATTGAAATCCCTTTTTTTGTTCTTAGCTTGAATTAATTAGACTTCAGTGTCTAATGACCTGAATAAATATTGTAACAGCACTAATCAGAGGCACTGAAACAAAGCCCTGATTCACATCTCTCTAAAAAAATAACTCTTATTACAGTCTTGTTTTACACCAGCTCCATGAAATGAAAGGTACTATTATTAAAAAAACACACGCCGCTCTTGCAGTTGGCCATCTGTGCATGAGAGTGGCTTTTTGGTGAGTCACGCTTTGTCCAACGGTTTTATGAACGCAAATGAAACCTGGGAGGTTTAAAATATCACCCTGAGCTTTTCAGTGTTGCCTTTTAATGTGAGCTTCGTGAGCTTTGTTAAAGAGTAAGCTGCATATCTTAAAAAAAAAAAAGAGAGAAACTATTCATTTAGACTCCAGTAGGATTGTGGCTAAGTGAGAAATCCTGTAAAAAAAAAAAAAAAAGTTATAAAGAGACGTTGCACAAATCAGTGCTGTTGAATGAAGGTGTTGATTACTTTTCTTTAACAGCAGCTCTGACAGTAGCGCAGGTTTATATTAATGCGCTTATTCTAAAACGTTATGGTTTCTATAGCAACAGATCATTAACAGGGACTTGTACTTTCTTTTCTTTGTAAGGAGACATTTATTTAACATTTAAGGAAGGAGTCTCCAGTGTCAGCGCTTTGTAACTTTGTTTACTGACATCTTCTGGACAGAGGAGT
This sequence comes from Pangasianodon gigas, assembly GCA_022758105.1. NCBI lineage: Eukaryota > Metazoa > Chordata > Actinopteri > Siluriformes > Pangasiidae > Pangasianodon > Pangasianodon gigas. Next base: position 29,168,408 of record CM040460.1, on the reverse strand, counting down.
TTATACTTTTTTGCGGTTTCTTGGTAACAAGAAACAGCAAGCTCCATAATATTTTTTTGTCTTATTAACTTGAAGAGAGAGAATAAAGAGAGGCTGGAGAGGGAACGACTGTTTATAGCTGCTATAACGTAAGTGAGAACAGGAAGTAACTTGTTTCTTGGACATTCCAAAATGCTGAAAGTAGCTATAAACAGATAAAAAGTATGACATTTCATTCTTTAATTAATAAAAAATTGTAAACGTTAGCACATTGCTGTGGGGTGATGGACGATGGGAAAATAATCAACGGTTACCACTCTGAAGTTGATTATTTTCCAATAACAGCATACCCTGACGTGTTTCTCTTCTCACTTACGTTAGCAGCTGTTTTGAGGGTTAGAGTGACATCCAATTAATATTTTGCTCAACAGATACATTTTGTGGATGTTATTTTTCTGTGAATTACATCAGTTAAAACTTCGTATAAAGATGATTATAAATATGAGTCAGACGTGAGGAGATTATTTTTAACATTTGATGAATTTAGGGTGAATAAATAAATGAAATGAAACAAAATCAGAACTCAGACAGTGTGTAAAAATAAAATTATTTTGTATCTCACTTTTTAAGAATTTGATGTTTTCCTGTTTTCCTGTAGCCAGAATGTCCATAATTAGCTTTGTAATGCTAACTTCCTGAATCTTAAAGTGCTCCTAAATAAGACTTTTGTGTGTGTGTGTGTGTGTGTGTGTGTGTAGGAATGTGTGGCTTCCCTAACACTGGCACTGTGAGCAGATGATGGGTGATTCTAATGATTCAGGTTTCGTAGGACGCTTTACTGAATGCACATTATGCTGCTTCCAGGACTTCGTTAAACACACAGTAACGCTGAGTGTGTAATTAGTGCAGTCTCCCAAGAAAGCTTTAATATAACCAACAACAAGCTCTGTTTAAAAAGTCCTGGGCTTCAGCTTAATTTGTGTTCAGAGCACCAGCCTACGAGGATGAATCATCAAAATCACTGATCATCTACGCCTTCTAACTTGCCGACTCACTGTCCGAGTCCAGGGGAAACCCACACGGTTTAGTGGTTTCCCAAATATAAGCTTGGAGAAAAATCAAACACGCATCACTTTCCCATCTTAACAAAGTTCTTCATGGTGTTAATAATGGTGTTTGGCGAAGTTTGCTTCTGGTGCTACAATGCTAATGTTGCTAAGTCTTATCTCACTCAACAATCTTTCTGTAAATATCTGCATTAAACCACACCCAGTTCTTCAGTTATAAGTTACTATCATCTATAAACTACAGATGTGAATACTGTAACATTACGAGGCGGCCATCTTGGTTTGCTACTAGGATCTGTAGAACTGATGCTGACTGTAATATAGTTCCACTTTGTCCTTAAATGGTTACAAGATTCTTCATACAAGTTTACAGAATTGTACCAATACAGGTGTCAGGTATTATTCCGGTAACAAACACATTCAGTCGTAAAAAATGCTCCTATATCAACGTCCAACACTACAGGGTACTATGCATCATACGCCTAGTGTATCTTGTTCCACTAATGACCAGACAACACGAAAGGACAGTGATCTGAACGTATTAATGCTTTATGGCATTTAAACAACATTCAACGTTTAATCTTTAAGAGGTATTTGTGAGTGTTAAAGCAGAGAAATGTGAGCACTTCACTTCTGCGAGCACTGAGCACTGAGATACACTCTCTATTAAACACACTGTTTAAATGCTACAACATCTTAAACATAAACCTCAGCCTGAGTTTAACTAGCATCACACGACAAACTTGCTATAAAGATTTTGCCTGAATTTAAGGGAGCAATTTTTCTATCTATGTCTGCGTTTGGAGAAAACACATCAGTGGTTGCGTCCAGCAAAACATCCCTTTCTGACATCCCTTTCTCCATTTTTGTGTTTTCCCTCCTGCAGGTACGTACCAGGGCCAGTGGGTGGGCGGCATGCGGCATGGCTACGGCATTCGGCAGAGCGTCCCATACGGCATGGCGGCCGTGATTCGCTCTCCACTGCGCACCTCCATAAACTCTCTGCGCTCGGAGCACAGTAATGGCACGGCGGGTACGCCAGGCACGGGCGGCGGCATCAGCCCGGCGGCGTCACGCGGAGGCTTTGTCCTGACAGCTCACAGCGAGGCGGAGCTCCTGAAGGCAAAAAAGAAAGGCCTCTTCTTCCGGCGCTCTCTGCTCAGTGGCCTGCGTCTGCGCAAGTCCGAGTCGAAGAGCTCGCTGGCCAGCCAGCGCAGCAAGCAGAGCTCGTTCCGGAGCGAGGCGGCCATGAGTACGGTGAGCTCAGCCGCCTCAGACGTCAACTCCACCATCAGCCTGGGTGAGGCCGAGGGAGAGCTCCTGCCCACCAGCACCAACGCCAATGATGACGCCAACGACGATGACGGCGTGGACGCTACGGCCACCGAGAGCTACGCGGGTGAGTGGAGGAACGATAAGCGCGCCGGCTACGGCGTGAGCCGACGCTCGGACGGTCTCTGTTACCAAGGCGAGTGGTTGAGCAACAAGCGCCATGGCTACGGCTGCACCACCTTTCCTGATGGCACCAAGGAGGAGGGGAAGTACAAGCAGAATGCTCTGGTCAGCGGCAAACGCAAGAATCTAATCCCGCTACGTGCTAGCAAGATCCGAGAGAAGGTGGACCGCGCCATCGAAGGTGCAGAGAAGGCGGCTGATATCGCAAAGCAGAAAGCAGAGATCGCTTTGTCCAGGTGAGTGTAAAAAGTGGTCGTTACATCATACTCATCGCCTGCTGACAGCAGACAGGTGGAGGAGTTACTAACAGCGTTAGCTTGAAAGTTAGGATGGTCACAAGGTTGAGTGTAAATCCCAGGACTGCCCTCTGCTGGTGAGTCACAACTGCAATCAGTATCCACCACCTGACCCCACCTCCTCTGTTGAACGTGTGCCATATGAATCATTTTTCACAGTTATTTTCTAGCAGGGGGTGGAGCTCATTTCTGGCCCAGAAAAAAGTAAACAGCAGCCTGAAACACAGAATCTAGTGAGACTCTTTGCACTGCAATACTGCAAATCAGTTTTCCAAGCTAGCTTTAAAATAATAAATGATTAAATATAGATCTAGAAACACTTTTTAAAAGTGACATACAGCTTCTTTAATCCTCCACTGTGCTCTGTTTTATGCTTGGACTGAGTTCTGCCTCACTTACTTGGCACTTGTTGATTGGTTGAGCATATATCTGGTGTGATTGGCTGGAGTAATGTGGGCGCTAGTGAAAGGTCATCTCGCAATCTGATTGGCTAGAGCACACCCAGTGAAAACACACATTTGTGGAATGAACTGCAGTAGTCGAGCGAGAAATGTTTCAGAAATCCAAAAATAAATGCCATGTGATGCACAAATGCCCACGGAGCAATCTACAAACAAATGCAGTCAATTCCACAAATAAACTATACAACGAATGAGGTTGTGCTTTTTAAAGAAATATTTGTGAATTACAAAAATATTTCTGCTTCTCATTTTATTGATTTTTGGATCTCATTTTATACTTGTGAATCACTTACTGTTTATTTGTGGATCTGGTTTTACTTTTGTGGAACTTATTTGTTATGCAACAAATATATCTTGTTATGCAACAAATATATCTTTGTACTGGAGACTCCTTCCATAAATGTTAAATAAATGTCTCCTCGCAGAAAAAGAAAGTATCACATCAGTGATTTTTTTTTATCCATTTATAAGGAGCATCCGCCGTACAAGTCCCTGTGAATGAGCTGCTACTATAGAAACGATAACGTATTAGAACGAGTGCATTAATATAAACCTGTGACTTGCAGCTGCACTACTGTCAGAGCTGCTGTTATAGAGAATTAATCAACATCTTCTGACCAATCAGATTCGAGAACGCAACAGCACTGTGGTATAAAAACGTGACATGTTATTAAAGCATAGTATCGCTTCAAACAACTAGGGCAGTGCATATTTACAACACTTAACTTCTCTTAACTGCGTAAACTCAAGATTAAACACCTGGATTATTTTTCTTTAAGTTATGCACAGAAGCTGAGTGTGATTTGGATAAATGGAGCTGAATGAGGCTGGTATGGATCGCTGGTGTATCAGCACACTGGCAGATGTGTGTGTCGATGTGTGACAGCAGGGGCTCGATCAATAACACGTGAGAAGGCTGCAGATTGTGTAGTTTGTGTGTGTGTCTGTGTGTGTGTGTGTCTGTACTGAATCTGATTTGTGTAATGTAACAGTAAGGCTTTATTTCGAATGGATCGTCTTCGTTTCACTTCGTGTCTGAAGGATCGTTTTAGCATGACTAATCACACCAATATTGTCTTTTTTGGGTCACAGCTAATAAGTTGCTAGTTGTCAGGAGGGAGGAGGGTTCACACTGGATACTGAGAGAGATTTCCGCATTACGCCAACAGGGTTTGGCGACCTGCCGAAGAAAAATCCGGAAGCGATGAGGACTAAACAGAAATCTGAATCTCTCTCTTTCTCTCTCTCTTTGACAACATTTCACTAGATATTTGCGTTACTGTAATATAAATACGTATGAATTAAGGGTGTGACGATACATCAGTACATAAATGTAACAATTTTATCGTGAATATTCATCTACACTCATTTTTTAAAATGCTTATCTTCTCTTACAGACTCATTCTGAGTATAAAGACTGGGTCAAATTTGTTAACGTAGCATGAAAGTAACGTTTTTCTCTCTAAAACAGACGTTCTAAGTAGGTCTGGGGGCGGAGCACAGTTTGAGATGTCACTAAATATCCTCAACGGTTTGAACCAATCATATTTGAAAGATTTAGGTAGCTGGCTAACTTAGCTACTGTAAAACTGTGGTTGTTATGGTAACGTTATATTTATACAGGTTTGAGTGCTTGTAAATAAAATGCGGAGAAAACAATGATCACAAACGAAATCACACTGAAATTCAAACTAGCTTCCAAACTGTTAACTAGCCGACTAGCTACATGCTAACATTTCCCAGGTACAAACACTCCATGTTGTGCCGTTATTATAAAATAATGAATGATAAGTTAGTGTTACACTGTGAAGCTGATTATTTTCCTATAACGGCACATCCCCACCCAAGTGTTTTATTCCTCGTATACCAGAGCAATTTTCCAATGATTACAATTTATTAAAAAACTTTTTATCTGTTTATAGCTACATTTAATATTATGGAACATCCTGTTCTTACTTAGCAGCTATAAACAGTCGTTCCCTCACCAGCCTCTATTTTTAAGTTAATAAGACCAAAAATACGAAGATGTCGGAAAACTTAAGCTGTAAAAGTTACAGCTCTACCTCTGCCTGTCACAAAGCGCTGACACTGGAGACTCCTTCCATAAATGTTCAAATAAACATCTCCTTACAAGACAGAAAAAAAACCCCACTATATAGACTATTTTGTTAATCTGTTTATGTGGAGCGTTCGTTGAACACGTCCCCGTGAATGAGCTGTTACTATAGAAACGATAACGTGTAAGAACGAGTGCATTAATATAAACCTATGATTTGCGATTCTGGTTATAGAATTAATTTACAATTTAATTAATTAATTTACACTTTCTGACCAATCAGAATTGAGAATTTAACAGTGCTGTGGTGTAAATGGCATTTAATGTCAGCCGTGTGTGTGTGTGTGTGTGTGTGTAAACGTGCAGAGGTATGCATGCGCTATATCTAGATCATCACTCACCCTTCAAATCCCATTGACCTCGTTTTAGAGCGAGCGATTACACGCTAACCCTGCTGATCTGTTCACTGCTTAGCCATGTTCTGTCCCAGTCACCCATGAGCATTTTATAATAACACAGATATTTTATTACGTATTTTAAAATTCCCTTTATAAACAGGATTGGTAGAAGCGAAGGCCTCAGGTATCTCCACTCATTATGTGAAGATTTGTTTAAAAATGAACACACAGTACACGGTTAAACAGTCTTCTCCTCTGTAAAGTTTGTATGAACAGAGTATTTTTTTCTGGTCATGGTCGGGTGACTCGGTAGTCTATAATCAAACATGACTCACACCTAAATAAATAAATGTGCTGTACACATATCCTGAAGAGTGACACATTAAATACATCGCATGTCACCTCAAATGACCCTGAAACTCATTTTACATTTTACTGCCTCTCTCTCTCTCTCTCTCTCTCTCTCTCTCTTTCTGTGTGTGTGAGTGTGTGTGTGAGTGAATGGGAAAAAAAAGAATAAAATGAAATATTTAACCTGTAACATTTTTCCACATAATGTAGTAAAGTATTACAAATTAAATAAACTACCTATAAAGTAATACAATGCAAATTTTTTTTATTATATTATTAGTTAAGTAATTCATTGTGCAATTATTAATTTATTATATTATGAGTTTTTATAATATTTGTGTTATATCATTATGTGCTAAGATCCTGAATAACGGATGCTAGTTTCAGTGGATTAATCGCGGGATTAATCCCGTGCCCAAATGCTCAGCATGTTGTGGGTGATTTAAAACGATACTTTAATTAATATTTAAATTAATATTCAAATATAGCTGCTATTTTTATTCCAAATCTGATTTACATTATTACATTATTGTAATTTATGGCCGTCAAGGTTTCATGCTAGGCTGAGGAGGAAAAAAAAGCTGTTGCTTCTTTCATTACTGCATTATATGCTAATGCTAATACAATTGATGCTAAGTGCTAATGTTGCTAAAGCTCAGTTACAGCTAGCAGGAGCTGGTTTATTAGCATTATATATAGAACTACTGACAATTGTACTGTCTGTGATTCAGTACATTACATTGGAAAATCATGCTAATCCTGATGGTTTTCAGTGAATGAAGCATAAAGTATAACCTTAATAAAAATCTGTATGTTCAGATATGTATTTCTTGAAGAGACCATTTTCAGATGGAGGTATATATGGTAAAGACATTGATGCTAAATGCTAATGTTGCTTCATTTTTAGCTGTTCATGTCTGTTAGCATTATGCAATAACAATACAGACTCTTGATAGCTTTGTTTCTTCATATGATGCAATAGAAACACCAAAAAATGGCTCTAAAATGGAACATCAGATGGTGGAATCGATGTTCCCAATATCAGATAGAATCAACTGGGCTCCGTTTTGGTGCAGAATGCCTTCCCAATCCTATTGTTTCTGTGTGAATCTAAAAACTCAAAGACCTTTAGAAGAGCCCGAGAATCCGAAATAATCCTAAAGTTTGGTTCTTGATTTTTAAAGCATGCCAAAAAAAAGCATGCCAATTCAGTACATTGAAAATTTACCACCAGGAGAAACACATCCAAGGTTTAAAGTTCAAAAGTTGCATGAATATTAATGCCTTGAAAGTTCCTGGTATTCAGAGTCGGGTTACGCACACGCTTAAGTCGCTTTTCTGAGTTCTCCGTACGGAATATTAAAATCACCTGTGTGTAGTTCAGGCCTCTGAGCTTGCTAGGTTTTTCTTCAGTAGAGGCATCTGTGACAGGTTTTTCAAAAGCGACTAGACCACCGCCTTTAAACACAAACACTCACCTTTAAACCTGACAAAACTCAGGGATGCAAAATGCATACTGAAAAAACAGGTCATATTTGTTCCCCTTTGCTGTCAAATGTAATACAATGCATAAAAGTGAGAGACAATTTAAAATGGAAAATAAAAAGACTAATACGATGATATATGAATGAGAAGATGGAGAACACTGCAATAAATCTAATAGGAGTCTAGTATGTTGTCAGTGTATTACTGCATGAATAGTCCTTGCTGTAATTATCACTGGTTTAATTTAACAAAATGGCTTCCACACTCATTATTCAGCAGCGCATAGAATAGCACTTGATCCAGCGCCGACTGTTATTTTGCATTTTATTTTTATATATCATGCACGGACAGTTACTCGTGTGCACGAATTAATGAAGCCACGAGACACTAAATCGAGGTCATGAAATCATATGTGTACGGGATGTAGGAGATTTTTAATCACAGGGCCCCACATAAACAGATTAAAAAAATAATCATTTATATGAAGTTTTCTTATAGTAAGGAGGTGTTTATGTAACATTTATGGAAGGAGTCTCCAGTGTCAGCACTTCGTATCAGAGGTAAAGCTGTAACTTTCCGACGTCTTCAGGACAGATGAGTTTACACTTCACGCTTTCTCAGCAACATGAGCTGCGTTTTTTTTTTGTCTTATTAACTTGAAAAGAGAGAAAAAAAGAGGCTGGTGAGGGAACGACTGTTTATAGCTGCTATAACGTGAGTGAGAACAGGAACTAAACTGAGGCCTGAACTTTGTTCAGCTATAGGATACCTCTGAGGATTCATCATCTATGTTATCATCATCAATTTGTCCAGAGACCACATGTATAGTAGAGCTCTGTTCCCTAAAGAGAAACCTCAAAGGTCTCTCAGTGGTCCTTAAGGTTTAATTATGTACTTTAAAGGAGTTTTACAAGTTGCACTACGTCCTCTAGATACTCTAACTGGAGTTACAGAAGACGTCCCCTTGAGGGCACCACCACAGTGACAAGCAATTAGCTCTGAGAGATACGTTTTAGTAACGTTCTGAGAGGGTGAAGTTCTAAGCTCCGTGTCTGTAGTGGATACAGGAGCCCTGAGGGAAGAAGGAGGACTGGGAGTAGAAGTGTGGAGTTGATATTACTAATGAGGAATGGGAATTGATCTGGGATTGGACAAGACAAATACATACGTCTTTGTAACAGCTCAGAATGAAGCTTCTAATACCTCACGTTACACAAAAGATGGATGGATGCTTCTCTTCGTTCTTTCTTTCATCTAGGGATTATATTGGATGTGTCACAAGATATAAAATTACTCAGCCAGGAAATATGTGTATTATTGGATTTATATCTAGATACTGAAATAAATTTTTGAGGCATCTATAGTAGAAGAATGGAAGATAAAAATGAGGTAAAAAGGTTATTTCAATGACTTGGATCATTCATTCATTCATTCATCTTCAGGAAGTGCTTCATCCTTTATCCGGAGCCCATCCTGGGAACACAAATGCGAGGAATACACACTGGATGGGAAACCAGTCACACACTCAATCACACCTAGGTGAAATTTAGTGTAGCCAATCCTCCTTTAGCATGTTTTTGGGAGGTTGGAGGAAACCAGAGAACGCAGAGGAAACCCACACATGATAACATACGTGATAATGTGAATCTCCACACAGACAGAACCTCGAGCTGGGGACCCAGGAGTGATGTCTAGTTTGATATTTTCCTCAATTCTATGCAAATTAGATGATGTTGTAAAGTGACAAATCCAAACAAACAGCTTGAATGACTCCTCGTACCGATCTTGTTGCAAGTGTGGGTCGAGGTTACCTGCAATTAGTTCTCGTTTACTGTTTGACACACAAAACTGGAAGAAAACCTTATAACAGTAGTTTCATCTTATCCTGTCATATACGACCTTTCAGAAAATGTGTGTAGAGACATTATGAAGAAGCAGAGATCACTGGTGCCTCACAAGAGCCAAACTACGAGTGACACCAGCGACTTGTCACCTGCTAACAAAGACATTTCAGGTTTCACCCAAATGTGAATATTAGATTAATTGTTTTGTGAAATCATCAATACAGCCATGTGTTCAGTCTGTAGTCAGCTCGGCCGCTTTGTCGTTAGTACTGATAGGACAGATTTAAATCTAGAACCTGTTTTAATTTTTTGGTATCCATAGTACAAGACTGGTAGATAGTGACAAAGCTTTTTGTATAAAGATTTGACATAAATATGTAAAATAAAGTACTCCTTTTGTGTTATAATGGAAAATCTGTGCAAATAACCAAGGGCAATGTGATCAGTTTTTTCAAAACGTTGTATCTTTTCATAAAACATGAATCGTTACGGATTTGCAAGCATGAAGCCGTGCTGGACCCTTACAAGATCTTGTCCATAAATCATTGATATTCTGTTAAAATATTGAATTTTATGAGACCATATGGCTAATATAAAGCAGCATTATGTATGTGAATGGGACAGGATCTGTCTCTGAAGCAGGCAAAGTCCTGCCAAAAAAATTCTACCAATTCAGCCTCCGTCTGGACGAAATAGCATCAGGTAATTTTCAGTAACAGCCCTGCACGTGCTGTTCATGGTGTAAATGCCGAATATGCGCGGTGACCCACCATTCAGCTTTCGGTCAGACCTGTTTACAACACAGCACCAATATTACAGGAAGGACACCAGGGAGAACGTGACATTTTCAGCAGACTCGAAACAAAGTGCTCTGAGGAACCGAATGAACTGTAACACTCTGCTAAAGTTCTTAGGATAGCAGAAGGCTGAGAAAAAAAAACATTTAAAAAACAGTCTCACAAAAGGCATAAACGTGAAACAGGATTTTTCGTATTCGTCATAAAGAAACCTTGGGCTTTCGTATAGATGCTACACGTACTGTATATATGAACATGCTGTATTTTTTATTATAGTTCTTAATTAAAATTACATTCCCTGACACAAATCTCTCCGTTTTCTCTGCCCAAGTCCTTATAATTGAACAGTATTTATCCTAGCTGATCGTACATGCTAGCATGGTAGAAATGACGTAGCTATAAGAGCTAGCTGTCAAAAAACAACAACAACAACAAAAGAAGGAATATCGTTTGGGACAGTATTATACTGAATCACAAAAAAAATTGTTGCATCTTAAAGAAAAAGATAAGAAAACATCAAAGCTTTACACTACTGTAGTGTATTTATTAGCTAGCTACAAGACAAGGAATGGGTGAATTAGCAGTTACGTAGCGGCTGTGGTATACGCCATTCTGATTGGTCAAAGGCATGGAGGTGTGTTATAGTAAATTACTATATGAGTGACAGTGTGGTGTGATGAAGTTGATTAATTTCCAATAACAGCACATCCTGAAGTGATATGTAGTTCTCACTTACTTTATAGCAGCTATAAACAGTCGTTCCCTCAACAGCCTCTATTTTTTCTCTCTCTTAAAGTTAATAAGACAAAAAAAACGCAGCTTGTCATGGCAAAGAATCATAAACTCCTCTGTCCTGAAGATGTCGGAAAACTTACAGTTACAGCTTTACCTCTGACTGACACTGGAGACTCCTTCCATAAATGTTAAATATAAACGTCATCATATCAATGATCACACATTTTTAATCAGTGTGTATTAAAATGAGGTGTATGTAGTATGCATGGAATTATTAATGTGACGAGCGTGTGTACATCGTGAAGACACGCCCATCTCTGTGATTTATACAGAGATCGTTTGTCTCATGTGACTCGATCAGGATTATTACAGATGATCAGAGTGTAATTGTGTTTGTTCACTTTACACTGCAGTGTTTCTCTGTTCCCAAAAATCAGCTGAGTTCGTCAGAAACAGGAAAATGCAGGCGTACTCCACTTCCACATTTGAGAATGACCAATTTCAAGCAGCTCTATTACTATTTTAACTCCATTTTCGTTTTAACGTTTACATTTTATCACTACTTCCTTGCTGAAGTTCAGGGACATGTAACCCAGATTCTTCCTGTTGTTTAAGTACTCTTCCTAAGAAGTATACATTTAGCTCCTGTACAAATTAATCTCTTTAAAACTGAACACAGGTGTGTAACCTGATTGCATGGCATTACGCACCACTTTTAGCTCTTTACAGCTTGATAATTGGATAATTTGTTGTCAAGAACATAAGAAGCGGCCCCAGAGTGTATAGCGTTTCATATAAACGTACAGTTTAACAAAAAATAAATAAAAGTGCACGTTTTATGCTGTGAAGTAGGCATGCCGATATTCAGTTCTCTAGGAGATGATTTTTTTTAAGGAGTGTTTAAGAAACAAATGACCTTTGCACCATATTTTATGGAGAATTTTAACATCCACCAAAAAAGAGCCAGATTACACCAGACCTCGAGGCTAGGCTAAAAGCAGTCTTTTTTATTTATAATAAGATTCACATTAGCAAGTGACAGGTGAGTTTTTACATTTTCTACAGATGTCCACAAAATGGAGCTACGATTTCAGAGACAGCTGCAAACAACAGCAAAAGAAGTGACATTTAAATTGAGATTTTCCCAATTCTACACAATTTAGGTATGACACTGAAGTGACAAATCCAAACGCCTGGCCTGAATGATTCCTCAGACCAATCCTATGGCACGTGTGGTGCAACATTTCTTCAGGTTCCTACTCACAACTTAACTTCCTATACTCATTAAATGTATACACACCTGGGCAAAAAAAAACAGACCAATCCCAAAAAAGCAAATATGAAGCTTTTATTGGTCTTAACAAATCATTGGTCAGAAAATGAGCGAGAATGAAACAGATGCACTCCTGAGAGCTCCTGTGCTTCCATTCCCTCGTTTCCTTTTGCTGCACTGAACTGTTTGTTTGGGGAAAAGCTAGAAACAGGGAAATTACCTTCTATAGTCTTCTTGTTCGCAACGGTAAAATCATGATAATGATTAAAATGTTTGATGTAAAATTCAAACTAACGTGTGGGTGTACAAAATTTTCCAAAAATATCTTCTGGGATGTTGTTTCTCAAAAGATAAGTGATTATTTGGTTATCTGCCGCACCTGATGCAGCCCATCAAGAGCCACAGCCTTAAACATTTACAGAAATCAAAGGGAAAAGCTCTCCCATACGAAGCTCCTTTATCTATTTGTTTCATTCTTGCTCATTTCCTGACCAATGATTTGTTATTCAGACCATTAAAAGCTTCATATATTGCCATTTTGGGCTTGGCCTATTTTTTTTGCCCAGGAGTGTACAGAGACATTAGGAAGAAAAATAAAGCTTGGAAGGAAGTAGCAGAGATCGTTTGGTGCCTCTGGTGAGTGGACGTAGCTAATACAGTTAGCTTGCCTTGCTAAACTATCAGTTAAGCCAGTTTGAAGCTGAGCACATAACATGTAAATCAAACAACCGATTCTCACACTGATTAATGCGTTATGTAATTTGTCTTTAACTAGTTAGCTTTAGAAGCTTGGACAGGCCACGCCCACTAGACACAAGCTACAAGCAAGTTGTGAAAGTGTGGTTAGTTTCCATGCCTCCATCGTTATGCCTCATCTACGTACCTGAACGATATAATTATTGGTGTTCCTTGAATCTTTCTTTGTCACCGGGTTCAGATTGTGGAATTTACTGGACGTAACACATTTTATTTGCTGCTTTACTGTCCTTTAATAGTATTTTCATACTAATAGTATTAATAGTATTTTCATAGTATTTTCATTCCTTTGATGTTTCATAAGCCATAATGAAAATGCTCAGGTGATTATCATGATATTAGTAAATATCTAATGCAAACACTAGGTTTCAAACAAGTCACAGTGGTCACAACCTGTGTGTGTTACAGATTAGTAGAGATCTGTCCAGCAGAGACGTGCAGGATATGGGCTAGCGGCTAAGCCGATTAGCGTCTGGGTCATCGCTGTTAGACGCGATAAAGAAACCCAAACACCTGCTGATGAGCTAACACTGGAAATTAGCGTGACTCAGAGCTATATCAGCGCAGGTTAGTGGTGTCGGATTAGAGCTACAGCGCCGGTGTTTATTTACGAAGAGTGCGTCTGGTTTTCTGTGTTCGCTGGTTATGAGAATAATTCTGGCTTCTACCTGCATTCAGAGCTGTGACTGTAAAGCTGTATCACGGTGTACTGCAATACAGTAACCTGGAAGAGGGAATACTGAATATAATGATTTAGAAAAAAAGCTTCAAATGTCATCATTAAACTTCATAATCAAATTATTAAACAGTTTTATAAAGTAGCTGGAAGAGTACATAAATGCAAATGAAGGTCAGTATGGAACTATATTATCATTCGCATCACCTCCAGGTTTCTGCTATATTTTTGCCTTCGACTTTGTGAGGCGTGGCCTAAGGGGTGGAGTTATAGCAAAGTGCTCAGAGGAAATAAGTGATTTCAGTTCTCCAAAGCCCTATTCAGACTGGATTAGTTATACACATGAAGTGGATAATGAAATTATTCCTGGAGTATCCCTGGGATTTTCGTCCTCTCCGAATCTGTCATGTCAGTAAATTTTAACGTATTTTACCTTCTATAAAATGAGCAGTAGAAATAGCTCCAGGTAAAATACCTGTATATCCATCTGAACTGACATGTTGGTAAAGATTGTGTTATGTCCTGTAGGAAAATAGGTTCTGCGCTTTTTCCTCAGTATAAAGACACTCCAGGAAGCACTCGCTCTTTTCTCTTTTCTGTCGCTGAAACCAAAAAGAAACCGAGTTTAAAATGCAGAACAATAAAATATAGATGGCGTTTTAAAAGGACATGTCAGAGAAGCGATGCTTTTGAGTTCCTAACACAGGTACAGGCTACAGACGTATTTCGTCATCCATGCTGCCTTCAAGTCCTGTCGGAAATATCGTAATTATGAGGTGAGCGCACTTGAACGCCACCACAAAGTCGTAATTACAAATTGATAACTTGTATTTTTCTATGTGCCCTGACTTTCCAAGTTGAAGGCGTGTCAATAACAGTCACGGCAGCCGCCAAAATGAATGTGTATGATTTAAGTATTAATTTTTCATGTTAAAATAAACTTCTTGTCATTGATGATAGAAAAAATAAATGTAAACAAAGGTTTTCTCACACCATCCATTTTTTTCTCACGTCCTGAAGGCAGCACTACTAATGATCAGGTGCGTCTTGTGTGGCCACGCCCCTTACAACAAGCGCTTATAATAAAGAAGAAAACAGTTGGTATTAAAATGAGGTGTGAGTAGTACCCATATCAACACGTCTGAAGAACTGGATGTGATTTGAGGCAGAAATTTACAAAAAAAAAAACATTTTGGGTGACATAAAGTAGACTTCCATTAGTTTTTAGTAATTCAGAATCAAAGAAGTTAAACATCAAACATGGTTTTGCTAATCAGCTATATCTGGAGTAATGTCGGTTTATACTTAAGGTATAAACCATGTGGCAACACCAGTGGCATTGTACACACACACACACACACACACACACACACACTCTCTGTGTGTCTTATGTATATCTGGAAGATATACAAACTTTCCGCCATCATCGTGATTGTTGTCATGAGCTTTGCTCCAAATAGAAAACCGTTTCTGATCAATCGTTCTGATAGATAGATAGATAGATAGATAGATAGATAGATAGATTCTTTATTGTCATTGCACAGGGTACAACGAAATCGAGTGTCTCTCCTAATGGTGCATAAAAATAAAATAAAAGGAGTAAGGAATAATAAATCTAAAAGGATATAAATATTAACATAATGATCAGATCTGTTCAGTTAAGACAGTAAAGCAGCTGAGATATTGCACTTAACATACTGCACAGTTGAACAGTGTGATCCGGTAAGATTTATACGTTTTAAATATAACAATAGAAATTAAAATTAAAATAAAACTAAGGTATCGCACATTATAGTGTTGCACGTTCGTTTGTTGAATTGCTATTTTGACTTATGTACAAATTTTTGCAGTTGGGGATAAATAAATATGAAGTAAGAGTCTATAGACGTGAGTGTGTGTGTGTGTGTGTGTGTGTGTGTAGTGCAAATAGTTCCTAACATTCAGTGATAGTGTTTCTTAGCATTCAGTTCTCGAATGGCTCTGGGGTAGAAACTGTTCTGTTAAATAGCTGAAGGCTAAGAATGATTCCTCCATTAAAGTCCACTTTAATCAATATTTCACTTTGACACCATGAGACACCATGATGTAGTGAGAACTGTGACGTTGGCTTTGTTATCTTACTGAAAATGTAGCATTTGGTTGAATAACCTGAATAAACACATATGAGATGTTAAATAAATGTGTGAACAAATCTCAAAATCTGCACATCTTTGGTTCTCGCACAAATCGGAATTGTGTCTGTCTGGGATTGGTACTGTATTATATGCTTCAGATGAAACATTCTTCATTCTGCTCTGTCTTTCGTTCAGCGTGTTAATGAATGAGACTGTATGTGTGAGAATAACGTGTTTAGGTGCGAGAGGCGGGAACTGAGTGTTAGGGAGGGGTGAAAAAAAGTGTGTGTGTTTGTGTATGAATGAGAGAAGTCTGATGTCATGCAGTGATTAACTGGTTTAAATCGAAGTGGTGAAGTTGCTGCTACTCGGAAAAACAAACAGAACGAAACAACAGCAGAACTATATGTCATTTAGCATCTTGCGAAGAGTCTATTAGCATGAAAGAACTCAGCTGTTTCACTGTGATATGATGCAGTAAGTGTAGTTTTGTGCAAACAATTTGATTTTAATCAAAGAAAGAATCATGCCTCCTTAAGTGTTACTGACAGACACAAAGGCCACGCCTCCTTCACTGAGACTGACAGGCACAGAGGCCACGCCTCCTTCAGTGAGACTGACAGGCACAGAGGCCACGCCTCCTTCACTGAGACTGACAGGCACAGAGGCCACGCCTCCTTCACTGAGACTGACAGACACAGAGGCCACGCCTCCTTCACTGAGACTAACAGACACAGAGGCCACGCCTCCTTCACTGAGACTGACAGACACAGAGGAGGTGTAGCCTATGTGTCTGGCAGTAACACTGAAGGAGGCGTGGCTTTTATTATTTTATTAATTTATTCGTGGTTTGGTGAGAGAGCCTCATCTTCTAAACTGAATCAGTTTTACTGTGTGAATTCAATTCTGAATCATTGGAGTCGACTCTTGATTCACAAATCCTGGAATCGGATAATTGACTCTTTTTTTAACCTTTTTTTAACCAATCTTTTAAATGGGTTATGCTCTAGTAAGAACACTACCTAGGCATAAATATACTCTCTCTCTCACACACACACACACACACACACACACAAATGATTTATCACGTCCTGTAGGACGTGTCACGTCTTTTCTCTTTCTCCTACTATCCACCTGCCTTTTCCTTTTTTTTCCCGACCCAGCATCCTCTCTCTCTCTTTCTCTCTCTCTCCATCCCTCCCTCACACTTTCTCCTGCCGTTGCCAGGACAACCAGAGAGGCCTGTCCCACCTCGGCTCACCTCACCCTCACACACACACCCACACACACAGTGCAGAGCAGCCATCACAGCTCAAACCCACTCAGCACAAATCACACGCTAGCAAACAGCATGCCCACACACACACACACACACACACATATACTGCCTCACAGCTACTGCACACATGAAGATGATCTTTCATACACACACACATACACACACACTGCCTCACAGCTACTACACACATGAAGATGCTCTTTCATACACACACACATACACACACACTGCCTCACAGCTACTACACACATGAAGATGCTCTTTCATACACACACACACACACACCTGACCTGCTGCCTGGAGCGAAAAGAAAGAAGGAAAGGGAGGAAATCAATACGCAGTCACATGCAATACTGCACCAAGACACATGGAAGGAATAAAACACTCTGTGTCATGCTGTTATAGGAAAATAATCAATGCTGATTTGCTGTTGCTACCCAGAAGTGTTTCCTTCGCTACAGGACACTCTGGTTTTATTTTTCTAAAGCAGTGTGTCCTGAAGTCTTTTATTCTTCTTATACCACAGTAACTTTCCAACGATGTAAAGTGTTTATTTACTGATGAACTACACATCATCCTTTTCATCAGTTACCTTTAATGTTGTGGAATGACTTCTGAGGAACGTAAGGATTTAGAAGCAATGAGTTTAAACACCTACAGCGGGAAGATGCTAATTTTATTTTATTTAGATATTACTTTGGTCATTTTCAGTGTAGTTCTGAGCAACTGATTACCCTTAAGATTTTGTAATATTTTATTGGTCAAACAAAAAAACTCATTTTGCTTATTTTACCTGAGTACAATGTTCAAATATCTGCTGTCTTTCACTTAACAACTGCACAAAAAATCTCTATTTTCTATTCACTACATATTAAACCTGATTAGTTACTCCATAATCCACATATCACATCATATCATACGAATCATAAGCTGTTTGCTTTTTGTTTGTTTTGTGTTTAATCTAAACTCTATCTATCTAATGCAGTGGTGGGAAGAGTACAAAACTCACTGATTTAAGTAAAAGTACTGCTACTGTAGTAACAATTCGCTTGCGTAAAACTAAAGGTAGTCATCAAGAAGATACAAGGAAGAGTAAATAAGTCATCTGGTGGAAAAACTACTTGAGTAATTACTTAACAAATTACTTTTTACATGTCTATAATTGACACAAGTAATCTGAAAATGTTTTATCTTCTATACTGTTTTTATGTTAACTAACCAAGTGAGCTAGGCTCAAATGAACACCACGTTCATTATCAACAGTATATATATTAAAAAAAAAACCTAAAACGTTAGCTATCGTTGCTGTTGCTTGCTAGGTTTATTAGCTAGCTAGCTAGCTCATGTTAATTCATATGTGATTCTAGCTACTTAGCTAACTGTCTAGCAGAGATGCCCCCTACACACTATCCTGTAGTGTAAAGATACTGAGATGTGGTTCGTTCGGATGTGACAGCTAGAACGGGATTTTTTTTTTTTTTTACCGACATTGTTGGTCTAAGAAATCTATATTAAGACATTCATACAAATTCAAACGAGCGAGGACGATGTGTCTGGATTTTGTTTAATTTAAAAAGATACACATTGTAACTCCACTCCTAACTCTAATTGTAACCTGGGTATCTTTTAGTACGAACTGAGTCATGCGAATAATTACGAACTTGAAAATGTGAGTCTACGCTGCCTTGGAATATTTGTTGTAAGCTAGTTAATGTCGGCAGATGTTTCCCGATTTTGTCAGACAAAAACTTCACTAATTTACTATCATTTTATTAAAAATGCCCTTTTTAAGGCTACTATTACCTGAACAGATAAAGATTACATACTGTCGTATTTTGAGTATTTTTTAAACATATTTCTTTGTGTCCATTTCTGACAAGAAATATTTATAATTATAATAAAAGATAAGGAAGATTATAATAATTTTTATTTATTTATTTGTTCTTCTTTTTCCTCTTCTTCTTCTTCTTCCTATTATTATTCTGTTCTTCAGGACGGCCCATGCGAGGGGGAAGGCGGAGGCGGCCATGACGGCGGCACAGAAAGCGCAGGAGGAGTGCAGACTGGCCAGAATCGCAGCTAAAGAGTTCTCACCTTCGTTTCAGCATCGAGGAAACGGTGAGAAACCGAAACACCTAAAAGCACAAAATAACGCAGTTACACTTCAACAGGGCGTCAGATCACAGCCGAGCGGAGACGTGTAGCATTAGTGGGTGGACTGAATCAGTCATGCTAATTAAAATTAATAGATATTAAATAAATAATACACGCTGTTTCGAAAGTTAAGTGGTTTATACCACAGCGCTGCTGAATTCTGGATTCTGATTGGTCAGAAGGTATCGATTAGTTTTCTATAACAGCAGCTCTGACAGTAGCGCAGGTTTATATTAATGCACTCGTTCTGATACGTTATCGTTTCTTTAGTAACAGCTCATTCACAGGGACTTGTATGACAGACGCTCCACATAAACAGATTAAAAAAATAATCGTTGATGTGGTGAAGTTTTCAGTAAGGAGACATTTATTTAACATTTCATTTATGGAAGGAGTCTCCAGTGTCAGTGCTTTGTAACAGTCAGAGGTTTTCCATGTATGTAAATATTTACATGCAATCTTAAAAAAATTTATATTTTACACATTGTTTATTTAGAAAATGGAGATCAATGATGGAGTATTTATATGAAAATTTTGTAGAGATTTATTTATAAAAATTTGTAATCCATTTCATTTAGCATAAAAAAAGAACGTGTGTAAATGTCATTTTAATCTAAACCATTTCTGTCAATAGAATAATAATGATTATTATTCAGACTGTAATAACAGGATGCACTAAGGTTACGGTTCACCTTTTTTGCCTGCTGTGGGTGGTACGCGGGAGCTGTGTGTGTGTGTGTGTGTGCGTTTGGGTGAGCGTGGTGTGGGAGTGAGTGATGGCACAGGCAACAGGAAAATGAGGGGAGGTCTGGATTGACCTTTATAACGCGCCCACGCGTATCAAGCTTAAACACACACACACGCACACACACACACAAACACACACACACACATTTTCTATCTTTGTAAGAACCCTCAGCAACCAAAGAGAAATTGTAGCTCAAATAAAATAAAAGCTATAAAAGCTGTATTTTTGTGAGGACTGGGTGATTGTGAGGACATTTGACACTGTCCTATTAATGTGAGGACCTATACACACACACACACACACACACACGCACACACAGACACACACACAGCACCAGCAGGAACACACAAGTACCCTAGTATAGACGCACAGCTACATTCACGCAGTGTTAAAAAATGAGTTGCATTTTTTGCGTGATTCTGTTTTGCATGCACCCTTATATGGTCAGAGTTTCCTGTCCTGTGTCAGAAATGGTGCCTTACAAACAATCTACGAACTGAAGTGCATTATGGGTATTCTCTACTCTCTACATTATTTACCGGTAACCTACTGCACTGACACTGGAGACTCCTTCCATGAATGTTAAACAAACATTACATTTTCTTTACAGAAAAAAGTCCCTGTGAATGAGCTGTTACTATAGAAACAATAAGTGTTATGGTATAAATAATGATTATTGCTGTCTTAAATAAATATTAAATAAGTATATGATGGATATAAAAAGTTTACACACTCCTGTTAAAATTGTTTGTGTGATATAAAAAAATGAAAGCAAGATAAATCGCATCAGAACTTTTCCCACCGTTAATGTGAAATTGCAAAGTATACAAATAAAGTGAAAAACAAGCAGAAACATTTTAGGGAAAAAATAGAAGGAGGAAAAATAGGAAAGATTGAACACTTACAATAACATAGTTGCATCACTGTGCACCCCTCTAAAGTAATACATTTTTTCACCCCACAGATTTTTAGTTGGATTCAGGTCTGAGCTCTGACTTGGCCATTCAGAAACATTGATCCTCTTTTGGTTAAGCCATTATTTTGTCGATTTGGATGTGTGCTTTGGGTCATTGTCGTGCTGAAGGGTGAAATTCCTTTTCATCTTCAGCTCACTAGCAGACACCTGAATGTTTTGCACTAAAATCGACTGCTATTTGTAGTTATTCATGATTCACTCCACCTTGAGAAAAGACCCAGTTCTGTCTGAAGAAAAGCAGCCCTAAAGCATGATGCTGCCACCACCATGCTTCACTGTGGGGATGGTGTTCTTTTGGTGATGTGCTTTTTTTTTTTTGCATCAAACATACCTTTTGGAATTATGGAATTATTATACCTTTTGGAGTTGATCTCATCAGACCATAACACATTTTGCCACATGGTTTGGAGTGATTTAGTTGAGCTTGGATGTTTTTTTGTGAGAAAGTCTAGCCACCCTGCCCCATAGCCCAGACATGAAGAATATGAGAGATTGTTGTCACATGCAGAGAGTAATCAGTACTTGTCAGATGTTCCTGAGCTACTTTAATGTTGCTGGAGGTCTCTTGGCAGCCTCCCGGGTAAGTTTTATCTTGTCCTTTTATAAATTTTGGAGGGACGTCCTGTTCTTGGTGATGTAACTGTGGTGCTCCATTTTCTCCACTTCCTGTTGATGACCTTCATGGTGTTCCATGGTACATCTAATGTTTTGGAAATTTTTTGTACCTCTCTCCTGATCAATCCCTTTCGACAGTGGGACCCTGTACAGGCTTTGTAAGCTCTTTGCAGACCATGGCTTCAGAAGTCAGGTGAAATGAAGAAGATGTGAAGAAAATCCTACAGAAACAGCTGGACTTTATTTGGGGTTAATCAGAATAATTTCATTGATGACAGCTGTATGATATTTACTTTTGAAGTAGCCACATCCTCAATTATAAAAGGGTGTGTATACTTATGCAACGAGGTTAATATAAATTTTTATTTTTCCTATTATTTCCTATTCCTCTTATTTTTCCCTAAAATGTTTCTGATTGTTTTTTCACTTAATTTTTATACGTTGTACTTTCACATTGAAGGTGCAAAAAGTTCTGACATGATTTATCCTGGTTTCATTTTTTTTTAAATCACAGAAACCTGCCATTTTACCCGGGGTATGTAGACTTTTTATATCCATTGTAAGTCTAAGCCATGTTTTCCCCCCAGCCTTGTCTTGTGCTTTTCTAGTTCCTATTTTTGTCCTTGTCCTCATCCTTAGTGTTTAGTTTTTAGGTTTTGACCCTGGACTGTCTCTGCTTTTGCCACGCTGTATTTTGATCATCTGTAATTCTCTGATTAACCCAATGGATAAAATTCAACATGAATTAAAAATTAAAATGATGGAGCAGGTCACAGATCTGAAATGTGTTTATGATGGAATATTAGCATACAGTGGCATTTTCTTTTTTTTCAATCCATTATTATGATTCCTGTTACAGCTTGTTTTTCTTTTAAGATAGCAAACCTTTATATATAAAGATAAAAAAAAAACTAGGCTTGTTGATGAGTCATGGATTAGCGCATTGGATTTGACATCATTAGTGTATATTAAGAATAGCTGTTCAATATATGGGACAACTTTTAAATAATTGCAAAGAAACCAGAACAGAAAATGTGTGTGTGTGTGTGTGTGTGCAGGAGTGGAGTGTGAGAGGCCGAAGCCGCAGCCCTCGAGTGACAACGACGTGGAGATGATGTCGAGTGAGACTCCGGACAGCACCGAGCTCTACATGAAGGGCTCAACTCCTCCAGAGCTCACTCCTGATGCCAGCCCAGGTCCAAGTCCCACCTCCAAACCTCGGGCCCGCCCCAAAAATGCCCGCTTCCTGCGACAGAGCGCTGTGGACGATGAGAGGGGTGGAGCCTCTGAAATTCAGGTTCTGGTGGAGGGCCGAAGCCACGGTAGGCCGAGTGGAGGGAGTGGATTAGGGGAGGAATACCTGAGAACGGCGAACACCAACGGTCACCGGCACTCCTCATCCAATCACAAGGCGTCGTCGCGGGAGCACGGCTTGTCCAATCACAAGCCGTCATCACGGGAGAAGTGGGCGGAGTGGACTTCACACCGTACACAGACGCGGCTGCTCGAGCAGGATGAGGAGAAGCTGAGCAACTACGAGATGGAGATGAAGCCGTTGCAACCCATGGACTCCAACTCCCAGAAGCCCTATGGGCAAGGGGAGGAGCGTCACCGGGGCAAGAACCGGGGCAAAAACCGGGACCGAGAAAGAGACAGGGAGAGAGACAGGGACAGAGAGAAGGAGAGAGAAAGAGAGGACACGGTACGGCCCAGTGTGGACTCGGTGCAAAAGCTGGACAGTCTACGAGTGGGGGAGAAACTGGAGGCTCGGCCTCTGCGCAGGGACCTCATGCTCTCGCCCCCGCAAAAATCCTCACCCATTGCACTAGAACACGACAACGAGAATCACACACAGCTCAAAGCCAACTCGGTGAGTGTCCACACACACACACACACACTCACAGTCCGAGGGAGCAAAATTGGCCATGTTCTCTGGCTGGGAGGGGCATACTCTCACTCCCCTGTCAATCACAGTGACACACACCTGATTATTTTTGTTCTAAAACCTTTTTTTAAAAGAATATAAAGATTACATTACATCTACAGACAACAATTTACTTCACAATGCGCAAAAGAGGCACCAATATGGCAGCCAAATAGCTTCAGCATACTTGTAGAGCGTATAGAAGCTCGCAGTCTCTTTGTGGTTTCATATTGTCCGTTGTGTACGAGTGCACCAGCACTGCAGGTGGCGCTGTTACACTTTCATGACAAATTTCTACAACTACAGGAAACTGACTTCTCCTTAATTCATCCATCTTGGAATGAATCAGCATGGGGATGCCTCGCTAGTCATGACCAATCACAGGTTCGGTTGTGTAGCGTGTTCGTCTGTGGAGTTCGCCCCGCTACGATGAGAGCAACCTCCGCACAATGTCCGTCAACAATCGCTCCAGTTCCGCCATCGTTTTCCTGGATTCCAGTCAGATGTTTTCTCTACATGAAGTACACTGAGACTTTCTTATTCATCATTACCTGAGATAACTTTTTCACCTCGGCAAAAAACTTTTTCTGAAAACAGGTGGATGGAAAGAGCACTACAGAGCAGGCCAAACAACCTCGACCATGTCACACACACACACACACACACACACACTGCGCCGGCCGCGTGCACCTTGGTAACAGCAGCTCGCTAAAGTGGCCTCACATTGGCTGCTTCACACTGTTGCTAGGGAACAGCTTATGCATTGCTCTGATATTAGCCAATAGGAGAGTGTGTGTGAGTTACAGAGTGGCGGGTGTGTGTGTGTGTGTGTGTGTGTGTGTATAGCCGCAGAGAGTCAGGGAGTGCAGGATAGTTGTGTAAAACAGGTTTACACAACACACCAACACACTGAGGGGAAAGATGTAGGTCTACAAATCAATACATACAGTAAAGTAAAATCTCAGCATGCAATTTCTATTAAAAATATAAAATAAATCTGAAGTAACTACTCATACGTAGTGATGTTTATGCGATTTATTTAATATTTTAACACAAATTTACGGCTCGGTGTTTTGTATATGTCATCGTGATGCTAATTTGTCATGATATTCCTATTCGTATTAAACCGTGACAGAGTGTGTGTGCTTCATTGCACGTGTTGTTGTTGCAAGAAACACACGCTTCACTCGTCACAGCCTGATTTCATGCCTCGCATGTTCCTCGTGTAGTGTGTGTCTTCGTGTGTGTGTGTGTGTGTGTGTGTGTGTGTAGCCATAAACACAGCTGCAGAATCACATCAATTAAAAATCGCATGCGGACGGACGCTCATCATCTTTGAAGCGTGAGCACAATGCAGCCTCATTTCCATGCCGATCCTAATTATCTGCTGAGTGGCACGAGATAGAGATCAAACAAACATCGCAACAGATCTGCGTGTGTGTGTGTGTGTGTATGCGTGTGTGTGTGTGTGTGTGTGTTTATGTTTTGGTAGGGACCAAATGTCCCCATAAGGACAGGAATATCTGACAAGTTTGACCCTCCGGGGACTATTTATTTGTTTAATTATTTGTTTGTTTGTTTGTTTGATTGATTGATTGATTTTTTCTGCAGATTTTATTTAAAGAACTAAAAGAGGCAAAAGTTTTCGTTTTAATTACTGAGGTTAAGGTTAAGGTTAGATTTAGATTTAGTGTAGCATAACATTAATTAGCTGCATTAATAATTATCTCAATGAAAGGTCCTTACAAGGATGTGCGTGTGTGTGTGTGTGTGTCGGATGTGTGTATTCATATCTTTACAGGAACATGATTATGCTCACACAGTGACTTTAAGCGAAACAAAAATATGTGTAAATGAAGCATATAAACACACACACTGTAGATAGCAGCTTTGTGCTCATTGTGTGTGTGTGTGTGTGTGTGTGTGTGTGTGTGTGATCTAAGTGTCGGACAAATTGCATGAGGATGATGGTTAACGCTAAGTAATGATAAGAAATATTGATGTTTTCTTCCTCCCTCCTCCTCTCTCTCTCTCTCTCTCTCTCTCCTTACAGGGCTCCAGCTCAATTCTGGTTGTCATGGTGATTTTGCTCAACATCGGAGTTGCCATTCTGTTTATTCACTTTTTTATTTAAAACTCTTGTTATTTCCTTTATTCCCTCTTAATTTATCTTATTTATGAATCGGTTGTGAGTGTTTATCCAGCTCCGGCTACATCTGATCTGATTAAAGGAAGCATAAATCACGAGGACGGAGGAAGGAAAGAAGGAAGGAAAGCAGGAGACACAAAAACGAATTTACAGTCAACTCGGGGCTCAACTTTCTTTTTTCTCTCCACTTCTCCAAAGAGGTCTTGTTTTTGTTCACTTTTTTTCTTTAGCATTAATGTTTTAAGATTCTTCATTGCTACACTTGTTTTTTTTTATCTGTCTTTTTTGGCGTTCTTGACTTTTCCATAGCTTTTTCTTTGTTATTGTTTTTGGTTTTTTGTTTGTTTTTTTTGGCTAGTGGACTTGAATGTATGGTGGCGCGAGACAGAGTGTGTGTGAGGTGGTGTGAGCTCACAGGTGAACTTTACTCCATTGAAACGTTGTATTGATGTCATTGGCTGGGACACGGTCCCGTGTCTGTACTCACCGCTCCTCCATCCCGTCTCATCACTCCATCTGGACTCAGCTTCATCTTCTCATTCCTGGTCAGGAACTGTAGAATCAGGATAGGTTCTGTTTTGGAGAGCACAAAAAAATTACACATAAACACACGTTTGCGCTGCATGTTTAGAAGCAGGAACGTTCCCAAACCAGAACCAGTTTAAGTTCATTTTCCTCCACGATGACACCATCATAGGATAAGTGCTCAGATTAAAATAAAAATACAGGCGAAAAGCCTTGTTGATGAAAGGGATTTTACACTCTAATAATGAACAGCTGGGATAAAAAAGACCAGGATTGAGTCAATTTAGAAGCCCGGTGCTGGGGCGTAGTTAGGAGGGTGTATTTTGGGTTTAAAATATTTTATGACGGTTCCAAATGCTTATTCAGGAATTTAACATAATACATACAACATAGCTGATTATATACGTATCAAATAACGTTTTACACAGTAACTATGTTATAATGATTAATAAAAGGTCAACGTAAAATGGAATCCCGCATTTTCCTTCGTAAATCAGGGGTCTCATTTATCAGACTTCTAAATTTGTGCGTAAGAAACGCCAGTATACGCAGGAAAATTGTCATTTATCACGCGTGCATATGCACAGCGGTACAAGATGGATGTTTATAAACCCTACACGTTCTAAGTTGCTCTGCCCGTGCATGGCCACGCTCATTTGCATAAAGAAACGCCCCCGAATCACCATATATGGTAAAGACTTTCACTTCACAAAGCCCAGTAGCCTGCACGTGGCACTGCTTGTTGCTGACAACGTGGTAGACGACAATCAGGTAGAGATAACGGTTTAAATTGGTTTATTTGGTTCTTTTACCAAACAAGTGG
This sequence comes from Pangasianodon gigas, assembly GCA_022758105.1. Lineage (NCBI taxonomy): Eukaryota > Metazoa > Chordata > Actinopteri > Siluriformes > Pangasiidae > Pangasianodon > Pangasianodon gigas. Next base: position 29,141,472 of record CM040460.1, on the reverse strand, counting down.
TTTGTCTAAGAAATAAATATGAATGATTTTTTTTAGACTTTATGGCTACGCGTGCATTCTATTAACATTTAGAAAACCTGCAATGGCGTGAAAATCTCACATTATTGTTGTCTTTTCTGCTATTTGGAAATGTAGTGCAGCGTGAGTGATATGAACGTAAGACGCGAGTCACTATTCGGCTCCTAGTTGGAAAATCTCGTAGCTGGTCTGCACTTTCTCGTTGAAATGTACGCATGGCTTAAAAACTCTAGAATCGAGATCAACTCAAATCTCATTGCATGTCAGTTTATCTGTGATTTCACTTTTCTACCACTAGGGGGTTTCTGCATACGCGTGGTCAGGAGTGTGCGTAAATATACGCACCTCTTCCTAGACAAGAACAAATCGATAAATAATGTTCTATGTGTAGAAAATTGCGGACACACGGTTGATAAATGAGACTCCTGGTTTTATAAAGTAAGATGTCATTTCCACCATATTACTAGCAAGTTAAATATTTGCAGTGGAACTGTCATAAAGGTATTTTATTTCCTACGATGATCCATGTTAAAGCTTGGGTAAAGGTTGATGGTAAATTGTGCTTCTCCTGCTGTCTGACGTCCACCGAAATTTCATGAGCGTGTCACATTTATCGCTGTGATTTTATTTAGCGTATTTCCTCATCTGCCCCAGCACATGGACCTAGCTTTTAACCTAACAATCTAGGTTTTAAAATTCAGCTAGCTTTCATTTCTAAACCACAACATTATACATTTAGCTCATTCTTGATAGTAGACTCATATTCACAATGTGTCATCCATTTTTTTTTAGTTTCATTGACAGACCTCATTGTTTAAACACCGTCTGAATGTTGGATGAGGGCTAACACATGATATCCTGTAAGGTATTAAATCCCGACGGGGTGCCATTAATTAACGAGGAACGTCGGCACCCACTTCACCGCACACACCCGAGGAAGCCGCTGTTGTCGACCAGTGTCAGAGACTGTTAACGTTTTTTTTCCAAAACTGCTGCTTTCAAAAAAATATTTATTGAAAAATTATTTAAAAAAAGATTTTTTAGCTATTTGCAAGATGTCTGGAAAAAATGCCGACTGCCTTGTTTTTTAAAGAGACCAATTTGCATGCTGATGTATGGTTTAGTTTTGTAAAGCTACCTTCTGAGACAAATAAGGATATAAAAGTCTTCTAGTTTTGGAAGCAGTATACGGTTGCTTTTTATTTTTATTTAGTAATTTATTTGTGTAATTTTTTTTTCTTAAACCCTGACAAAAATATTGAATCTACCCCAGCACTGCAGTGACGTCTTTCCAAAAAAAAAAAAAAAGAAAAATCATCTTTCAGAAGGACCCAAACATCTGAGATGAACTCCTCATCGAACCAAAAGGGAATAAACACTCGAAGAGATGTGTCCGCTTTATTTTTTTCTAGCCAGCTCACTGAACTCAAAGACTCTGAGCTGTGTGTGTTTTTTTATAGCATGTGTGTGTGTATGGGGCCTGTATCTCCCGCCTGAGTCACTGATCGCTCACAGTCTGTGCTCTCTCCCTTTATCTCTCTTTTCCTCCCTTCTCCCACCACATCAATTTTCAAAAAGAAAAAAGAAGAAAAAAAAAACGTGCAGTGAAATGGTGATGGAAAGGAACGGAAAAACAAAAAGATGGAGGCCAAAGCTGCTGAAATCCAGTGCTGGTTTTAACACACCCTCGTCCACAAGCGTCAGGAGCGGAAAAGACTCGACTAACAGTACTTTGTTAAATGACTGTTATTGAAATCGAAAACTCTTCAAGAAAAAATTTACTTTTTATTATACTTACAGTTTTATTTAGACCTCATTACAAATCTCTGTGACTGTACGCTATACGTCAATAGAACAGACTCCTGCGCATTTTATTTGCATTTTATTTACATTTCATTTTTCAAATTTATTAATATGAAAAATAAACTATACTGCCAATTCATCATCTACTGTTCATCAGTTAAATAAAAGTATTTACTTTTTACTTTTTAATACTTGAGTACATTTAAAAGTCGCAACATTTTGACTTGAGTACATTTTTGGCTGGATACTTCCACATTTAACTGAATAAAATTTTCATACGTGTTCTATCCTCTATTCTATTCTTCACTTATTAAGTATAATTTTTAAGCATATGATTTTCCCACAGCTGATAGGCATCCTCTCTCCGTTAGGGATCACATAAACATCACTGTAGAAGTCATTTATGTGACTTAAGCCAGCTTTACGCTGTACGAGTTTGCTTACGCAGACAAAAACTGCACATCGTAAAAGAATTCTTTTAGTACTACTGTGACCAAAGATGGCCGACGACAAAGTCGTGTCAGTGTGAGAAATTTCTGATTAAAATCTCAGAGTGTGCACACTGCTATTACGCTCATCTAAAATTCACCAATCGGAGGACAGCAATCTCACGGGATAGCTAAAGATACAGTAGCATCAATAGAGAAATGTAAATGAAACATGATAATGGACAGAAAAACATTTCCTCATTACCTCAAGCTTACTTTGAACAGTGTTTGTGTTTATAATCGGACATAGTGAACACACGTTTCACACAGTTTGTTATAGAATTCGGCTGAGATTTTATTGGAATCTCATACAGTGTGACGAGTAATAAACTGCGGAAATCGCGCCATGTAAAACTGGCTTAATCCTGAAGGCGTTGAGATCTAGCGCAATTTCTTTTTCTCAAAGAAGCAAAAATGGCCAAAACATTTTCTGAAGTTCACAACCTCATTCAAGTTATGAAGTTGAGCTAACTACATATCCAGCTTCAGGTAGCTACGTTACAATATTTTATTGAATACTGTTGAACATTTTTAAAAATAATTAACACTAAAAGTACTTTTTGATAGCTAAGTAGCTGTACTGCCTAGCTAACTACGAAGCTAGTTAGTTAAATAGGGAGTTATGTACAGTGTATAAATGATGTAATGCTATCCAGCCTATTAGCTAGCTAGCTTTTTACGTTTACCTCAGTGACATCATCATTCCCCACCGTCATGCTAGCTAGATTATTTAAAAAATCAAGGTACTGGAAGATAACTAGCTTTATCAAACACCCATTTTGATCATGTTAATACTTATATTTTATTTAATGAATATGATGGCCATGAGACACCACAAACTCGGCACAGTGAAGGTGACCACGTGAATGATTTCAGCCAGTTGAACTGTAACCTCATATTAGTATGCTAGCTACTTAGCAATTTGATGTGACAATATACAAGTAAGATATATAACAAATTTCTGAGGAAATGGCTTTAACAATGTTTATTAGATAAGTCTATGTTTTAAATGTTTATACACGCTTCCAAACCTTAATAGGAAGTCAACGAGAGTGTGTTAAAACCAGCACTGAATGCAGGTTACTGGTCACATGATCTGGTATAAATGTTACAGTTGGATGGCCTGGTGTACACACTCCATGTGCTGTGTGTAATGTGTGTGTGTGTGTGTGTGTGTGTGGGAGATATTGGGAGATGAAAACGAAGCATGCGGTGGCTGAAATCTCCTCTGTAACCTCCATCCTGCCCAGACGGACGCACCACGACCCTGCGGTCGGCCATCGCATGCCCGAGCATGCCCACTTCTTTTACTCTCTTTCTCTTATTCCGTTCTTTACTTTTGTTTTCCTGGGAGTTTGTCAGTTTTTTGAGTTATGTGGAGAACATAATGAAAGTGTTTGAAAGTAAGCTCTTGTTTTTGTGGTCATTAAAAAAACGGGTTCTCATTTTATCACTGCCTTCTTTTATTAAACGTTGATGAATTGATGTCTACAATGGATGTAACTTACTCTAATCTAGCCAGGGTTACTGTTAATGAAAACTACAGCTGCGGAGAAAATGCGTACTGCTCAATACATCCACATTTTATTTTTAAACTACTGGAATTATTATTATTTTTATTATTAGTAGTAGTAGTAGTAGTATTTATTTATTTAGTTAGTTAGTTAGTTGGTTAGTTAGTTAGTTTTTGAGGTACATTTTCTTTTTTTACCAAGAAACCATGAATGTTGCAAAATTTTTACTCCACTTTAAAACTAAAAAATACACAAACAAAAATCACTAAAATTAAAATTTAAAACTGCAACTAAATAGAACCTTGTACACTTTCACCCAAAAAGATGGGCTTTAGCAGGTCTGTGCACATAACTGTAAAAATAAAACTATAAAACATTTGAGGACCTAAGAAAATACTACAATTAAATCAAAAACAATAAAACAGGAAATAGAAGTATTTTTTTATCCAGAAACTGTTGGAATGCAAATTTCTGTTTTTATAAAATTCAAGCTTTAAATAAATATAAAGCTCAATAAACTAATGCAATAAATAAATTAAAAGTATTGAACAGTGCATGAAATAATAAGATGTTAAAAGCATTTAATTAAAAAAATAAAAATGCACTTACAGTAAAAAAAAAAAACTACAGCTAAAAGGAAACTAGAATTACTGCCTTCAGAACCAACCGAAATAAAACAAAATGCAAACGTACATTTATATTTGTTTGTTTGTTCATTTGGGGTATTTTTTTTTGGAGTGTATTCTTAAATTTTGCTAACTGTAGTTATGTAAATATCCTCACTCCATTTCTGCCGATTCGAAGTTAATAAAATTGTTTATTTCCTTAACTACAATTACTAACAAATTAATAATGATTAAAATTGTCATTATATGTCGTTAAATGAACAAAACCACTAAAGCTAAGCTGAAATTCAAAAGAAAAATAGTATAAAATCTAATATAAAATATAAATATATCTAATATAAATTTTCAAGAAACCCAGACTAACTCTGAGTATAGCAAACTATTTTATAATCTTCAGTCCCATTAAGACTCCGCCCCCAAACATCTAACCACGCCCTCTTTAGAAAACAAACCAAATCCAAATCAGTATTTCTACAGAGGCAGCTCATCCTCGCAGGGTGTTTGCATGCAGTGTGTGTGTGCCTGTGTTTAAAATTCCGACAGTGTTACTCATGCTAATGCTAACTCCACTTCAGACGCTCCTTTAGACGTTCAAGCTGCTCGTCCCAGACGCTTCCTAACGACTTCCAGAAGAAAAGGGATTTTCTTTTTCTTTATCATATTACATAACTACAGCTTCTGTGTTTTATCATTTCTTTCTTGTCTTTCTGCTATGTTAATCCCAATGTTTCCTGACAAAATACTATCCATTAACACACACACACACACACACACACACATACAACTAGAAATGTGAAGAAAACAACAAGCCTACCTTCCCCCTGTCGAGAAGCTTGAGATGGTATATTCCAGCACACACACACACACACACACACACACTCTGAATGCGGAGTGTGTTTCACACTGTGCATAGAGGAAGGAATGAGTGTTGAGAAGATTCTCATATTGAACGGCAAACACACACACACACGTGCCAAAAATGTAAATCATTTTAAAGGTTTACAAGGAAATTATTTATTTATTTATTTAGCAGAGGCTTTTATACGCAGTGAAATTTAACTTTAGTCAGATAAATGGTTTATGATTCTTTTTTTTTTTTTCAGGGAGGTTTTGCTGCATTCTTTTAAAAAACAGAAAGCTGAAAGATCTTAGTGTAAAATCTTAGTATTATTAGTATTCACGAGAGAAGCAAGTCTTATTGCATCATAAATTTTAAAAGCCAATCATGTTACAACATGCAAATGACATTAATTTCCTCTTCCATTTTTTTCACTTAAAACTGCAAAATGTCAAAAATACATTTTAGCTCATTAAAAACCTATTCATTATAACAAACAATTAGCATACACATAAATGTTAGCATATAAAGTCTAGCTATATAACTATCAACATAATCACAATTACTTTTATTCTAAAGCTATAATTTGCTTTTATAATTTCTTGTATCTTGGGATTTGCATTTTGGAAGATTTTTTTCTATTATATATATATATGTATATAATACAGGAATAGAGGAATATTTATCATTTATGCACAGTAGGATATGTGTGGAAAAGCTAAAGAATTTCAGAGTAGCAGATTTAAAATGTTAGTGAAGGCTAAATCCCGCTGCAGTTAAGATCACAGTGTGACTGTGTGAGGAGTTGTATTATACAAAAATGTCCCATAATCACTCTGTTTCTCCATGTTTAAAGGTGGAAGTGTTTTTGAAGTGTGTGTGAGTGTGTGTCTCTGCAGGGTCACAAAGCCACTTTCAGTAGAGATTACTGCAACCGAATCGCCACGCCGAGTTCCGCCCTGTCCCAAAAGCAGAAGAGGATTATGGGTTGTTTCTCTAAATCTGTGGACGAGTTTAGGAGAGAGGAGGGAAACAGGGGGATATTAAGACCCTCTGAGTGTGTGTGTGTGTGTGTGTGTGTGTGTGGTGATGCGTTCACAGTTGGTCAAACATTTTAAATTAATGTTTTAGTGAAGCAACTTTATTCCACAGCCAGTAAAATCATTATCAGTGTAACACGTCTGCCGAAGTGAGAGACTGCAAAGGCCCCAGTACTTAGTAAAAAAAAATAAATAAATAAAAATAAGAATAAAAACCAGCTTTAAGAAAACTTGGAGTTAATCTGAAAACTTTTTCAAGTTTGAATGTTTTTCCTGTCTAGACTTCATTAGCAGGCTTTGTAAATTAGCATGGAGTGTCCACATTTACACACTGAAGCTCAAAGAAGAAGTATATTATCATCTACATCACATCCTGCTTTCACCTACAATTCCACATTCAGACTTTGAGAGGCGGGGCCTAAAAGATGGAGTGAAACCAAACTGCTGTAAAGAAAAATATGTCTCTCTTTTATTCAAAATGGATGCCTCTGTGATGTTCCGATGCTAACTACACAGTGCACTTTAGTTCATATTTAGCCACATAGTTACAGTATAAAACAAAAAAAAAGAAAACCAAACATGGCTGATCACACAAAGGCCACGCCTCCTTCACTGTGGTACAAAATATTATTAAAGATAACATATAGGTAAGGTTTGGTTACATACGCTACACTTCACCTTAGACTGACCGCATGATAGAATAATACTGTCAAAAATAATGAGCGACTTTGTTTCCGCATTCAGATACATTCATTTTCAAATCTGTTATTGTCAACGACAAACAAAGCCAACAGTCTAATTATATATAGAGTGTTTCTTGTACAGTCAAATCCACAAATAACCCTGAGAACATCATACATGCAGTGAAGGATGGTGGTGGTAGCATCAAGTTTAGCATTATCCTTCCTTTCTTGGTTGCTTTTTGACTAATCCTGTCTTTATCCAGGGACTGAGTTTTGGTGGATGGCTTCCTCTAGTCAGAGTTACGGTTGTGCCGTATTCTTTCATCCTCAAAGTTTTTTTTTTATAACCAAACCCTGATTAATACTTTTTTTCAGAACTTTCTCCCAGACTTGCTTAGGTATGTTCTCTAACAAACTCTGGGTTCTTTCAGGAACATGAAGAATTATGTTGAGATCACGTGCCATGAAGTTCATAGGGGGTGCTCCTTTTTTTTTTTTTTAACCATAGGTGTGCTATTCCAGTAATTACGCTAGAAATGTAATTAACATATATATAAAATTAACATATTTATACTTAGGTCTGAAAATATTGCAAGGCTCAAATTCTCTTTAAAACACACAAACACTCATACACACATACACACACACCCCTCCTCTGACGTTTCTCTGACGACTGCTGCTTCATGTGCCATAGGACGTCAGAGCTACAAAAATAGACACTTTTTGAGGTGTAAATATAAACCGAGTCTTTTTTTTATGAAGAGTTATGAAATAAAAAGGCGCCTCGGTGCATGAGGAGAGATTAGAGGAGGAGGAGCAGTCGACTCGGCTCTGTTCGGCTGCATCATAGTAACCTCATCCATCTCTCAGCACTGCATTTATTATTCATCAGGCCTTCTCCGTCCCTCATTCTGCTCAGCCGGATGAAGAAATAGGTCAGGCTGTTTGGTTTGGAGAAGCTGTGATTTCTAGTAGAGATTCTGCAGCTCTACTGCTGTTCTCGGCATTAATCTGTGCGCTGATCTACACTTATCAGCTCACGCCCACGTCTCATCTCTGTAGGCTTAGTTTTCTTCACTGCATGCAAAAAATATCCAAACTGGACAGTTGAAGATTAGAAAAAACAATCACCTGGTCTTTTTCCAGTCTTCAACTCTTCAGTTTCAGTGAGTCTGTGCCCATGATAGATTCTTGTTCTTGGCTGACAGGAGAGGAACCTGATGTGGTCGTCTGCTGTTGTAGCTCATTCACCTCAAGGTTTGATGTTTTGTGTATGCTGAGATGCTTTTCTGCTCACTACAGTTGTAAACAGTGCTTATTTGAGTTACTATAGACTTCCCGTCAGCTCAGACCAGTCAGGTCATTCTCCTCTGATCTCTCTCATCAACAAGGTGTTTCAGCCTGCAGATCCTCTGCTCACAGGATGTTTTTGTCTTGCGCACCATTCTATTTAAACACTAGAGATTGTTATGTGTGACATTCCCAGGAGATCAGCAGTTTCTGAAATACTCAAACCAGCCCATCTGGTACCAACAACCGTGCCACGGTTAAAGTCACAGAGATCACATTTTTTCCCCTTTCTGATCTTTGATGTGAACATTAACTGAAACTCTTGACTTGTATCTGCATGATTTTATGCATTGCACTGCTGCCACATGATTGGCTGATTCAACGTTCAAGGTTCTTTATTTGTCACATACAGTACATTACATACATGTGATGTATTAATGTAGTGAAATGTTTTTCCTTAGTGCCTCGTCCCACAGTGCAACTGTGATATATAATAAAACAGAATATAATAAAAGCCGAATATAATAAAAAGAATATAATGAATAAAATAGAAAAATAAAATAGAATAGAATAGAATCTATTAGACAAAATATAGATGTTATATGTAAAAATATGTAAAAATGTGTTTAGCAGCTTGAAAAGAGGAATCTTAGCAGCTTTTTGAGGACGTAGTGTGCAAAAGATGCAAGAGTTTTTGTTTGTCCGTAGTGCAACTGTCTGATTGGACAACTGCATAAATGAGCAGGTGTACAGGTGTTCCTATTAAAGTGGATCTCAATGGGACAATATATACTTGGGTGGCTGTCTATATGTAAGTGCCCCAAACAAAACCAAGGGCATTATTTTCTGCCAAAAATTGAATCTAGTAAACATGAATCCGGTCATTAAAGCTATCATGTATCTAGGGTTGCTAGCTAGCTGCTACTGTTCAAATGGCTAGTCTAACACTATTAGATTTAGCTACAGTAATTCTTAACTGTTCAATTGTATTTTCTTTCAGTATTGCTTGTTGCTAAACCTACCATTTTTAACGTGGGAAAAAAAAAAAATCTGATGTGTGGTGTGTTAATATCAGCAGCTAGCCTATTGACCGCTGACTTTAACTCTAGCTAGCATGTTTCTGATGGTAATTTCTTTGCCAAAGACACATAGTTGTCCACTAAATTTTGACACTTTATAGATGTTTAAAATGAAAATTAACTGAGCAAGATGCTATAAGAAGTTTGAGTTGGTAGCAGCCAAAAATTTAAGCTAACCTGCTAGGTAGTTTATGCTAAAGCCACCATAGTCTATACAGCTAGCTAGTGAGCTAAATTCAATTAAGCAAATAGCTTGGTGTACAAAACATGACAGGGATTATGTGTAAGCATAAAACTATCAAAATCTGCTTTTGATTCTACAGCATCATGTACAGTATGTTAGATTACTAGCTAGGTAACTAATATTCAGTTATGTCCATTTTCAGTCTAACGCTACTAGATTTTCTTCATTACATTGACCTGCTACATTACACTGAAACTGTTAAACGTTTTGCACTGTTCCCTATTAAACTTTCCTTGTAGTAGTCACAATGTGGGGAAAATATCTGGGATCTGGCGTGGTGATATCAGCAGCTAGCATAGCACCATACTTTAATGCTAGCTAGCATGTTTAAGATGGTAATTTCGTTGTCAGATATACACGGTGGAACTGTTCACAGGAGGAATTAGCTGAGAAAGACGATGTAAGAAGTTTGAGCTGGGAGCAGCCAACAATAATGAAACTAGCTAGTTTGTCCTAAAGCCATTAGAGTGAATTTAGGTAGCTAGCTCAACTCAGCTAAGGGAGAACTAACTAACTAACTAACTAACTAACTAACTAAGTGGACAAAACATAAGGATATTAATCTTACCATGTAGTTGTCAAAAATGTGGGAAAGTATCTGGGATCTGGTGTGGTAATATCAGCAGCTAGCATATTGGCCTACTTTAATTTTTAGCTAGCATGTATGGTAGTTTGTTAGCTAGCTACTATTCAACGTTGTCCATATTTAGTTGAACACTACTAGCTTTGCAAACTGTCCTCATTTTAACTGTTGTCAGTGCTGTTCATTAAAACTTATCATATCTGATATCTGGTATCAACAGCTAGCATAATGGCAAACTAATCCTAGCTAGCATGTTTCTGATTGTAATATCTTTGACAGATATATATGGTTGTTTGCTAAAATTTGACACAATTAAAAAAAAAAAAGTCCCACAAAATTAAGCTAGCAAGCATGTGCTAAAACGAATATAGTTAATATAGCTAGCTAAACTCAGCAATGTGAGAAAATAGCAAGGTGTAAAATAGTTCAGCTAGCTTGAGTTAGCCTACAACTATTCAAATCTGCTTTTACAGAGATGTTTTATTTATTTTCGTTTCAGGTTAAATCCTGGTGCATTTGCTTATAACGAACTAAAGATTTTACCCAGGAAATGTTACCTTCCCACGTGAGATCATGAAACACAGGAAATAAAATAGACAAGACTAGAATGAATAGGTTTTATTGAGCAGAAATCCTCATATATATCATAGAGAATAAAAAATGCTGCTCTTAAAACTCAATCACACATTCATAACTGTACACACACACACACACACACTTTATATCACAAAGGTAATTTTTCGGCATGGACGCAGACATGAATATAAACAAATGTGCATACACACACACAGATTTTAGCTTTCACGCGCTCTCTCGCCCTCACACACACACACATACACACACACACACTCTCATTATAAACACCCTCTGCTATGCCCGATCCTCGAAGAACACCTTGGCCATGGCGAGCCCCACTTTGTTGACTTTCTTGTCCTTGGCGTCAGGGCCCATGTTGGAGCGAGCCAGCTGCTGCCAGTACGCCTCGGTCCGGCTCTGATACTCACTCACACTCTCGCCGGGCTTTACCGGGGGATGTTCAACCTCTGCAACACACAAGCGTGGACATATGAACGTTAAGGATCACACTTTTCATTCCTGTGGCTGTTTTTGAGGAGCCTCCAGTGCAGGATATTTAAGTGCAAAACATCATCACTATAATTTACGCACATTTTCCGAACTTTGATTTAAACTTATCAGAAATGTATGAGGGTGAGTCAAACAAAAACCTTAAAAGTGCAACATAAATTAGAGAATAGGACATTAAATAGGACATTAAATTGATATTTGCAAAAGTAAAATTGTACTGTTTTGGCCTTGTTCTCAATAGCCCGTTCCACTGCTAATTTCAAAATAAAAAAAATAAAAAAATAAAAAAAAAGGTTTTCATTTGGCTCACACTCGTATAGGTTAGAAATTTTTTGCATTAACTAAGTAAGCTTGACGCCACAGCACGGTTTAAAATCCTCTAATCTGATTGGTCCAGAAGGTGTGCATTATTTCTGTATAACAGCACAGCTTATACAGTAATTCCGGCTGCAATATGAACAACAGGTTTATATTAATGCGCTTGTTCTAATATCATTTCTATAGTAACAGCTCATTCACAGGGATTTGTAGTGTATGTTTATGTATGTTTATTGTTGCTATAAGGTAAGTGAGAACAGGAACGGTTAAAATGTGTGACGTATCGTTTGTTAATAAATTAAACACTGTAATTGTTAGCAAATCGATGTGATATAAGCAGAATAACACACGACAGACCGCCAATCCAGACGTGTCGTAAAAAAACTGCATCTTATATGTAAGGAATAAACCACTCAGTGTTGTCCTGTTGTATTAAAATAATCAGAGTTTCGTATTGGAAAAACAGAACGCTTAAAATGATCATGTGATGAAATATTATGCAGAGAAAAAAACAGCGACAGACTGGTAAAACTCTCTCAAACTCGTAACTAACGCTACGTAAAACAAGCTACTTTTGCCAGATGTACCACAAATCTGTACATATACAAACATAAAGCTCTGGTGTCACCTTTAACGCATGAGACAATCCGACTACATGCACTGATTTCTTTACACATCGATACACAAGCAAACCAGGAACGCAGCAGCAGGAAAATCTGTTGCGACTGTTTACTGACTTTTCTACAAATTGTGAAACATTCCTGTGGCTCATTAACGCCACCTGCTGGACAGAGTCTCTGGAACGCTTTAGCAATCTGCTAGTCTGCTTTTTCCTTCATCTTGTTTACTTTCTGTTTTGGCAAGTGACAAATACTCCACAAAATCAAGGGGTTAACAAACCAATGATGATTAATCAATAGTCCATAAATTAAAATTGCAGTGTGTTGCTAAATTTGTTAGTTTGTCTGACACCCAACTGAACTCCAGGTGTAAATATTGGCACCCTCCATTAATTGTTATTTATGATTTTTTGTTTGTTTGTTTGTTTTTAACATTTGGTGTATGTGCTTAATTAATATAAGCATGAATTACTTTATTAAACATTACTTCTGGCGTTTTCAATGCTGATGTTCATTTACATTGTTCGTTAATGTTGATTAAAGAAGCGAAATAATGTTTATCAAGGAAACTCTATTGTAAAGAGAATTAAGCCAAGAAACTTTATAAACAACAACTTTACATCTTGTACTGTGTTATGTTTTGTTTTTCCCTTAAATCAGAGAACAGGTTCATAACAAAACATTTTTTCCCCATTTTTTCAACTCTTACCACCTTCATCATCACTCTCCTCCTCCTCCTCCTCAGAGGACTCTTCCTCCTCGTCCTCATCCTCGTCTGCTTTACCCTCCTCTTCCTCACCATCGTCTTCTGACTCCGATTCTTCTAACCACTCTTGAGTTTCTGTAATGACGGCAGGAAATCACCTGAGTATGTTTTTGTATGCGTTCCCTTCACAGATTCAAATACTGAACAAGAAAATTAACATTCCTCGACACAATAAACGAGTTTCATATACATTACATAGTACTCATTAATCATTCAGAGGCAGAGCTGGAGCATGTAGCTGTTTTAAGCAATTAGTCAAAATATTCACGCTAGCAGAACATTAATTAGCTAGTAGATAACAGTGTTAACTATCTTCATAACCTTAAGAAATATTAATTTTCTTTGCTAAGTTACTCAATATAAGAAAAGGACTATGATTAAATGTATGCCATGTACAGCATACATTATTTTCACATAAATATATTTTTAAATATGTAGAAATGTATAAATTAAAATAAAAACACAAACAACTTCTGTTTTAATGTGATGTTGAAAGTTAATAGCTAGTCAGTTTTCTGTGGCTGAATTTTAAAAAGCGTGCCTTATATTATACCTTATGTAGTGAGCATATATAGTGGATATGAAGTTATTTGGGATTTGGTGTAATTTTAAATGATTTCTGTGTGAATAGGAGTTTAACATAAATTCCTGGTTGTATAAGAAACATAAATGAAGCGTTATTACATTAACACATTAATATTTCAGATTATAGCTTATTTATCGACCCACAGTAAACTGTATGATAAATTATGTTTTTGTTTCTTGGCTAGTTACAGACACACATCCAATAATAATTTTCTTTAATCTTGGCTAGCTGGCTTTGTTGGTGGTGCTTGTGGGAGTTTTTATTCATCAGAACCTTTTCTCAGGGCAGAATGGATTGTGATTGGTCCAGTGAAGTGGTTTGTAGTGCTATAGCTCGTGTTCACTCTTGTTAATTTTTGTGGCAATATAACAAATCATAAATACTCAGATAGTATATATTTTAGGTAAATTATTTAAATGCAACATTTTGAAGGAATTTGACATTTCTGTAAAACATGTGTTACTGTCAGACTCAGGATTGTGCCTGACTTAGAAGTCCCAAAAGATTAAATATTTCTCCAAATCGATAAATATGAATATAAATGTAGGGCTGGGCGATATCATAATATAATATTGATATTGTGATAAATTACGTCACAATATATTTCAACAAGACGAGTTATTAGTAATAAACAAATTTATTATTAATACTTTTTTAATGCAACACGACTGTATTGCTGGCAGTTTGTGAGCAAGCCTCTATATCGTGATACATATCGTGTATCATAGAAATGCCTTCAAGAATGATGATATGATATTTTTTTTCATATCGCCCCACCCCCGCGTAAACCTGTATAAAAACTACTGTTGACGTACTGGGGTCCATCTCCACCAGCACCTCCCACTGCTCCATCTTGTGCAGGTCGAGGCAGTACAGGTCGTTCAGAGTGAACTGACGATCTCCCACCTCGAACATGCCTCCGTATAAATACAGCTTCCCGTGTTTTACCGCCGCCATGGCGCTCGACCTCGGGCACGGCTCCACCGAAGGAGCGGCCGCACCTCCTCCCTCCTCTTCCTCCTCCTCCTCCTCTTCTTCCTCGCTCTCCTGGGCCGTAGGAATCGCCTGCTTTATGGTCATCACCGTTCCGTCCTCGGCGACGATCTCCTTCACGATTTCCGTCGGTTGTTCTGCTGCTTCACCACTCCCCTGCTTCATTTCATTCTCCTGTCCTCCATCTTCTCCTGCTTTCTTCCCCCGTCGCCGCTTTTTCTTCTCTGACTTGCTGCCCTGTGTTCACACACAACGAGTATTAAGTAAGTAATAAAAGCCCCCAAGGAGGGCTGTGATGTCAGGTCATTAAAAGTAAAAAAATAAAATAAAATGGTGACTTGTGAGCAGTCCGCTGCAGGATGTTTTGTACCTTGAACTGTCCCGGGAACCAGCGGTTCTTGCTGATGTCGTACAGGTAAAGATCGTTAAAGAAATCTCCCTCCAGCGTCTCCTCGTCTTCCTCGTCACACACGCCTCCGAAGAGGATCGCTCGTCCCGCCGGCCCCACAGCCAGAGAGAAACCCGAGCGAGGAGGAGGCTTCACGCCCGACGGGTTCACGCGACTCCACAACCACTTCTCTACACACGGACACACGAGGATTATTATTTATACCTGTACTTCTATAAACACTTCATCCGTATTCATTATAAATTATTATAACTGTTAATTATATCTGTTTTATAACTAATGTCTCTAATGTAACTGTATTAATTAATTACTATTCATTAGAACTGCTCTATAAAAGTGGTTATAAACACTGTGTTCATTATATTCACATTATTATATTAAACATTATATTAACATTCATTATATATCAATAATTAGTGTTCTGTAAACACTGCATCTGTATTAACTACAAATATATTATAACTTAATTCTATTAATTATAACAGTTATGACATATTAATATTAATGTAAAACTGTTACAAACATTTTAACTTCAATGTTAATATATTTTATATCTGCTGTATTAATTTATATTTGTCATATTAATGTAACTATTAACGTAACTTTGTTATATAATGTTACAACTCTTATTATAACTGTTATAGTATTTCATTATATATATAGTACCCTTATTACTGTAACTTATTTTAAATTAGAACTGTTATATAAACACTGCTTTGGTCGGTCTTATCAGTACTTTTAGTTTAGATTGACATTTTCAGAGGCAGTGGGTTTGATATTAGTAAAAGATCTTAAAAATTAATATTTCTGAGATCCTCATAAAGATCTAGATTATGAGTGGACGTTACTTTGTTCGTCTTTAATCTGGATTATAAACAGACATTACTTTGCTCTTCTTTAAGCTGGATTATGAGCTGAGGTTACTTTGTCTTTGATCTGGATTATGAGAGGACGTTACCTTGCTCGTCTTTAATCTGGATTTTAAGTGAACGTTACCTTGCTCGTCTTTAATCTGGATTTTAAGTGAACGTTACCTTGCTCGTCTTTAATCTGGATTATGAGTGGATGCTACCTTGCTCGTCTTTAATCTGGATTATGAGTGGATGCTACCTTGCTCTTCTTTAATCTGGATTATGAGTGGACATTACCTTGCTCGTCTTTAAGAGGAGGTTACTTTGTCTTTAATCTGGATTATGAACAGACGTTACTTTGTCTTTAATCTAGATTATGAGTGGATGTTACTTGCTCTTCTTTAATATGGATTATGAGTGGACGTTACTTTGCTCTTCTTTAATCTGGATTATGAGCCGACGTTACTTTGCTTGTCTTTAATCTGGATTATGAACGGATGTTAATTTGCTCGTCTTTAATCTGGATTATGAGCAGACATTACCTTGCTCTCCTTTAATCTGGATTATGAACGGACGTTACCTTGCTCTTCTTTGCCCTCTTTCTTCAGCAGAAACATGTCTGAATGGATGGTCCCTTTATCCACATCCTTCTTGGCTCTCTGGTGAGAGAGTGAAATGTTTAGCTTCAGCACGTGCTTCACTTCCTGTTCTATTCTTTTCCTCACAAGCAGCATTTGCTATTGTTTTTCTATCTTACGTATAGATTACCATCACGACATCACAATTATTATCGTTATAATCTGAACAGGATTGATGGGACCCTCAGGACGAGTGATGAACTCGCCTACTCAGCCAGGGCAAGTCCTCACATCTGAATGCTGTACAAGCCCGTGATTTGTAAAATGGTCAAAACACCAAGGCTGAGAGTGACAAACAACATATCACAAAAAGCTAGATTTATAAAACTGTTCTTTAGCTAGGCTAAAACTGTTCACACCTTCATGTATTCATAAACTTCACATATTCCCAAATTAGTTCTTTCTGTTTTATGTGAAAACATTTTCTTACATAAAAATGACTTTGTATTAAACTAAACCTTAAAACACGTACGGATTTGGAGTAGCCTCCGTAGATGATGACCCCGGTGGCGTCGGGCGTGGCAGTCATCTGGCAGGCGGAGCGTGGCAAGGGGGCGGAGCCAGACGGGGCCAATCGGGACCAGGTGAAGGTGTCCAGGTTAAACGAGTGAACATCATTATAGTAGATATAATCCC
Source organism: Pangasianodon gigas (assembly GCA_022758105.1). Taxonomy (NCBI): domain Eukaryota; kingdom Metazoa; phylum Chordata; class Actinopteri; order Siluriformes; family Pangasiidae; genus Pangasianodon; species Pangasianodon gigas. The sequence continues at coordinate 29,124,363 of CM040460.1, read as the reverse complement.
TAAACACATGTTTACATTTACACAGAGTTACAGGACTGGGATTAAAAGCGCATGAACAGCAACCACATGCTATTTATTTGATTTTATACTTTCTTTCCAATCCCTTATCAGTTCTTCCTTAGCTCAGATAATAAGTGCACGTGATCATCTCAGTTGCTATTGTTTTATTTGTAAAAATGGTGTAAATTTCAACGCACGTCACGATTCGGTTTTAATTCTCAGCTGCCAAGATGTGATTCTAAAAACAATTCTTTATGCAACTTGATGTTTCTCGATTTTAATTTCTATCATTTATTAATTATGATTATTTCCTGCACTAACAGCTTGTAAAACGATATTTTCTTATAAACACCAGGCCTAAAGTATTTCCATCAAAGCTATCCACTGAATTTTGCTGAATTGGCGTGATATTTAAGGGTTAAAAAAAATCCAATTTTAAACATTTCCATGTTTTCCATCAATGAAATTTGCTATTGGGCTTGGATGGTTTTTGTCATGTTAAAATAAATATATTTATTATTATGACTACATATATAACAACATGCTGGATTGCTCCACTTGTTTAGCTGATTTTAACCCTTTCGTTTATAGGGTTCACACTTATGGACAGTCAATTTAAGGCTCTTTTTTTATATTTTAGTAAAATATAAAGATGTAAATCACCTTCAGATCACTTGAGAGCATTACTGTAAATTAACATAAACTTCTGTAGACTATTTGTTGTTCTCACAGAGCGGCCTACAAACATGGCCGCCAACCACAACTCCCAGAGTGCAACGCGGCCTATAAACATGGCCGCAGGAGACTACAACACCCATCCATCACGATCTCTCTCACGTTCAGGTTCTCCCGTCATTCTGACTGCACACAGCTGGATTCAATCACACAATCACAGACTACTTAAGGACTCTCAATCCACTCACTCATTGTGAAGTCTACGCTCAGTGTCACCTGAGTACCTGTCTACACCAAGCCTTACACCTCTGTGCTGTAGTGTTTACGGTTACGACTACGTTTCTGGTTTCTGTCTTCGTCTCTTTCCCAAGTAACTCTGTTTGCTCATCGCCTGACTTCTGCCTGTTTATTGATCTTGATCCTGCTTCTTGTTTTGGATTTATTTGCTTATTCAGAAATAAAGAAACTTAACCTGCAACTGGCACCGTCTCTGTTGCCTGACAGATTTATGCATGAAAGGGTTAAACATTATTCTAAAATTATTCTATTCACAATTACTTTAATGTTAAATGATACGCAGCACAGCTGTATTCATTGTGCTCCGCAGGTGCGACACCACGTTCATGTTGTGTTAGAACTACGTGTATAACATACATCATAAAGTATTATAAAGTAATTAAAATATATTCATTTCATGTAATTAAATCGTATATAATACATTAGAGAGGAAATAAATGATGTGTAGTGCGTGACAGAATTTAGCTACATGTTTAAAGCCTGCCACTTCACTTAAATGTGTGAATTTAAATACGTTTCGTACCTTGCGCTCTCGTGGAATCCTCCAAACACAAGCAGCTGCCTTTTACACAGCACCATGCGATGCCCGCTTCTGCCAGAGGGGGCGCCAGGAGCCCTGAACACCACATGAACATGAAGACACACACACACACACACACACACACACACACACACACACACACACACACAGAGATGACTATCTATGGTAGCATTGCTGCTCCAGCACTTACAGCAGTTCGCTAGCAGACAAACAAATTCATTAAAGAGCTTCAGTACGAGTTACGGCTTTTTAGCTATGCTGTCTTTAAACAATTATTTGAATTGAACTGATTGAATTATGCTAATGCAAAAAATTTTTTATTTTGCTGTCTAAGTAGCAGTATCAATAAGACCTGCACTTTTTTCCCTCCAGCAAATAAATACAGCATTCAGAATTATTTATCCAAGAGTTAATGATTAAATAACTCGCAACAGATGTGCAGTTCAGAACGTCTTATAACGTGCAGCTTCATTTCAGATCAAAATGTCTTCAGCAAATTGTCTGTAAATTAATGTAAAAATGACTCAACAGCTCCGAAAAACATCTGTAATTAGATGGAAAATTATGTTGGAGTACATTTTTTAATGAACAAGGGAGGAATAAATAAACCTGTCAGCTGCTAGAATGTTCTAGATTTTCTGTATTATGAAACTTACTGTATGTAACTGAAGAGTAAACAACATTTTATCTTTAATGTTCCTAAATTTTTGCTCATTTTTTCTACAGGACCAAAATGCCAGAGTGGGAACCAGAATCAGTTTTATATATTTTAACTCTAGTATAATATATTCATATTATTAATATTAATCTTTGTGTTAATGTATAAGGTGTAAAGGGTTTGTATGTTGTTATGTTGTAGCTAGGAACGTAGACAAGATCTATCATTTAAATGATATGTTGAGTAATAATGGGAGGAAAGCTGAATGTGTGTATCACATGGACAAAGTGTGGTGAGGGAATAAATCACCAGGAGGGGGCGCCGTCTCCAACACTGATCATACACCATGCTCGAGAACGTTTAAAAGGAGCAGATGAACAAACGATCTGCATGTGGCCTTGATGATGGTGCTGATGTGTGGTACCTGGGTCATTTAGAACAGATGGTGTGTGTGTGTTTGTGTGTGTGTGTGTTAGTTACAAGTTCTTACTTGATCTGTTCCCAGGTGTGTGTGTTGAGGTGAAGAACCCACAGGTCTTTGTAGTGATAGAACTGTTCTCCATTAGGGGACGCAAACTCACCTCCAAACACCCACAACTGGCCCCCTGCCTGGGGCACCACCACCGCCTACACACACACACACACACACACACACAGAAAGAGAAAATGCAAACTCGTCTGTCCTGAAGATGTCGGGAAAAACATACAGCTTTCCCTCTGACTGTTACAAAGTCCTGACACTGGAGACTCCTTCCATGAATGTTAAAAAGTAAACATCTCCTTACAGAGTAACTGATGTTACCTGATGAGCGCAGCGGCGTGGAGGAGGGTTTGGGATGTCGGATTTCACCCATGAGTTCTTCTTTATGTTGTAGAAGAAAAGGTCGTTGTACAGGTAGGTCTGAGGAAAAAAGAGGAGGAGCCAAAGAGAGCTCTGATTAAACAAATACTAAACTTCACAAAATAAATTTCTGTTTGCTGTGAATATTTCTGCTGTCCAAACTTTTCAAAAATTCAAATATAGACGCAGTAATAATTCAGGAAATTAATCTGCTCGCTCGTGACAGTGTTCTTATCCTGTATTTTACCTTTTTCCCGTTGAAGTATTCTCCACCAAACAGAATCAGCTCGTCCTTTTCGGGATGCGCGCTCAGAGACGCGTTCAGCCTGAACGCAGCACACAGGACAGATCACATGGCATCACATCACATCTTACAGTCACATGATCCTACACAGGAACAAGCTGGTTTAATGTGTACCTGGGAGACGGAGGAGGACACGCGCTCTCCACAACCTGTGTCTTCTTCGCATCCAGTAACTGAAACTCGGCGATGAGAGCCTCGAGATCCTCCTGAGCCAAAACACACAGGAAACTGGATTTCTAGTTTTATTATCTGTCTGGAGATTCGGCAACCTTTCATGATCAACAGCAATGTTAAAGAAATAAACACTAATTATTATTATTATTATTATTATTATTATTATTATAAGTGTATTACACTGTAATAGCAATAAAGAAAATAAACGCTAATAATAATAATAATAATAATAATAATGTGTATCACACTGTAATAGCACTAAAGAAAATAAACAATATAATGAAAAACAATAAATGTAATAATAAAAATATGCATAAAAAGAAAGAAACTACTATCCTGAGTAGAAAGTAAACCGTACATTTACTGGAGAAGCGAGAAACACTTTATAAAACTTTTAATTCATGATGGAACGCTTTTGAGGAATTCATTTGAGTACAAAGATCGATCAACACGTGAAAATTATCACTATGTTTATGTTTTTTTTTAATAAACAGAGAAGCTGAAAATCTTATTGGAAGATGTGAGTTAGTGTTGAACGCTACAGATGAATGTTATTGCATCATAAAATAGAACAGCCAATCGTACTCCAGTATGCAAATGTGAATTACTAGAAGAAGGGGCGGGGTGTACTTTGCATATTTAGAAATTTAAATAGCCTAATGAAGGTTAAAATGGCTGTTCTTGTGTGCCTTTATTTATTTATTTATTGACAAGCCACATTAAGCGTTTTATTAAGTTTAATTTTAAGATTAATTTACTTAATTTTCATGAACATTAAGTGTTAAAACATCACAATAGCTGAAAAAGTGTTTAAATGGTGTTGGACTGGGCAAAATGTGTGTTTATTTGATAGAAAGCACAGACCTGTATATATCTTATTGTGAATAATGTTTTACATTTGTATTTATATTTACCTTAGTTAAGGTGATTGCTCCAAGCAATGCTGCAGAACTGCCAGTTAGCTAACCGGCTAACACATGCAGCTAAATAAAGCTTTAGCATTTAGCAATAACACACCCACCTCTTCTTTTTTCGATCTCTTTGAGACCTTTTTCTCCATTTTGGCTGCTGTCTTTTCTGCTCCCTTTACCTTCTTGTCTTTCTTGCCCTTTTTACCCATTTTTAAAATTTTTAACAAATAAAAATTCGCACCCAAACTCTGAAAATCATCCACATGGACTTTTAAAATGACTACTTCCGGAAACAGCGTCTTCTTCGGTGGTGATGGTTCTTCTTCTTTGAGTTTATCACGAACTGGACTCGCGTTCCGCTATCAATCAAAAACATCAAATACAGACATACCTACAAAGTTTAATCCAATTTTAAACACTTATATTGTTTACTATACAACGATGAAAAGTGTAAAGACTCAATCAGAAAGCGAGAAAAACCACAAAATATTATTTCTGTGATTATTTTTCATACATAATGTAGCTGCAGTGCCGCCTAGTGGACTGGAGGCGCTGCTGTTATAACTGTATGCTAATCCAAACTCAAATTAGCATGTAACTTCATTTGTAAAACTAAATAATTAGGAATTAAAAACCTTCTTACAACGTGTATGCTTCTTATATAATCCCTTACTTTATGAAAGGACACAATTGTGTTGGATGCTTTGGCTAAACCATAATGCTTTAATTTAATAATCTTCATTCATTAGTTAGCAAAGTTTTATTGACCCAGGCCACTTCTTTAGATTTCACAGCAATGTAATTGTAAATTATATCCTCAAATAAACAACATTATTGCCAAAATACACACACAAGTTCCCTCACCCACTTGGGAATCGTGGAATGAGAATAAAAGATGGAGGATGTGTGTGTTTAATATTCACAAAGATCAGTCCTATAAGTTCACCTCAATACTATCAGGAGGATCACTGGGAGGATCTCTGCTTTAAAAATGTCATCTTTAAATGTAAAATATATATATTGGGGAAATTGAGCCAGGTTTCATAGGTTTCATGTGGAAATTATTTTTTAATATTGTTCCACTTTGATGGACAAAACAGCACAAAATGATTACTAGCAAGAAACAAAGAGAAGATTTCATTTTCCACATATGATCCTGATCGTTGTAGTTTAACATGTAATTAGCATGTGGTGTCTACATGCCTCCTAGACATGAGGAATAACGAATCAGAAGTCAGACATGTTACAGTCATATGATTATCTCCCTCACATGCTGATTATGAAACACCCAGACTTGTGCTGTTGTTTTATACTATATAATAATATATATTATACTTAATTAAGATATTAATAGTGTTATAGCACTAAGATCATAGCAATTTTCATCCAGAACAGAGGTGCTAGCATACATGAATCTTTTCGGTGTTGTCTTTTTGAAGCATGGTAGTGGTAGCATTAGGTTGAGAGTTACCCATGGCAACATGGTTGCTTCTCTGACTAACCCTCTCTTTTCCTGGGCACTGACATTTGGTGGACGACCTCCTGTAGGCCGAGGTTTGGTTGCTCCATATTCTTTTCTTTTTATTAATAATGGATTTTCAAAGTTTGGGATGTGTTTTATAACCAAATCCTGATTGATATTTTTCCGGAACTTTGTCTTAAACATTTTTTGATAGCTCCTTGGTCTTCATGATGCTCATATGTTCTTTAAGAAACTCTGGCATCTTCCAGGAACAGGAATATTTATACTAAAATTATGTGACACTTTAATTTCACACAGGTCAACTCCTTTCAAATAATGATGTGACTGCACCAGAACTAATTTAGGGGTTCAGTATGATAGAATAATTTGCACAGATTTAAGACAAAATCTCAGTTAAGTCAATTTGAGTTCCAAGTTGTAACACTAAATTGCGGAGAGGTTCAAGAGGGTGAATATTTATGCATGCCACTCTATATATATCTCACACTTATTTAAAAAAAAACATCTTTATCTATTGTCATATGCTACAAATAACTTTCTATTATAGTTTTATATCTCCATAATTAATGAAGTAACATTTTAAGCCTTATACTGGTATTGGCTTAGCCTTTTGCCCAATTGTAGTTGATAAAGTCTGAAGTTTGCTTCTTTAGTTTTGGAGCTACATGGCTAATGTAGCGAACACATGATGGAAGTCTTGTGTGTAAATATCTGCAAAGTCTTCAGACGTCTCAGCTGGTCACATCTGGGTTCAAGAGGACATTCACAGTGTACGTGTTGCTGTAGGGCCTCTACAAATCACACAGCAGGGTTTTGGATGTAAATTTATCACCCCGTGTTCACACGCACATGTGGCCGGTGCTCTCGGCTCGCACTCCTGTGTGAAATATAGCGCAGGAAATTAGAATGATCAGAATCTGAGAGGAATTTCCTGTTCAAGCAGCAGAGAGCTGGAAGAGCACGGGGGTAATGAGTGGCCTCTTCGTTTGTGTTTTATTGTGATGGAGAGGAAGACACGTCTGTCCTTAACCCTAAATTCTACTCAAGATTTTGAGGTTCTCTGATTGTCCACATGGTTCTCTGATTGTCCTCATGGTTCTCTGATTGTCCACATGGATCTCTGATTGTCCACATGGTTCTCTGATTGTCCACATGGTTCTCTGATTGTCCTCATGGTTCTCTGATTGTCCACATGGATCTCTGATTGTCCACATGGTTCTCTGATTGTCCACATGGTTCTCTGATTGTCCACATGGATCTCTGATTGTCCACATGGTTCTCTGATTGTCCACATGGTTCTCTGATTGTCCACATGGTTCTCTGATGGTCCACATGGTTCTCTGATTGTCCACATGGTGGCAGCATCAGTAAGAAGGCTGATGGACGACTCCCTGCTGAATATGATATTAAAAAATAATTGTGATGAATAAAACAGTTACTGAAAATGAACGAAGGAATAAAATCATGGAGAGCTGTATAGAATTCTGATGGTTTCTAATGTTGTTTGTAATGAGTTGTAATGGTTTGTAAAGATATTTTGGGTTTTCCCTGCATTAATATCACAATACTAAGAGTCCTTCACCTTATCTGAGATGTGTTTCTGAGTTTTCTAAGTAGGGAATAAAACATGACAAGGCATGCTGTTAGTATTGTGATCAACAATGTGCTCTTAAACCACAGCAGTTCACTAACACTAACAATTTTAATTAATTAAACAATGACACATACATTTTTTTTTATCCATTTATAATAACATTTAATGTTGTGGAACATCCATGATCAAGTTAGTTCCCGTTCTCACTTACGTTATAGCAGCTATAAACAGTCGTTCCCTCACCAGCCTTTCTTTTTTTCTCTCTCTTGAAGTTAATAAGACAAACAAATGCAGCTTGTCGTGTTTCTGAGAAACCACAAAGCGTAAACTCCTCTGTCCTGTAGATGACCGAAAACTTAAAGTTACAGCTTTACCTCTGAACGTTTTAAAGCACTGACACTGGAGACTCCTTCCGTAAATGTTAAATAAATGCTTAACACTGATTTAATGGGCTTAGATTTAATAGACCTCAGTCTGTGATATTCTCAGTAAGGAATCAGGAAAATAAAATCCAGGGATATGTACCCTAACGTCCCTTTAAAGGAGTGCTTTACTGTTTATTCAACCTGATCTCTATTCATCAGACCTGTACAGTGTACGTGTGATGTGTGAAACAACAAGGTCACAATATTTAGAACAATTTGTGGTTATACCAAAACTACCAGTGTAGTAGGAGACCACAGAGGTGCCAACTTTGCTAACAAGAAGATCCTGGCATGCGTGAAAAAAAGAAGAAGAAGAAGAAAAAGAATTTTGCCACAAATTTTAATTGCTAATTTTAAATGCTAATTTTTTTCAGTAATAGCAGGAGAACACATGGCAAAAGTGTTACATAACAATTAACAGCTCATCCATTTTTAAATTAATTAATTTATTAATTTTTACCAAAAGAGCCCCCTGTCCCACCTTCTTGTTTTCTGTTAGCTTACATGACCAACGCTAATGAAATCACAGTTCAAAGATAAAGCTGGTGTGAAGTGAAAAAAAAAAACTTTCTCACGTCTCATGTCCTTTTCCTTTCAGTCCCTTTCCCCTCTTTTCCACCAGGTGAATTTTATTCGCGTTTGCTCAGACCTCTGCTTTAGCTGTAGCTCTCTGCTTTAGCTTTAGCTGTGTACTTTTCAGGTGTGTCCTGTACCGCCGTAGCATGAGGTCAAACATCATAAATGCTACAGCTAAATCCCAGATGTTACAAGTCACTGTGGATAAGAAGTGAATTAGCAGTGAGGTTAAACCTGACTATGGAACCATGACAGACCCGTGTGGTTGCTTTGAGGTTCAGGACCGCTTTCCTGGATTCTGATTAAATCGAGTCTGCGACTAAATGAAATTTCCTGTGCAGAGTCACTTTAACTAACGTCTGTGCCACAGAATCCCAAGTATTTCTGAGGAGTCATATCTTTATGCCCTTGAGGAAAAGAAGTGAAATTCCAATGAAATAAGTTTACTCAGTTCACAGTTACCTTGTAGTTTCACCATATTATGTAAAATGACCTCATTTACTCTACACCTTATATTTCTATTTTCTGCTAGTGTGGCCATGTGGTTTACAGGATAACACTCACAATCTACCACAACTGCTGGAGTAGTACAACTACCGTAAATACTCACGCAGTACAACAGTACAAACACATAGTACAATAATGCTAACTCGAATATTATAACAGTATATCGTTAGATAAGACGACATTAAGAGCACTGACACTGGAGACTCCTTCCATATCAACTTAAACACATTACACACATTTTTAGTCCATTAATGTGGAGTGTCCTCCGTAAACGTCCCTGTGAATGAGCTGTTACTATAGAAACGATAACGTATTAGAACGAGCGCATTAATATAAACCTGCGCTACTGTCAGAGCTGCTGTTATAGAAAATGAATCAACACCTTCTGACCAATCAGAATTGAATATTCGTCAGCGCTGTGGTGTGACAGTATATAACATGATGTTTTGGTGGTTAAGAGAATTATTCCCATAGTTTAGACTCAGGAAGCACATGACTGTTCCTGCTATTCGCTGTGAAGAGAGTATTGTGTGTTAGCATGCTAATTTCTCCTCCTTGGCAATCATACATCTCACCAGAAGCATTTTGGCCTTCTAAACACACACATACACAAACACACACACACACACACGTTATTCTGGTCTCATGCTTGCCCTGGGGTCCTTCTTGTGAGACAGGATGCAATGTTTGTGTGTATTTTTTCAATGGTTTTCTAGCAGAATTGGATGAATTGAAGTTGTGGCTTTTCCATTGCGATTGATTTTGATGTCAGGACCAAAAGGCAAGAACAGGGCTGCACATGGGGCTCTGTGTGTGTGTGTGTGTGTGTGTGTGTGTGTGTGTGTGTGTGTGTGGTGAGTCAATACAACCTGCGTCAACAAACCTCTTTAGTGCCTCGGAGAATCGTGACCACAGGATGATTCTGAGGAGATCAGACTGACGGAAATTGCCGTGACGATATTGAATATGATCACAGAGAACAATGCTATCTTTTAAATAAAGGAAAATTACACATATTCTCTGTTGCCCAGATACAAGAGACTATTTCATAGATAAACACACACACACACACATTCTGAAGTGTTAATGTCGGATTCACATAAGACACCTGCTACCACAAATCTCTTCAGTTAAACATCTTTTAAACAAACTGAGGAATGAAAAATGAATGCTAATTGTATTAATGCCCCTGAGTGGGTCATTAGCTGTCTCTTCATCCTGAACAGCTGTTCATATGAACGTCACAAGGCTCCAAATCCACATGACAGTCAGTTACACATTACCCTAACTGTGCTTTAGAGCAAAATGCTTCAAGCAGTCAGTCCTGTCATTGGCTTCAGATAGCTTTAATGACTTACATTTTATAAAAGAGTGAGTATTAAACTGACACTTTCGTAATTACGGCTGCACCGGACAATGGAAGGACACATGAAGGTCACTTCAGTTCACTTCAGCACTGTTTTAACTCATCTTCTCCTAGTGATTTAAATACGTCACACCTGAGTGTGAGTGGACACTTGCAGCACAGGAGGAAGCAGCCCCTATCTTTCCACAGCACAGAGTTCTCAGGATTGTCCTATCTTCCCAAGACTAGTAATATACTGTAAAAAAAATTACAGTAAACAACTGTAAAACATATTTACAGTAAAGTATAGTAATATCTTACATAGTATAAAATAACACAAGATACAGTACATTTGCTCATTTGGCGCAACACCTTAACCAGAATTAGCTTAACTAGTCTTTTTAACTAGTCTTTTAGTGCGAGTTAATTCAGTGGTAGAGGTGGTTGAATCAATACAAGCTACAATAGTTAAGCTAGTTGTGGTATTCTGGTCTCATACTTGCCCTGGGGTCTTTCTTGTGAGACAGGAAGCAATGTTTGTTTGTATTTTTTCAATGGTTTTCTAGCAGGAATGGACAAATTGAAGTTGTGGCTTTTCCATTGCGATTGATTTTGATGTCATAAAATAACACAAGATACACTACATTTGCTCATTTGGCTCAACACTTTAACCAGAATTAGCTTAACTAGTCTTTTTAACTAGTCTTTTAGAGGTGGTTGAATCAATACAAGCTACAGTAGTTAAGCTAGTTGTGTCAGCTCAGTGGTTGAGTGGTTTTGAGATCATTTTTTTTTAAAAGCATCATCCGAATGAGCAAATGTTTGATTAGGTGTTATTTTATGTAAGAGATTACTGTACTTTACTGTAAATATGTTTTACAGTAGTTTACTGGCAACCCTGTTGCTTGTGCATGTTGTCTGTTAACACTATATTTTAAAAACCTCACTCCTCCAGGGCAGAAAAACAAGTGTGTTGCTAAAAATGTGTGTGTTTAGCTGTCAGGAGTGAAGTGCATGTGGAGGTGAAGGTGAAATGGAGAAAGCTTTCGGACAGCATTGTTCACATTAATTTATTACAGTTAATTCATTTGAAAATGTATCTATATGCTGCTGAGTGTTTATACACCCCCCGGGTTATTTATCTCCTGCTTGTTGCACAGCTGAGTATTTCTGTGGACATATTATTATTAAATTATCACTATTATTACTACGATCGCTATCACTATGGAGATCCTGTCCAGGATACAATTTTCTCTCTTCACTTTAGGCTTCAGAGCAGAACTTGTCATGCTCACCAAGTCTCAGGTTCGAGACACTGGATTTCTTTCAGAAGGCTATAGGGACTACAGATATACAGGACCAACATCAGAACAAGGTCTTGAAAGTAAAAAAAAAAGTCCTGATAAACACTGGTGACTTCTGAAGTGGTGAGGAAGTGGGATAAACCAGGGATGAGAGTGTTCCTGCTAGGATTTAGAGGTGAGGAGGGAATTAGGGGACTGAAGTTTGGAAGTGTGAGCTACAGCTGAGAAAATGTTGGCATTCTTTAGCTGATCCCAACTCTATGTTTTTATATATTTCTATTTTTAATGGAATACAAAGGGAAGAAAACGATGCTGTCACTTGAACACACACAGCAAGGGCATTTGTACTATTTATTGGAATTCGAGCCACTGTGAAATGGTTTGCAAACATTTGTTTGTAAATCTGGAGGTCTTGGCTCCTGGGTTATACTTGCTTTTAAATACATATAGATGGCTGCTGCGTGTATCCTGCCTTTGTTTGACATGTTAGCCATTTACAGTCAGACAAGAAAAATAAAATCTGTTGTCATGATGAGATTGGTTTAATAGCCTGATATAACACACCTACATCTACGTGGACACCACTACTGCTGTTTCCGCCATATCTCTGAGCGTCAAAGCGTGAGAAAATGCCAGGAGTAAAAAAAACAGAGCTGAACAGTTCCATCTGTGACCGTTCTCAGGCTCGATGGTAAATATTGAGGTTCCTTTGTTGACGCTTTTCTAGTGTCCACACTGTGATTTGCAGTGTTTACAGATCAGTGACGCTGATTTACAGTACGCTCGGCACTATCCCGATCGGAACCTGCCACATTCCCATTAATACATGTAATGTAAATTTGCTTTGCTCTCTGTGTAGAAGCTCAAAGCAGCTCGTGAAGGGTTTATTAAAGATCTCAATCTGCAGACTACGAAGAGCATTGCACCACATTTAGAACATGGGTTCTGTTTGGGTTCTGCGCCAAATTTTCCTTTTGAAAAAAGGGATAAATGAGGAAGCCGTGAATGATTCAGGAAGATCAGAGCCTGCGTATGTGTGTAAGGCCTTTTACAACATCTGAATTTTCTCCAGAGGGTGTGCGGAAAATGTAAGACTGAATAATTTCAGGTACAACATGACACTTATTACATATAATAATATTATATTAATCCTGTGAGGGACTGAGCCTCACACCCAAGTTTTCCACGACAGGCTCTGGATCTACTGTGACCCTGAGCTGGATAAATTTACCTAATTTACTTATTATTTATTTCAACACTGTGCAAACTGCATGTCTAAATCATCACACACACTAAAGTCACGTCCATTATATCTAACACACTTCAAAAAAAGGACAATTTTTAGAAAAATCTATTAAATACAACATTTAGTCTCCAGTCGTAATCTCATATGTGTAGTATGAGCTGAATGACTGTAGACTCGAGTGTTTGTTACTGAGTGAAGCTTTGCTGCTAAATTTCACAGACACACACTGACTCCTTTAATAAACACGTCTCATGAACGAACCACCCCAAAGCTTACTGAAGGGTGACGGGTCAGTACTGTGATGGGTCAGTACTGTAACGGGTCGGTACTGGGAAGGGTCAGTACTGCAATGGGTCAGTACTGTGAAGAGTCATTACTGTAACGGGTCAGTACTGTGAAGGGTCAGATTCAGTCAGATTCTGCTGCTCAACACCCTGCTGCCTCCCAGCGCTCACCTGGGTAATCATAACACCAAACTCAGTATGACTCAGAGACATTGCACACCTGCACTTTACAAGCTGCATCACACACTTTTTATTATGGAAGTTGTTTTTTTGCTGTCAGTATTGCTGCTATAATTATTGCTGCTACACTACAAAATAGTTTATAGTTTGCAGCCCATGTTCTGTGTATTTATTGTCCTGTGTGTCTATTGTTCTGTTCTGTGTGTCTATTATCCTGCACTGCTGTGTAGTGCACTTTATATGTGGTTTTGCGTTTTGGTCTATGTTGCACCATGGTCCTGGAGAAATGACATTTCATCCCAATGTATACAAGCTATATAGAAGAATGACAATAAAAACCCAAATGACTTGAAAGGTCAGTACTGGGACGGTTCAGTACTGTGACGGTTCAGTACTGTGACTCACGAGACAAGTAGTGATAGCTGACCTGGTGTTTCTGTTCATTTTAACTGATTTCTTTCCATTTTTCCTCGTCATCTGTCCTTCCTTCCTTCTTTCTTTCCTTTCTCCATCCTTCTTTCCTTCCTATCTATCTACTGTATCTATCTATCTATCTTTTTCCCTTCCTTCCATCCTCCCTCTCTCCCTCGACGGGATGAACACATTTCTCAGAAGCACTACTGTTTATTATTCAATACAATAACATGTATATTATAATACCATTACAGATGTTTGTATTGCTGTATGGAAGCTGTAGGAATATGATGCACATATTAATGTGTGTGTCCTCAGAAGGAAAGGTCACATGATCATAGTAAATGTTGCTTTACCTCCTGGGGGAAAATGTTCACAGGCTCACTCAAATCACGAGTTTTTTCCTGCAGCAGTCACGAGCCGCATGCAGCCGAGCAACCGGCCCTTAAACACAGGGGACATCAGACTCTCAGACTGGAGGATCAGATCTCTGAGGAGATTTAGTGTTTATCGCTTTATCACTGCACTAACACCTACATCAGCTCACGCAAGCAGTTCAGGAGTTTAACCAGCTGTGCTGGATCAGGGAAAACGCTACAGCCGTGTCTCACACATGCTAGTCTGACAGAAGTGTTGTTATGAGAATGAATCCAAGCGACTGATAAAACCTAAAAGAACACGTGGCCCAGGAAACAATCTGTTCAGTAGCTAGCAGAAATGTACATAACTTTAATTCTTCATGTAATATTTTTCCAGTAGGCATCATAAACTTGCCTTATATATTTGTTTGTTCAATATATTTCAGTAGATAGCATAAATTTACCTACTTATTTAATTAAAAAAAAAAAAATTCAGTGGTTAATCATAAATTCACAAAATTTATTGTTTTATTAAATGTTATTAATGCGTTAATCATTCTAATGTGTTATTGTTTCTATAGAAACAGCTCATTCACAGCGAATTGTACAGCGGACGCTCCACATAAACGGGTAAAAAAAGTGTGTACTCATTGATGTAGGTTTTCTGTAAGGAGAAATATGTTTATTTAACATGTATGGAAGGAGTCTCCAGTGTCAGTGCTATGTAACAGTCAGAGGAAAAGCCGTAACTTTACATTTTCAGACACGAGTTCACACTTTGAGTTGTTTTTTTTTTTCTCCTGTAACATGACAAGCTGTGTTTTTTTGTCTTATTAACTTCAAGAGAAATAAAGAGAGGCTGGTGAGGGAACGACTGTTTATAGCTGCTATAACGTACGTGAGAACAGGAACTAACTTGTTTCATGGATGTACCACAACATTAAATGTAACAGATAAAAAGTTCTTTAATAAATAAAAAAATTTAATCATTGGCTAATTGCTTTAGTAGAGGATGGTAACTCTGCTTCATTCCTATAACAGCACAATGAAATTAATATACAATTAATATACAGAAATCTTACCATCATATCACACAACCCCAAACAACTCGAATGATTTCAATTCTTTTATTTCTCAAAAAAGACACAGAATTCAGTAGACATTTCACACGAACAGCAAAGAAAAGGACACACTGACGGTATGGTTGTCTGTTCATATACAACTGATTTGTCTTTTTCTAAGAAACATTTTACAGATCTGAGATCAGCTGAATCACAATGCCTGATCACACACTACAGGCAACACAGTGGTGTTAGAAACAAACTGCCAGAGTGTGAACAAACCCAGAGTCTGCCCTGACCTCAGTGTGTGTGTGTGTGTGAGAGATTGGGAATAATATTTCATCAGCAGTTCCAACAGGAAGAGTTCTGGCATGCTGAAACATTTCCATTCAGTAGTTAGGGAAACACGAGAAGCTCCCTGTGATTTGTGAAAAATGGAGGCAAGTTCACTTCCTGCTTCAATGCCACACAATCAGCTGGGCTCTGTCCCAATAATCTAACACACTCTCATCAACTTGCTTGCCATTGTCTTAATGGAAAGTGAAGTAAGACCTTCTTGGAGATTTGAGTGATCAAGTAAAGATCGAGTAGATGCTCAAAAAGCTTTCATGCAATTATCATTTTTGAAAAAATTAAAAAAGCAAATTTTCATAAATAGTGCAAATAGGAGTAATCCAACCTGATTGGTGAGGGTGAAATTAGGTTTTAAACAGTCGAGTCCTATGTAACAATCCGTTGTTACATAGCCTAGGTAACAAGCAAACCAGATCAATAACAAGCCACGGTTATAAAACATGCAAAAGTAATTGCTTCAGGTGCGTGGAGTGTTTTCAGTTGCCGAGGCTGAAGTGGGAACAAATACCACACCATGCTAGCAAAACACACTGGTCACTATTTTTATTTCGTGTCTATAAAGATAAACTAAGAAAATAAATAAACAAACTTGAACATAATAAATACAAAAACACAATTTTGTCACCTGTTAATGATCTGGTTTGTTAGGTAACCAGGCCACGCAGCAACAGATTAACCGACGCGAATCAGACTGAAATATTCATCATTAATTACTGCTGTTTAAACATTTGTTTATACATTTTTTGTGCAAAAGTGCAAAGTTGATTCAGTCCTTTGAATCTCCAAGAATTTCCATCTTACTTCACTTTCCATTAAGGTGACGGTACAGAAGTCAACAAAAGTGTGTTAAATTACTGGAACAGTTTACCCTGATGTACATTTGCCCTTTTTTATGAGACAACAATTTACGTTGTTTTGCTGATAATTTACGTTGTTTTGCACAATGTTACTCGCTCACAAATTCGTATCAATTTTCATGACGAAATTTGTATATATAAAATTATGAAGGTGAGGGGCGGGGTTAAGGAAATCGCCTCTAGGGCATTGTTCTTTCTGCAGGTGCTGCAAGTGAACCCTGGTAGACGTGTGTTATATATCCTTCCAGGTAGTAAAGGGATTTCGGAGAAAACGGCACAAGATCGCAGAGTTGGTCATGTTACTAAGACCTGATGATGACCCAATAAGAGTTTCTGACTTGTTACTGATTTGGTCTTTTTTTTTTATTTCCTTAATGGTTAATTTGAGTATGTAAATTTTTTTCAAGTGACGAGGCATGAAATGTTCAGAAAAATACCAAAATAGATCAAAATGGCTACGTAGTGCTGTGGTACACCAATACTCTAATTACAACTTCACAACTTCGCAAGATGGAAACAGAACCATCCAGAACCATCCAGAACCAGTGTTAGTTGGTATTTATGACACAGTGAGATGTTACTGACCCGAGGGCAGACTCGGGGAAGAAGTTAGTCACACTTTAGCAAAACAAACATCTATCAGAAATCGAGAATCACTTCAAATTAAGTGCAGCAGAAAGTTTATTAGCAGCTCGTTAACCTAAAACAAATCCAAAACTCCAAAACAAGACATTTTTTTTTTTAAAAAGTAAAGAAAAACTAAAACAGGTTTCTCAAACCCCCCCAAAAAAAGCTAAATATATTAGTGCACTAAGCAGATACAAAAAATATTAGAGTCCCTACAAATAAATAAATACATTAAGTAACAGACAGCACTAATTTACATTAGCTTCAGGGTTAGTTCTATTTTAAGTTAAATATTTTCTAACACACAGCTGTAACACACATGTAAGTGCCAAATCATACTGGCCTCAGAAATCATTCAGAAGAGTTTGGAGTCCTTCATCATGCTTAAAAAAAATTCTCCATTCCTCAATTTTACGCCTGAAAGTAGCCATCTCACTACATAGCATATGGGATCAAAAACAAAAAAAACAACACAAACAAACAAAAAAAACCCAGAAATACAAATGCATCTTACTGTACATTTCTCCAAACTGACCTCATCGCTAACAGGAACAGAGAATCATCCAAACTAACAGCAGTGATTTCTGATAACACAATAATCGAACGCGAACAGATCCTCGGCGAAGGCGGAAGCGTGTGAACGCAGCAACGTTTTAAACAACAAAGAATGAAGAAAGTGTGAAAACGATTCAACGAAACTAACAGATAAGTTTCTATTAACGGTAATTTGTGAAAAAAGAAAAAGGTTTGAGATTATTTACACTTCTGTCAGTAATGATATGCGATAACTGTATAATGATGTACGTTATACAACACAGCTAATGGATGGTGTTTTGTTTACTGTTGCTAAGAGACGTGGGCGATGTGTTGGTGAGGTAGCTAACATGAACTTAGGTGAACGTTTGTAAGTAAAAATAATAATAATAATAAAAATTTATATATGGTACTGCGTTGTAGATAAACTGTTGTTACAATAATACTAAAATAACTAAAACCTAGTTAATCTAATTAATAAAAAAAAAAAAAAAAAAAAAAAAAGGTTACTTCCAGCCCAGGGCTTTACATTGTCTTTACACTGTCTTTACACTGTCTGAGGCCTGATACTACTACAACTTCATCATAAAAAAATATAAGAAAGCCAGTAACTTTTTTATTTTTTTAACTGCACACTAAATTTCAAAACCTCTCAGCGCTACCCAGTGAGATTTTTGTTCAAAAATTCTTGAAGATGTTTTAGACAAACTCGATAAAATCTCACATTTAACAGGGCTTTCAAAGATTTCATCGAACCTATGAGATTAGTTATGATCTCAGGTAAACATATATGCACAGTTTTACCCATGAAGCTATTCAACACACACACACACACAATTATATATTTTTTTGATCAGTTTTTATACCAGAGGCACTGGAAAGCATCGGGTAATTGAAATTTGTTTTGCGAACCTCTGGCAAGCCAATTCAAGCACGTTTAAAGACTGCTGAGTGAATAAAAAGCTATTTTCTGTATTACGGAGTGCCTCAGGGTTCAGTACTAAGCCCAGTGTCACTACGTATTTGCTATTCTCTATATGACTTGAGTCATGATTGTAATGCAGTGTGTAAAAGAAAGTGTTTTTTTTTAAGCTGTAATGTAACTGAGGAAAAAAGTCACTCATTTTTAATGACACTCTGTTAAAAGAATTTCACTGCAATAATACGTGAGCACGCCAGCAAACGCGGACTGCAGTGTAAGTAAAAGAGCGTTGTCTGTATCCAGCGCGTTAAGGAGTGCCTCAGGGTTCAGTGCTGAGCAAAGTGTAGCTTTTACATATTACCTATTCTCTACAAGACATAAAGAAAAACTCCACCCTGAAACACATTCAACATGTTTATGTCGAAATATCCGTGATTAGCGATTCTGGTGCTAATTTGTTGCTCAGTGCTCTATTTTCGTTATTTCCGTGACAGGTTAGCGGGTGCGTATTGTCATTGCGAGTGTAGAAATCATTTCAACAGAACGTCAGGGTTCTGCTCCTAAAAACAAAAATTATTTTCTCAGCATTTACCAGCAATGCTCAACGTCTGGTATTAATGAGAAATCCAGTGTAGAAGTAGTGGAGACGTTGGAACTCAAAGTCCCACAATGCAATGCAGCTATAAGGCGTTATGGCAGAGACTCAGCTTGGCTAGTTAGTGATGTATGAGATGGCGAGCGCTATGGTGTTGGTTTATTTTTAATCAGTGCTTCTGTTCAGCCGTGTCTATAGAATTATTATTAAATTAAACAGCTACGGCTGCGTGACGACAAATTGTCCAGCTATAACGGTTTCTCATAAAGTGATTTATCAGAGTTTTTGCAAAATATGCAAATTATACAAATATGTGAAACTGGGCTTGTACATTTTACTGCATATTTGATAAAAAAAAAAAGCCACTAGTTTGAGAATTTATGTAGTAACGAAAGATATCAGAATGATTACATTAGGGCTGTTTAATGATTAGCAACACTAACAACTAGCCAGCCCTAACGCCGAGATATGTCATGTCTACGAGTCCAACGGTTTGACGCATCAGTTTGACGCTAAATGCTGTAAATCCTAAAAGTCCAACGAGGTACGATGTGACAGCGAGGCTATGGGAGGCTGATGTTTTTTATTTCTGCATGTAAATGAAAATCCGTAACTGCATGCTGCATGTATGAGCGATGCAAATCCTCCCTGTCGTCTAACTTAAAAATAAAAATTAAAAAAGTAACCCTAAATGATAAAATAATTACGTAACTGTTTTATATCTGCTGTAGAGAAAGACAGAAATGTGTAAATATTTTCTGGAAAAAAAAAGTGCTGACAGGAAAAAAACCACGAAGGTGTAGAAATGTATGAATGAATGAATTTGAATATGAATTATTTCAAGATAAAAGATGCAATATTGTTTTTTTGATTGTGAATTTCAATTTCACGTCTACTCCTGTGTTCAAACGGAAGGTTTCGGTTTGAGTTTCTGAAATGGACAGAACTCCAGCTCTGACGGGTTAAACGACTTCTGAATGCGATGCTGCTGAATTTCCTTTTTTATTCAAAATAATGACTGACGAGAAACATCTCATCTCATCACATCATCACAGACGAACGGAAAAACGTCCATTCCAAAACATTCCTACTGTCAACGTTAATGCTGTGTGTATTCTTATCGACGTCACTCGATGTACTCACAGCAGACTGACTCCATGTAAAAAAAATACAAATAAAATACTAAACCAACAACGAGGCGACGTGCAAGAAAACGGAAATGGAGGAGCTGCTATGAGCTCGTCTACGCTCGCAGTCAAAGATTCTTGAACACCTTATAAACGTTAACATTTTAAACAAACATCGTGTCATGGGCTGATTTTAAACACTCCACTGAGAAAATCTACGCAAGCTAACGTTTATGATTTTATTTTATCGGAAACAGATTGAGATTTCGATCATTCGAATTAAATAATTAGCGTATATTTCGAGTCTCTTATTACAAACGGATCTGAGAGTGAGACTGAGAGTTGAGTTATTCATTCTAACTTCTTCTATTCTGTACCTTTTCATTCTATAATAGTGATTAAACTGGGATAAAACCTAAGAAACTGAGGGTGTTCAAAAACGTTTGAGTTTGCAGCGCATGCTGTAATTGCACACACACACACACACACACACACACACACACACACACGCACGCACGCTCATACTGCCGTATTTTACAGTAGCTTTAGTAGCCAAAATGATAAGGAGACACCTTGATGATGCCGTGCTATACTTAAAATTATGAAAGGAATGTCTGAAATAAAAAAAAGGAATAAAGCAAAATGAGAATGTTTACAATGCTCAAGTGTAGATTTAAAAAAAAAAAAAAAAAAACTATTATAAATGCAGGAAGGTTAGAAGGTTAGAAGAATCCTGCACTCATTCAGACGTCTCTCGTCATTCATTTTCCCCGTGTAGGCGGGGAGTTACGGGTTTACCCTCAGGGAAAGCTCGTGGAGAGCGTGCCTGGCTGCAGCAGGGAGAGGTCAGAGGGAGAACATGAAAATTTGTCTTTCAGTTTGTGCGCAGAATCATTTCCCAAGCGTCTGTTTGGTTGCTTTTTTCCTTCACGACTCCTGAGGCACGACTTCCAACACCTTCTGACAGGTCGCCGTGGCCGAGACTGGCGCAAAAAGAAAAGACAAAAAAGACATTCAGACATTTAGACAGGTATCAACATACAGAATTAGAGTAATATCTAACGTTAATATCTGAGACTCTACGTTCATATTAGCGAGTGACAAGTTTCCGTACTAGCGCCATTGTCAGATTCGATTAGCAAATCAAGCTAAAAGTAGTAGCTATGCACACTCAGCAGAGTCACCGACGATCTCTGCTAATTCCTTCCAAGCTTTATTTTTCTTCGTAAACTATCTACACATGTTTAACGAGAGATCGTACGTGACAGGATAAGAAGAAACTACGGTTATTAGTTTTTCTTCCATTTGTGCATCAAACAATAAATGGGAACCAATCGCAGGTAGGAACTAAAGTTGTGGGCGGGGAACTGAAGAAACGTTGCACCATACGATCGGTCTGAGGAATCACTTGAACCGGTCGTTTGGATTTGTTGCTTTACTGTGTGATTAAATAATTTGCATAGAATGGAGAAAACGTCAATTCAGATCTGCTTTGTCGCTGAAATCGCAGCTCCGTGTCCTGCACGTACGTGGAAAAAGAAGAGTCACGTGTCGCTTTGTCACTCGCTAGTGTGAACGCAGCATTAGCTCTGGCGTGTTTGTCTCCTGTTGAGAAAAGCTAGCTAATGAGATCGCTAATAAATCCTATCACAGTTTTTTTTTTTTAAACACAAATAAAAGCTCATAATCTAGTTAATAAACTGTGGACATTTATAAACAGCTCTGCTAGAGAAAAAAAAAACTTTTTTTTTAAAAATAGCGTTGACAGAAGAGAGGTGGAAACTCAAACGCCGAGATCAAAGCTTGTGTTTTGTGAGCAGCTCCATTTCTAATTTCTGATTTCATACAACTTTGTCTACAAGTCAAAGATTGTGAATAAGCATTCTATCAGAGGCACTCACAGATGAGCTGCCGGAGCCACTTGGGTTTGTTCTGCCACCAGACGCCAATGAAGTAGACGGGAATGCCGGTGGCGATGATGCCGAATCCGATGCCGCACTCGGCTGGAGTTTTCCAGATGGACACGACGATCAGGAAGAGACACGCCAGCACGAAGGAAATAGGCAACAGGATGTTCACCTGTGAGGAAACAAACAAGTTTAATAGATGTTTAGGTTTTACTGAGAACATTATTCAGCATTTTCAAAGCTAGGCTATACACAAGTTTAAATATATTTGGAGGTTATATTACTTTAGTGCATGCATGGCTCAACTTTGAAAAAATGTTAAGAACTAAATTCAACTTAAATTCAGTTAATTTTTTGTTCAATTAACTACAAAACTGGAGTTGACCACTCACTATTAATATTCTCAAAAAAAAAAAAATATTAATCTTCATTGTTAACATTTAGTTTAGTTTAGTTAATCTAAATAACAGACAGATCAGCGTGTACTTATTCAAATGCTTAAGCGATATCGCTACATTTTTTAAAGAAATGTGAAAATCTTTTTGGAAAATATGAGCTAGTATTGAACGTGTATTAAGTTAGTTTTGTTGCATAACATTGCAGAAATATAACAGCCTATCAGGATTAATATGCAGATACAGCACAGCTTTACCAGGAAAAGGGGCGGGGTATGCAACGTCAGGGGCGGAGAGTTTCAAATTTGCATATTCATATAATCTAGATTTCTTGATTACTATTTTCTGTTCTACTGTCTAGTGATTTTCTGTAAACTGGCCACATTGAATGTTAATGGTGATGAGAAACAGAATGTGCGTGAATATCCAGAATAATGCTCCTGTTTTCCACATATAAACTGTGAGAGCTATTTATTCAACAGAACACAAATGACCTTTTACACTATTACAGTTTTAAACGACTGCTTTACGAGTCTGTAAGGTCTACAAAGTTTCTCTGACCTCACCAGAGATTCGTTAATGTGGTCATAAATTTCCTGTCATGTTTTTAATTAAGCTACAAAGAACAGTTAGTCAAGCAGAAGCCCCTCGGTTATATACGACTTCATAAACACAATAGAGAGGCGGAGAGAGAGAGAGAGAGAGACAGACAAAGAGAGGCAAAAAAAGAGCGTGAGAGAGAGGCCAAGAGAGAGCAAACAACAAAGAAAGAGAGAGAAAGAAAAAAAGAGAGAGAGAGAGACAGAGACAAAAAAAGAGAGAGCGTGAGAGAGAGACTGAGAGAGCAAACAACAAAGAAAGAGAGAAAGAAAAAGAGAGACAGAGACAAAAAAGAGTGTGAGAGAGACAGAGAGAGCAAACGACAAAGAAAGAGAGTGAACGAAAGAGAGAGAGAAAGACAAAGAAAGAAGGGGAGAGGGAGGGAGAGGGAGGGAGAGAGAGAGAGAGAGAGAGAGCTTTACTCTACAAAGAGACATCTGTTAAACCACTCGAATCCAGGACTACTTTTCATACTCATACTAAAGATATCCAGCAATTAAGAACAGTTTATTATGCAAGCTCCGCCCACCACTCACCTTGATTGGCCGCTCAAGCTCGGGTTTCTTATAGCGCAGCCACATCATGCCGATGATCGCCATGGCGATGCAGAGCCAGTTGAAGAAGCTGAAGAAGTTGATGACTGAGAAGATGTCATTGGAGAAGGCGTAGAGGAGCGTCATCAAGCACTGCGGGAGAACACACACACACACACACACACACACACAGAAATAATTACATTTTTAAATGATTTAAGAGCTTAAATGTTAAAAAGGTTCATTTTTCAAAAATGTTTCGACAGACACAGAGGCCACGCCTCCTTCACAACTCTGTGCCTTTCAAGGTGATTTTATTTTAGGTGATGGTAACCTTAATGGCGTGCATGTGTGTGTGTGTGTGTGTGTGTGTGTGCCTCAAGCACTTACGGTGAAAAGCAGTGAGGGCAGCGGGGTGAGCAGGCTCGGGTGAATCATGGACAGCAGGCTGGGAAGATGACCTTCACGCGACCCCACGAAGAACAACCTAAAAAAAGTTTTTAAAAGCGTTAAAAGGCAAAAACTGGAAGACGAAACAGAAAGGGAGCTAAAACACACAAAAACGAACACGTTCCACATTTCAATTCATTAAAACAGAAACAGACAGTTCAGTCTTTCTGCAGCGCACGTTACCTGTTTTCCTGACTGACATGAACAGGCTAACAGGGTTAGTGTTAATGGACACACACACACACGGACACACACACACACACACAAAACAATAAACAGAACCAATAATCAAATGATCAGTGTCTACAACTCAGATCTTTTTTTAGATATACAACGACTAGCATTACGGTAAACAGAATGCTATACTAGCGTTATACTAAACATGCTACAGCACAAGCTAGCATTATAGAAAATAAATGAATCACATCTATTTAAATACTGAACTAGCAAGGCTAAAGTGACTAAAGTGTTATGAGTGTATTATAAGTGCTGTTATGAGTGTGTGTGTGTGTGTGTCTGACCTGGATGAGGTGAACAGTGAGCCGTTGACTGAGCCGAAGCAGGAAAGTCCCACAAACACCGGGATGATCCACGCCATGGGGCCCAAGTGATAGTTCCCGAAATCCTACACGACACACAGATCCCATGTAACCAGAACGACACTTAACGGCCGTGTGTGTGTGTGTGTGTGTGTGTGTGTGTGTGTGTGTATATATATACACCCACCACAGCTACAGCCTCAGAGGCGAGCATCTGCTCAGGGCTGAGAGTGGTGAAGTAGGCCAGGTTGGTCAGCACGTAGACGATGGTGACGATGGGCAGTGAGATGATGATGGCACGGGGCAGATTTCTGAAACACACACACACACTTTTACTTTACAATCTTGTCAAAAAAGATTCCTATTAAACAACAACAATAAAAACCCACAGTCATTCTCTCCACCTCTGAACCTGAGAGGAGAGCAGGATTTATAGTTTTAGGCCAAAATGTAATACCTGAGCTTTACATACGGCTGGCCGTATTTGAGCCGTATTTGGGCCGTATTTGGTCCAGATTCCAATGAGTGACTCACACACACAAACTCAAACAAGTGTGGCTTTAAATCATCTTCTATCTGAGACAAATGACTCAGGAAAATCTTGAGAATAAATTTAGGATTTTACGCTATTAATAAATGATGTAAATGTTTAAGTGTGTGTGTGTGTGTGTGTGTCTGCTCTTCTTCTTTAGCCTCTTTAGTGCTGCTACATCAGTTCAGGCTATTTACTTACCTTACTGTCTTTTCAAAAAGGATTCTTATAAAACAACAATAAAAAAAAACAAAAAAAAAAACACAGTCGTTCTCTCAGTCACTCTTTACTTACTTGTACGGATCGATCATTTCTTCAGTGACAAAATTCAAATAATTCCTGGAGAAGAGATGCAATGTGTTAGAAAAACATCCAGAAGAAAAAATAAAGGAATGTAATAAAGAGCAGAGAGAATCGCTGATTTCAAAATGATCTGTGTGATATTTTCCTATTTCATCACACACTCGTCTCACACACCTCATATTTCTGTCTCAATGTGTACATAAATAACAGATGTAGAATAGCAGTTTATATTAAAACAGTTAAGTGTTAAATATCTATATCCTTGTTAATATTCTGATCGACTTTATCACCAAAAGATGATCACCAAATGTTTTAAATTGGTTAGTTTGGAGAAAAAAAAAATCTGATCAAAAATCTGAAAAGTTGTTAAGAACTTGATATCCATTTCCATCCTAAATAATTATTTTAATAAGCTAGTATTTTTAACATTTCTTTTTATTATTTTAATATTATATTTTTTTGACTTGGTCTACAGTGCCATGTGCCTCTATATAACGCATTACAGTGTTAACCCTAGTTAATGCAAAACTAAATAAAAATAAAATATTGCTGTATATAATTACATATACAAATTAAACATAAAACTAATATAAAATTCCACCTGCAAACTTTAGGCCACGCCTCCTACCTGAGGCAGTGTGTCTATACACTGTTAGAAACCAAACGAACAATTCGACACACTGATATGAATGTGTGATGATTTAGGCGTGCAGGTCGTTAGTTTTGGCACTGCAGCTAGCATCAAAGCTCGAAAGAAGCAAAACTTCCAACATTTAATTTTTATCCAAACTGCTCCTTTAACTTGCTGCTATTTGATTTATTTGATTCTAGCAGTATCTGTGAGCGTACCAGCCTCCGTATGCGAAAAGGCCGCTGTAGAGAGCCAAGCCGATGTTCCCGAAGTCACTGTTGGATCCTTTGAAGGCGTTCTCGGGTGAAAGGGCTGCGGTATCACCTACAAAGCACACACAGAAACCGAGACATAATAAGAGGATTTATAATCACTGGTTATTTCCTGGGAGAGGAACAGCATGTGGGTTCAGAAATACAGCGTGACTTCATTCCACAGTTTCATACCACAAAAGATCTCAATGTTGAACCGGGAAAACTGCTGATATCCACACGGTCGCGCTAAACAGACGTGTGACTTATGGACTTGTGGTGGGCGTAGAGCATGGATGGAAAAAAAAACACGAGAGCAAGAAAGAATGAATGAAGAGATTTGCATTCTTTAGCGTGAGAGGCACCAAATCTGCTGAATTGACAGCTAGCGTGGCGCTGTTTCCAACACGACCCCATTTTCTCTGTCAGAACTCAGTCTGCCGTGAGAAAACAGAGACGAAGCCTTAATGCCATAATGCTCCTAATCTGCACTTCAGACTGAGAGCAGGACTATGGATTCAATTTTTTATAAATGGTGAGGAATTTAGGAATCCCAATTAGCTTTATTTAATGCAAAACCAATAACGTTTGTCCACCAGATTACTTTGTGTATTTATGATTTTGTCCATATTTTATATTTGTCCATTTTATTTTACACATATATATACACATACATACATACATACATACATACATACACACACACACACACACACATCGATCAGCCATAACATTAAAACTGCCTAATATTGAGTAGGTCCCTCTTGTGCCACCAAAACACCTCTGACCCCTCTCGAGGCACCAAGACGTTAGCAGCAGATCCTTTAAGTCCTGTAAGTTGCGAGGTGGGGCCTCCATGGATCAGACTTGTTTGTCCAGCACATCCCACAGATTCTCAATCAGATTGAGATCTGGGGAATTTAGAGGCCAAGTCAACACCTTGAACTCTTTGCCATGTTCCTCAAACCATTCCTGAACAATTTCTGCAGTGTGGCAGGGAGCATTATCCTGCTGAAAGAGGTCACTGCCATTAGGGAATCCCGTTGCCATGAAGGGGTGTACCTGGTCTGCAGCAATGTTTAGGTAGGTGTTATATGTCAAAGTAACATCCACATGAATGCCAGGAACCAAAGTTTCCCAGCAGAACATTTCCCAGAGCATCACACTGCCTCCGCCAGCTTGCGTTCTTCCCATTGTGCATCCTGGTGCCATCTCTTCCCCAGGTAAACGATGCACACGCACCCAGCCGTCCACATGATGTAAGAGAAAACGTGATTCATCAGACCAGACCACCTTCTTCCAATGCTCCGTGGTCCAGTTCTGATGCTCACGTGCCCATTGTAGGCTCTTTCGGTGGTGGACAGGGGTCAGCATGGGCACTCTGACCGGTCTGCAGCAACGCAGCTCCATACGCAGTAAGTTGCGATGCACTGTGTGTTCTGACTCCTTTCTATCAGAGCCAGCATTAACTTTTTCAGCAATTTGTAACACAATAGCTCTTCTGGATCGGACCAGACTGGCTAGCCTTCACTCCCCACGCACATCATTGAGCCTTGAGCGCCCATGATCCTGTCGCTAGTTCACCGGTTGTCCTTCCTTGGACCACTTTTGGTAGGTACTAACCACTGCGTACCGGGAACACCCCACAAGACCTGCTGTTTTGGAGATGCTCTGACCCAGTCGTCTGGCCATCACTATTTGGCCCTTGTCAAAGTCACTCAAATTCTTATGCTTGCCCATATTTCCTGTTTTCAACACATCAACTTCGAGAACTGACTGTTCACTTGCTGCATAATATATCTCAACCCTTGACAGGTGCCACTGTAACAAGATAAACAATGTTCACTTCACCTGTCAGTGGTTTTAATGTTATGGCTGATTGGTGTATACATAAAATGTGAGAATTTTGAATGTGCTCAGCATCTCATTTGTACATGAACAGTTTTAGAAGAGTAGAAAAAGTTCTTATTAAAACAATTAAAATAGAACATATCTAAATATGTAATTTATTAAACAGAACCTTTACGCTTATTAAAGCCATTTATCAGTATGATACACTACGTTTACCAAAACTAAACAACACTCTGCGTATCTTTTTAAAATAAACAAGTATCGTGATATTATTTATTGTGGTGATAGTTTATTATCCATCACCACCTCAGTGTTAGCTCTCGCTCCATCACAGTGGGAAATGAATAGAAGAATGAGAGTGGGTGAAGAGAAAGTGTGTGTGTGTCTCTGTGTGTGTGAGAGAGAGAAAGGAGAGCTGGAGATTGCCAGGAACTCATGTGACACCCGAGTGCGAGCATCAGGGCCCCTGGGGCCACTGGGGCACATGACGTGAGAAGTGTGTGTGAACGAGTGTGTGTGGTTATCCCTGAGAGAAAGCACTGTGCTGTGTGTAAAGCCGAAGGATAAAGTCAGTATTAGGGGGTCAGGAGGGGGCAGCCGTGCTGTGAGGAAACTTATCTCTATCACACACACACACACCCTCTTACACAGCACTTCTCCGGTGTACGAACTTGCTACACGCTCATACGCAACTACATACAGTCTAACACACTGCACACACACACACAACATAACTCTTTCTGAATTTACTCATGCAAAGTATTTGCAGCTCCCTGGGTGTGTTTGGTTCATCTCTGAGATTACGCTAGCTCAACAGTTAGCTAACGTTAGCGTCAGTTTTTCCAGCACAGAGTCAAAAATCTAAAATTATGTAAAAATCTTTTTTAAAAAAATCTTTACAGACGTCCTCCGACATCACTACTTAACTGACAAACATCCGGAAATCTGAACAGCACTTAAGACAGTGTAACAAATGTAAGACAACATGCAACTATTTCATACCCAGTAAGACGTACAATAAAATTCCAGATAAATTCCAACTTTTTAGGGACTTTTTGATTCCGGTCATGATACAGTGATGCAGCACGGCAGATTCTGAAGCTTTAAAGTCGCAGTCAGGAATCTCTGTGATTCCACAGGCTTACCATTAGTCCTGCAACAACAAGGGGTTTGGTGTAATAACAGGCCGAATAAAACCTACAGCATTCCTGTTCAGTGCTGTGAACTCCACATAATCCTCAATTCATCCCGCTTCACGAGAACCTGATTATGGGATTTGCTCTCCTGCTTTATCTCCAAGAGCCCTGGGTTTTAAAAACATGGCTCAAAGTAAGCATACAGCTGTGTAGGAGAGAGCGAGCACACACACACACCTGTAGCTAAACACACCCCTAACTGTAGACATAAACACATATGTAGCTGTAGGTGAACACACACCTGTTGCTGTAGATGAACACACGCACACACACACCTGTAGTTAAACAGTTTAAAGGTCGCTGCAGGTTGACAAGGTTCTGTGGTAAATAAAACAATGTTGTGTCATGTTTCAGGTACACTGTGCTTCAGCAAACAGCCACTTTCCTGGAGAGTGCACATACACACACACACACACACACACAACCTGGTTTTAGATCCTAATAATGTATTTTAAAGAAACAGATCAATCAGCCAAGATCTGTCAAGTTAATAAATGTGAAAAAGGTTTGTTCTTTAGTTTTAATTTGTTTTTTAGTTAGTACTTTAGCTACGAGGCTAACAAGTCATGAAAGTCTATCTGGGACTGACAAAGACAGAGGCCACGCCTTCCTTATTAGAAGTGAGGGGCACACAGGCCACATCTTCTTCACTGAAACAAACAGACATATAGGCCACGCCTCCTTCATTTGGAACGAGACACACAGGCCACGCCTCCTTTGTTTGGAACGAGACGCACAGGCCACGCCTCCTTCATTTGGAACGAGACGCACAGGCCACGCCTCCTTCATTTGGAACGAGACGCACAGGCCACGCCTCCTTCATTTGGAACGAGACATACAGGCCACGCCTCCTTCTGGGAATGAGACACACAGGCCATGCCTCCTTCATTTGGAATGAGGCGCACAGGCCACGCCTCCTTCATTTGGAATGAGACATAGGCCACGCCTCCTTCATTTGGAATGAGGCACACAGGCCACGCCTCCTTCTGGGAATGAGACACACAGGCCACGCCTCCTTCATTTGGAATGAGACACACAGGCTACGCCTCCTTCTGGGAATGAGACACACAGGCCACGCCTCCTTCACTGGGAAACAAGGCCTATTAAATGTCACTCACTGAAAAAGTTGCGTATTTGTATACAAGCTTATTTAGGCAGTGGTCAGACCCGCCCTTCACCTTATCTCTATCGGGTCATGTCTTATGACCATAAACAGGCAAAAAAAAAAACCACAAGCTGGCAAAAACAGATTACACACACTGGCTCCTTTTAAAGTAATCGTCAGAGTTAACATGATAAAAGTAAACAAGTGTGTGTAGGAGGATTCCCCTCGAAAAATCAGGTGGAGGCACTGTTTTTTGTTTTTTTTTTTTTTTCTCCATCTGACTGCAGGCTGTGTGGAAAACTGCAGCTTGGCATATACTGTATGTGTGTGAGTCAGTGGGAGACGTGCGTGTGTGTGTGTGTGTGTGTGTGTGTCGGGTGTGTTTGATCAGCCACTTCTTATTGGCTGTTATCTTATCTTCTTATTGGCTTCTGCAACATGGTTGGCAACTCATCCTAATACACACCAAGTGGAGCTGTGCGCATGTGTGTGTGCGTGTGCGTGTGTGTGTGTGTGTGTGTTTATTTTCAGCTCTCTGAGACAGTCATAACGTCAATGTAATGACAGGAACATGTCAGTTTCCCACGAGGAAAACTGTTTATTCTTACAGCTTGTTTGAAAGAATAAAAAGCCCAAAAACAAATATTTTTTCAACGTAATTTTTACCGCTCAGTGTTTCCACATGAAATGCTCACGTGAGCACGCAAGCCCAGTGATAGTACGTCATAAAGTGTAACGTCAAACGCCTCAAGAATAACGTCAAGAGCTGCGTATTGAGCGGTAGGGAAGGTGAAACGCAAAAAAACACAAACATGGTCAAAAATTCTAAGATAAAAAATGACAAACATGAGGACTCATATGAGGACTGATGATGAGGGCGTAATAATAAAACAAACCGAAATGACGAAAGCCCGACTCAGACTGGATTATTTTATCCGGAAGATGTCTGTAATAAATATTTTTATTTACATGTCTCCGCAGTGATAAAACTCTCGCAGCTGGACAGCAATAAAATGACCACAGGAGAAGTGAATTTCTAGTGGGTTGTATTTTCTACAAACCCGGATGTTTGTGTCACTCTTTGTTAACAACATGGAGTCCAAGTGGCAGAAGATGCACTGGAGTAGAGACGAGACACGACGCTGGCTCTTATTTCAGCTTGGGGCGAACCACAGTTCCATGAAATATACGGTTAAGTGCCTCTGCTAAAGCATCCGCTTTCCATTTTGCAACTCAGGAAGTGTTTATATCTGGGCAAGGCTCACTGACACGTGTGCTATGGGACTATATATGGCAAGTAGCAGCAGTCCAACATCACCTTCCCACGTGAGGTGACATCTGCACAGAAAATCACACACACGTATCCGGATGGGGCTAAACAACAGAAGGAAATTCGGCCTGTAATTTTCTCACAGGAGAAAATCATGGCTGATGGAAATAAAATCGCAGAGTAGTAGAATAGGAAATTATCCCAGGACCCCATGTAAATTTCATCCCTTCTGAATAGGGCTAAACACGTTATAAATATAGAAATTCCAAACCACAAAGTAACGACCTGGTCAGCAGATGCGAGAAACGAGTCCTAACGTGTTCGTAACACATGCAAAACGCACAACTGCACCATGCATGTGATGTCAGCGTCAAAACTACAGTAATTTATGTAGTAGAAAAAACTGTGTGTTGTGGCTATGCCAGCAACAGTTCTTTACACCGTGTTCTTTCTTTCTTTCTTTATTTTTTTAACTCTTTAGCACTTTCAAGTCACCAGTTTTAAGTTGGCAGTTTTAAGTTGGCATTTTGTCAGGATTTGTGTATTTGTACTTTTTATCATAATACAGAAATTACAGCTAGACATTCTTTGTAGTAGTGAAAACTTATCGAAGTATGCTAGCTGCTATAATTTTGTAGGTGTGTGACACTCTTGCTAACACCTTAACGATGTAGTGCAGATCACCAGCAGGGCTGTCACAATTATTATTCATTCACCTAACTGCTAATTAGGATTAACTGTAACCCTGCAAATGAATCTAGTGAAGCTAGTGTGAGTGTGTGAGAGTGTGTGTTCTGTACTGTATATCTAGAGTCAGCAGGTCAATTTCCCTAAATCAGAAAGTAAATGTAAATGTTATGACTCATACACTAAGTTATAACGTACAGTATCATTCTTATGTCTCTTTTTCGTTTAGAAGATGAGCGGAGATAAACCCCTCTGTGTCCTGGCAGGACACCTGATCTGCTGCCCCGAATGGCATGGAGTGTGTCGACTGCCAGCTGGCGCTCTGCTCGCACGAAACCACCATTCCTGTTTACATTCATGACCTGCATCTCACATGTGTGCTTTCTTTTATCTTCCAGCTACAGGGGAAAATAATTTAAATAAAATAAGTAGGAGATGAGACTTAAAGGGATAGTTCACCCAAAAATGAAAATTCTGTCATCAATTACTCCCCCTCATGTCGTTCCAAACCCATAAGGCTTTCGCTCGTCTTTGGAACACAAATGAAGATATTTTTAATGAAACCTGGGAGACTTCTGTCCCTCCATTGACAATCCATGAAACTAAAACTCCAAAAAGTTCATAAAGGCATCGTAAAAGCAATCCATGTGACCCCAGTGGTTTAATCCTAATTTTATAAAGCGATACGAATGCTTTGTGTGCGCAAAAACACTAAAATTAAGTCTTTACTCACAAAATATCTTCACTTCCGCATAGATCTCCGACGCGCGTTCACGAGAGAACCACGACGTATGCGTGTTGTGTTGACGTTCGTTATATTCTACGCTGATTTTGCATTTCCTCGATGCCAGAACCTTGAGAAACTTCCTCTGCTGTAAACAGTGCAGCACTTCCGGGTCCGGTTGTATCGCCAGAGCAATGGATTACACATGGAATACTTTTACGATGCCTTTATGAACTTTTTGGAGCTTGAAAGTTTTGGTTACACGGACTGTCAATGGAGGGAAAGAAAGCTCCCAGGTTTCATGAAAAATATCTTCCGAAGATGAATGAAGGTCTTACGGGTTTGGAACGATATGAAGGGGAGTAACTGATGACAGAATTTCCATTGTTGGGTGATCTCTTTAACACTCTTTAAAAAAAAACAAAAGTATTTGCAACCTAATTTTCCTTTATGACCGGAAGGCTTTTCCAAACTACATGAACTCAGGTTTGCATGAATCGATGCTTGAGGTTCTGCTGTTCGGCGAGGAATAAAACTGTGCTATGACTGCTGTATTTGCAACAAATTCAGAAAAAAAAAAATTCACCCCGAACCCATGCACACAAATTAACTACTGTAGTGCTAGTGTTCTCACTGTACACATCACTTTAGTAATCCTGCAGGTATTAGCCAGATATCATAGTAAAAAATACATAATAATAATAATAATAATCGCTATTTTCCTCAAGCATGGCAAAAAATGTTGCGCTTGAACCTTCAGTAAACATCAGATCTATACAACAAAACAATGCTGCATTTTATTGCATGATTGTAAAACTTCTCTCACTGTTAATCATAACTGGCACCAAAGGGGGCGTGGCCAGGGGCGGGGCATTGAGAGCTGGACATTCTCCAGCCTCACGATAAGCTGATTTAATTTTGAAGACGTTTAGACTAAATTTAGGAAGAGTAGCGCATTATATTTACTGCAGGAGTTTTCAGTAAGCTCTATTTTGTGTAATTCCTGCACTTTGTGTTGACAGAACTGAAAAGATCACTTGATTGTTTTTAAGATATCACATTCACACTCTTATAGAAGTTACAGCATTGCCACCTCGTAGCTCCACGGTTCCCGGGTCGAGTTTCACACCCTCTCCGCGTGGGTTTACTCCGGGTTTTACGGTTTCCTTCCTCCTCCCAAATACATGCTTGGCTGAGATAAACTTTCTCTATGTGTAAATGAGTGAGTGTGAATGAGTGTGTGGTGCCCTGCGATGGGCCGGCGTCCCAGCCAGGGAGTATTTCCACCTCACGCCCGGTGTTCCCGGGATAGACTCCGGATCCACCGTGACCCTGACCAGGATAAAACGTTTACTGAAAGCGAATGAGTGAGTCAGAGAGC
Organism: Pangasianodon gigas; assembly: GCA_022758105.1. Lineage (NCBI taxonomy): Eukaryota > Metazoa > Chordata > Actinopteri > Siluriformes > Pangasiidae > Pangasianodon > Pangasianodon gigas. Next base: position 29,089,813 of record CM040460.1, on the reverse strand, counting down.
GAGTGAGATTCTTGTCTGGTTCCTCATGCTGCGGTTACTGTGCCAAGAGTAACTGTAGTTGGAAGACAATCTTCTGCCTGATAACATGATAAGGGACATTAAAACACTGACTAACAGCTGACTTTATTGACATTTTTACTCATATAAAGGTGGAAGTTCTGTGATTTCAGTGGCTTTAAATCCAAAGACAGCCACAAACTCTGAGCTCATCATTCCTCAGCTCTGTGCTTGGAATGGGATCTGTGCAAATAAATGTAAATGTAAATGTAAATGAGGAAAGCCTGTGACTGCATTTTTCCCCCCATCGTTCAAACCGTTCAGTAAATCAGAGGTCAAAACAATAATTTAGTAATGACATGAAATATAAATAAATCAATAATAACGATAATAACAATTATTATTATTATTATTATTATTATTATTATTACTATTATTTATACATCCCATTAAATTTTTAATCCAAAAATAAAACTACAGTTACTAATGAAATAATTATAAACCCATGAAAATTAATCATAGACATTTAACTGTATTTGGAAATAATAAGGGTAAAAAATAAAAGCAATGTTTTTCAGGACGCTGCATGTTTCTGTCTAAAGAGAACAGTAGTGATTTATGTTGAATTATATTATATTATTTTATTTTATATTACATTATGTTATATTATGTTGTATTAGTTTTAAAACTTTGCTGAATTTCCATCTTTTATTCCAGGTACCTTCTTCCAGACCTGTGTAAAGCAGTGAGAGCTGATAGTCTGGATAAATGTCTTTTTACCTCTGGGATAATTTAAATATCAGGATTTATTTACTGGGAGTGCTAACTGAGCTAACTGCGCTAGCTGAGCTAGCTGTGCGCTAACGCTCACCCCCTGCTGTTACACCGGCTAATGTTTCAAGGCAACCGACACGGCTTTATTTCTGGACTGGCTGTTTGTCTAGACCTGGTAAATAATGACCTTAAATGACATCTTGACAGGACGAAATGTATTATGACTGTGTGTGTGTGTGTGTGTGTGTGTGTGTGTGTGTGGTGTCTAACCTATGCCGATCTGCACAAAGCCGATAATGATGATGAGTCCCAGAGCGAGGAGCTTAGCAGCAGCAAAGGCATCCTGGACTCGGGTGGCAGCACGAACGCTGTAGCAATTCACCGCCGTCAACAACACTGAGAGAGAGAGAGAGGGAGAGAGAGAGAGAAATAATTATGGGTTTGCCCCTGAAAATGACAAGTAATGATAAAAAATTCCCCAACACACAAACACAGACACATACACACAGACACGCATGCACACAGACACACACACAGACACACAAACACGTGTGCGGGCACACACACACACGCGTGTGCACACACAGACACACACACATGTATTATCGCCTCAGTGAAGCAAAACAAGCTGCGAGGTGTCTGATGTCCTCGATATCTGATATCGTGCGAACATGTGACCTGATAACGGAGCAGAACGAGGTCAGAACTCAGCCCGCTGTGCTCCAAAGCATCACACTGCAGATGATGCAACCCGTTTCCATGGAGATGCCAGCGAAAACCACAACGCCTGTTGCATCATCTCACCACTTCGAAGAAACTTTAAGGACAACTGCGGGGTTTCCATGGAGACGTGTGCGCTCACTTTAACGTTTTAGTTACTTACTCGTATTTAAACAATTATCACGTAGTTACAGCACATAAACATCCGTCCGTCTATCCATCCATCTATCCATCCATCCATCCACCTGCTAATTTACTTTTCATTTCATCTATCTATCCAACTACTTTTCCCTACTTTCATTTACATATCCATTTAACCATTCCTTCATCCATCTAGTCATCTATCCATCCAACCATCTATCCATTCAGCGATCCCTCCCTTTTTTTTCTATTTAATTCTTCTATCCACCCATCATTTTCTTTCATTTATCTAACCATCCATTTAACCATCCCTTCATCCATCCATCATATTAATTCATTCATTCACTTATTTACTTTTTCAATTTATCTACTTTTCCTCCTTTCATCTACCTATCCTTTTATCCACCCATTTAACTATCCCTTAATACATCAATCCATCCAGTAAACCATCCATCCATCCATCCAGTCTTCCATCCATTCACTTTTTTCTTTTCAATTCATCCATCCAGCTTTTTCCTCCTTTCACCTTCCCATCTATTTGTCTTCCAACCCATTCATTTAACCGTCAAACATGTAATCATTCATCCACCTATATACTCATCCATCCATCCATCCATCCATCATTCGTCTTTTGATTGATATCTATCCCTCTATCCATCCATCTACCCATCATTGTGTCTATCCATCATACACTTAACTGTCCATTCATTTCACAAGCACTCCATCTTTTTACCCGCTCATCCACCAGTTCATCCATCCACCCATCTACATCTCTATCATCCATCCATCAAACCACGAGGAAGGTCAATAACTATCTGTTTAGTGTCAGGCTAAAACTAACCTGCTGTGTGTGTGTGAGAGAGTGTGTGTGTGTGAGAGAGTGTGTGTGTGTGTGTGTGAGAGAGAGAGAGAGTGAGTGTGTGTTTGCTGTGAGGTGTGTCATGTGTTGAGTATTAAGAGATCACATGATCTAATAAGTTCTTAACCAAAAGACACTAACACTTCAAAGCACGTTAGCTGGAAATCATTCCACCACACACACACACACACACGCTCCCACACACACACACACACACACAGACACGCACACACACACGCTCCCACACACATGCACTAAATACACTCACACACACGCACGCACTCAATACACACCCATGTAGGCACGCATACACACCCACACCCACACACACCACATACACTCACACACACACGCACGCACTCAATACACACACCCATTCACACACACCCATTCACACACACCCACACACACCCATATACACACACCCATATACACACACCCATACATGCACTAAATACACTCACACACATGCATGTGCGCACACACACACACACACACACACACTGAGGTTTCTCTCTACCTGACTTCACCGTACACTGAATGAACTAATGAGCGAGTGGCTCCTCACTGTCGAGCCGGTCCGAGCCGACCCACAATGCACTGGGCTTCATCACTCCGGCTCTCAGCACTGCGTTGTGTAAAACAGGTCAGTGGAATAATGCAGCTACACCGACACGCAGCACAGGATTGTGGGTAACGGAGATGAAGGGACCAATATATAGAGTTAAAAACTAATAATGTTTTTTTACTTTGAATCGGAAAATAGCGGAGACATCCTGTCTATCCGTTCATCCATCTGTTTATCCATCCATCTACCTGTCGACCTGCTCATCCACCCACTTCTCCATCTGTCTGTCCATCTGCAGATCCCCCGATCACGCTATTTGTTTATCTCTCAATCTATCAATCCATCCATTTTGAAGGCAAAAATGGTGGCAGCAACCAAATTATCCATCCTTCCATCTGTCTATCCATCCATTCCTCCCATCACCTCTCTCTCTTCATCTCCATCTGTCTCTCTCTCTCTCTCTCTCTCTCTATTTCTGTTCATGTCTCATTCCCTCTCTCTCTCTCTCTCCATTTCTCTTTCTATATCTCTCTCACCATTTATTTTATGTTCTTATTTATTTTATCTCTCTTTCTTTCATCTCTCCATCACATGATTTCTTTTTGGGAGGATTACTTCAACGGATAACACACACACACACACACACTATAATAATGAACAGAGACTAGAGGAGAACAATGCAGTGGTAGTGTGTGTGTGTGTGTGTGCGCGTTTAATCTTCGTTTAATCCGGACCGGCTAAACCACTTTATAGTGTTACAGGTCTGAAGTAAAAGGCTCCTTCACACACACACACCCACACACACACACACCCACCCACACACCCCTTCATTACTGCTTTATTTATTTTAATCTATAATTCCTTTGTGATTACCTGAACACAGAACGTTTGTGATGCGTTATTGTTTGTTCTCGTACTTCGGTGGACGTTGTATTGTGTTTAATTAACCTTTGATTAAAGAGGAAACTTATTTTTAACTTAAAGCTCCACATTAATATATAAATAAAGCTCCACATATATATAAAACTATAGATTTAATTCATTAAACTCCACCAGAGATCTAAATTCGATTCGGAGATTCACACACGAACGAATCTCAGTGTGTTTTCTGCTCGTGTAAACTGAAGAGGTGCAAATCAGACGGTTTTCTTTTACAACTCGCTAAATCAGTGTGAACATAATCATCATTTCCAAATCAGTAAAAATTATCATTTTGCTGAAAATGTAAATAACTACAGTAAATATTTATGTGGAATTTA
>CM040460.1:29047995-29082995 GCA_022758105.1 Pangasianodon gigas | reverse complement strand
CTAGCGGCGGCACGTGGTACCTCAACTCTCCCTTTGCTTCTCTCTAGCGGCATCACATGGTATTGCAATTCTCCCTTTGCTTCCCAGAATGCCTCTTCAGTGCCAGAGATACAAAACAGATGCTGCGTATAAATAGTAATTCGCCTACTTATACTATGCACTTTTGTGAAGAAAAAGTACATACTTTTGAGTGTGTAGCAAAAGAATATGCAAGTACTGAGACATGCTAACTGACACGGCATGTAACCGAAGAGAGCGTTGTTGCCCAGTTACGCACGATGTCACCGTAACAAACTCCTCGCTGCATTTCAGCTTTTCTTCATTCACTATTCCTTATATAGTATAATTTATATAATTTAATTTAATTTACAATTCCCTTGATTTATTTTTCCACATTTCATTTACGCCTCTCTAAAATACGCCCTTGAATTCGACGAAGCAAATTGTCGCAAAACTCCTCCTCCCTTGCGTAAGGGGTTGTGGGTAATATTAGCTGAAAAAGTGTCCATGGTTCCACACTTCGAAAATCTACCGGAAATAGTCGACCATCCGGGTACCTTTGGGATCCTCGTTTCAGCATACTGCGATTTGGGACACACAAAGTCTAGTCTCGGATACTATTTAGGACGGATTGTAGGTGAATTGAGACGCAGAAAGAGACAGATCCTTAGAGAAAGTCAGACACAAACAAACATGGCTTCCAAAGGAAGAAAGAGTGTGTTGTCACTGTAAGACTGGTGAGGTTGAGACAGAGGCACACTTTCTCCTTCACTGTGATACTTTTCGTAACACAAGAGAAAATACTTTGTAAAATTCTCTAAGTTCTTACCGCAGTTTTCCAACCAATCAGAAACAACCTGTATGCAGGTGCTGCTGGGGGCGGAGTCATGCACCTACTGCAGCGAAATTCATCTCTGAGCTGCACATGCTCACAAACCACTTACTGCTCTGGTCCCATCTCACTGCACAACTGTACACACGCAACACACATTTTATTTACTCTACTTCTAATTGATTTTACTGTATTTTATTTCTTTTCTTTTATATTATAGTGTATATGTGCATAACTATATTAACCCTTATACTTTTACCCTACACTGGCACCTTGCATTTTGTCACTACATATATATTTTTTTTAATTCTTCTTTCTTTTCTATATTGATGCTTTGGCAATATTGTATGTAAACAATCATGCTAATAAAGAAAGTTCTCCTCTAGTGGCCATGCCTGGTACTCTTATTCCCTCGAGCGTTTTTGCAGAGATCAGGGTTAGACAAGATGAACAGGTTTGTGTAGTGAGTAGGAAGTGTAACCAGCTGGAACTTTGCTCTTTTGTTTCCATGAATTATATCATATAGTTTATAAACATTGTATAGATAGCACTTATCAGCACTTATAAGATTTAGATTATAGATTATTACATATAAAGATTTTTTGCTCTACCTAAATGACAGATTAAACCCAACTCTTCTTGAACAGCTCATTCTAATTCACTAGATTAGTATTTGGTCAAATTTGATTTTTTTTATCAGTGCTTCTGTCTGAAAACAGATTTAGAGACTGAGTTTGTACTCAGTAGGATACATAGATAGATAGATAGATAGATAGATAGATAGAGCAATACTCCTCAATACTCCTCAATACTCAGAGACTGGACTGACAACACACACACACACACACACACACACACACACACACACTCAACTGAACACCATCTCGCTCTCTTTGCAATTTTTGCACATCTCTGTATTCACTACCTGCATTTTTGCTGCTACAGTATTTATAAAATATTGTATATAATTTTTCATCATTACTGTACTCTCTACCTGGCTGCTACCCCAATAACTGCTATGCCCATATATGGTATAAGCTTATCTGCTGAATACTATGTCACAATATGTTATGTTTACATTTACAGCAGCTTATTATATTGTTATTATTTTGCACTGCTGTTATATCTGATTCACTTTCTTACTAGAACTGTGTACTGGTCGGCACTGCACTGTCTCTTACTGTGCCTGTTGTCCTGTTTTGGTAGTTATTGTACTGTCTTGTGCTGTTTGCATGTGCACTTTATGTAGAAATGTGTAGTCTCTTGTAGTTCTGTGTTGTTTTATGTAGCACTTTGGTCCTGAAGGAACGTTGTTTCGTTTCACTGTGTACTAACGAGCTGTATATGGCTGAAATGACAATAAAGCCACTTGACTTGTTGACTTGACTTGGGATAGATACCTCTGTACTGCAGGTTTTTGTGACGTTAAACATTAAACCTTCATGTTTTTTTGTGGTATATCTCATGTTTTGGACATTCTTTAGGACCCCTCTCCTGATCGATATATTTTGACAGTGAGATCCCGTGCAAGCTTTGTAAGCTCTTTGGCTTCAGCAGTCGGATAAAACCAAGAAGATGTCAAGAAAATTCTACTGAAACAGCTGTTTTTTGGGGGGTTCATCAGAACCACTTCACTGATGACAGGTGAATGATAAATACTTTTGAACATGAGCACAGTCACATGGCCCATTATGAAATGGTGTGCACACTTATTCACCCGGGTTATTATAAGTTTTTTTTGCTTTGACTCTCTAGGTTAATAGTGAAAATATTTCTCTGTACTTCGGTATAAACAAAGAGTAAGAGACAGCTATGCATTAGCTCAGTTTGTGACGTAACAGTATAGGCTGAGTCGCCTAAACCAATCACATAAAATGTTGACATTCTGCGTATGTGATGAAGGCAGTGTGGGAAAGCTAAACTGTTTGCTCGCTAGGTTAGTTTTTGTTTGCTAGGTTAGCTTTTGCACACTAGTTTAATTTTCGCTTGCTAGGTTAGCTTTTGCTGACTAGCTTAGCCTTTGCTCACTAGGTTAATTTTCACTTACTAGATTAGCTCCCATTCACTAGATTAACTTTCACTCAGTTGGTTTTTGCTTGCTAGGTTAGTTTGATAGTATGACAATTTGGATAGTTTTTGCTTGCTAGCTTTCACTCATTAGTTAGTTTTCAATAACTAGGTTAGTTTTGGCTCACTGGTTAACTTTTGCTTAGGTTACAGTCCCAGATACTGTCTAGAGTGACACTTACGCTTTCATTACCCAATGCTGGCCTCATCCATTTTCCTTAAAAGGAGAGAAATTCTGTTGAAGCTCAAAATTTCAGACATTCACACCAGAAAGCAAGCACAGTTCCCAAAACCTTTCATTTCTGTCATGGTGCATAAATATCAGTCACTGTGGAATGCTGTTAGCTTTTAAAATGCTGGTGAAGTACAGTGTACCTCAGCTTGCGCAGAGAGTGAAGCCTGTTTTTTAAAGAGCAGGACAGTGGCATGTTAATAATCTCTGAATGGAGCGCACTCATGGTGTATCGGGGTGCAGTTATACAGCGTTACACAGGGCACAGAGAAGTGAATTATGGGCCACGATTAAAACAAAGTCTCAGAAACATCACAAACTTCAGGTTTTGTTTCATGGAAAAACAGGACGTTATTTTACTGTTACACAAGGGAGAGCTGAAAAGGAAACAGGGCAGTTGCACAAGCTAGCATCTTTCCTCTACCTTTCCTCTACTATAACACACTTTACACAGACTATGGGTCGCGATTATCAAGTTGGATACGAATAAAGTTACGGACAAGTTTATTCATGAATCGCTCACAGGAACATTTACACAAAAAACACGTTACACATGAATATCCAGTTTGCTGGAGAAATGTTCGTATCCTACGTTTATGTAAATGTCTGCATAATGAGACTCACTAATGTGAACCTCGATCGGCTTCAGATCGTACCGTGGCTGATGAGTTCCTGTGATTTTATATCCGGATTACTCTGTCGAGTTTAAATCACTTATTTCAGTTACACACCAATTTAATGACCATTTTGCACAAGTCATGTCATATTAACAACTTGGGGAAAAAAATGATTCAAACATTAACACAAATAAAACTAGACATTCAATGATGAAAAAAAGTAATGGCACCCTATAAAAGGAGGAAGACTTAGTGTGTGTCTGTGGTAGCCAACACACTGCAATGGCTGAGCTGCATTACTGGAAGATTTCACGCACGCCGCACTTAAGAGGCACTCTTTCACCGCTTAGTTGCCATTTTGTCACTTTCAGCTTTCTGTGAGCTTTGCCTTTTATGGAATTTTGTAGGCGTGGCTAAATGTAAATCTGCTGTGCTGTAAACATGTTTGGTCATTTACGATTGGTGTTTATCAGCATATGCATGAATTCAAAGAAAATCAGTGTTACCAAAACTTTTGCAAATCTGGCAGGAATTTTTTTAGTTCAGTTTGGCTTACGAAAACATTTACACACAACTTAACAAGCAAGCTTAACAAGTAAATCCATTTATTTATTTGTTTGTTTGTTTACATGAAATGTGAACTGTGCACGATGTTCTCTTTTACACCAAATGGAGCTGATTATTTAAGACGTTTGCTTCTTTAGTTTTGCACTAGAACTATGAGGTTAATGTAACTAATGTAAGAAAAGCTTGTAGCCACCAGTTTAGCATCCTGCAAACTGCATCATTGTTTGTGCTGCTGAAAAAAGCGATTTGGTTTCAAGATTTTGCACTGCAACTCATTTTATCTCTATTATTTCTTAGCTTGGCAACATTTGGTGTAAATTGTGTAACTTTGATGTTTTGCTGATCTATTGCTTTTTGTTCTCTTTTTTACCAAATAAAAATAGAGGACGGCAATCAGTTACTTAGCTGCTCAGCACGTGTTAAGACACGTGCTAAACTTAAAGCCCGTGGCAAGAGCCGTGAACATGCTGTTGACAGTCAGCTCCTTAGCTGCTCATGGATCCGTTAAGACACACGTCCAACTCAAGGCCCGCGGGCTAAACACGGCCAGCTGCGTCATTTCATTCAGTCCACGTGAGCATTCAAAAATTCTGAAAGCCCACTGTAGACTACTAATCATTCACACTCGTAGCACAGTGCCATCCAGTTTTCCACACACACACCATCAAACTTCTCCTGTCCCATGTAATTCAGAAACGTGTCAGGTGTTGGCCTTCAGTGTGATTCAGTGAGTGGCTCCAAATCCTAAGTGTATCATCCAGTATACAGACTTACAAATATGCTGAAAAAAGAAAACTGGTGGAGGGAAAAGATAATCCTGTGTGAATTCATCTGAAATTTAATCCTTTCTGTTTTCTATTTTCAATATTTGGAAAACAGATATACATTAGAGTGCACGACTGTTCATTTTTATTCTATGAGCAGTAATTCAAAAATGGTTGTGGAGTAGTCATCTACTTTTTCATAGATAAAACAAAAACTGATTAGTTCAATTAGTTCAAAAGTGATACCAAAGTGAATCATGTTCCATTAAAGTGAAAGAAAATAAAAATTAGTTTCATCTTAAATATTACACACAGACAGCTTTTTCTTTACCGTCTTCCTCTCTGTTTATTCCACCACTCCGCCTCGTCGACATCCTTACACCAGCAACTAGTGAATGCATTATTCTAAATATATTCTTAATATATATTCAAAAACCTTTTAAATAGTATAATAAATGTTACCACCTAACCACAGTTTGCTCTATGAAAAAACTATTTTTTTGCATATTACATAGTAACTCTATACACTGTACAGCTCAGCTGTATATTTGCTTTTTTAACATATTCTATTTATGCATATTCATATTCTATACATTACATTCCTCTATAGGCTGCTAACAATTTTTTGTCATATAGTCTACTAGATTTTATTATATTCTGTTTTTATTATTTACGTGTATTCGTTGTTGTTCTGTTCATTGTTGCACCGTGGGAAGAGGCATTAAGGAAAAACATTTCACTACATCACATGTAAGTAATATGTATGTGACAGATAAAGAACCTTGAACCTTGACCCTAATAGCACATACAGTAGTTTCTGTTCGCCATTCTTTTTCCTACAATCATATTATTCCACTTCCAGAGCCAGTTATTAATTAATATTACTCAATAGTAGAGATGATAATAATACATAGAAAAATGAATAGCTTTACTTTATGGCTTTTCAAATGCTCACAGAAAAGCAGATGTGGCCTGAGCAGGATCTGAGTCACCGCTGTGTTAAGAGCTGGAGTGTTTTTACGGGGAGTAGTTTTTACTTGGTGGTAAATAACATAAACACTTTATTTTATATGTTTTTTTTTTTTTTTTTTAAATCCAATCGCTGTAAAGGAATGATTTTGTTTCATTTCAATTCTAATATGCCGTACTGTCAAATCTGTAGGTTTAGAAACTGCTTTTCCGAATTCTTCATTCCGTCTGGGAACATTAAATATAAAAATGAGAAAATTCCTTCCCCCCTTCATTTCCTGAGTTCAGGTAAAAGCGCGATGAAGGCCGAGTCTCACTGACCCTAAAGGTCTCTGAGATATTGGATTGAAAAAAAGTAAACAGTTCGGATCCACCTGCTGCGTTTCTGCACTCACACACTCACATGGAGTGTATTTCAGCATCCACTCCCACCACACTGCAGGAGGGGATACCTCTGTGTGTGTGTACGTGCGTGTGTGTGTGTGTGTGTTTAAAAAGTAGGTCTATATGATCCTTCTGTTCTGTTGTACTTTCATTTTACTGACGTGTTGAATATAAATAGAGAAATCAAAACGAGGCTAAAGTACACATCTTAGTGTCATTCTGTTATTCATGTGAGTATTTTCACTTTTTATTGTTGGTAGAGTCTCACGGTCCTGTTTCAAACATTATGTAATGCAGTACGTTTTATTTCTATGATTCCAAGGAATCCAGAGTGCACTATTTTCAGTAAATGCTTTATTTATTCAGTCCTGGGACACTGTGGTTTAAATGACTGATTTGTTTAGATGTATCTTGAGAAACAGAAGCAACTAAGTTTATTAGAAAGTATCACAGGTGGTACAAACTAAAAATAAAATAAAATTTAAATGAATGAATGAATGAATGAATGCAGAATTGAATGGGATTGTTTGGATTTTTTTCCTAGTCTGAGATGACATACACAGACTCATAAACCATTAAATTCCAACTTGCACTTTTGCTGCTTTTTTCTAGTAAAATCAGTAATAAAGAAAAATCAACAATCCCAGTCATCAAGACCTCAGCAGGAAAGAGCATGTAAACCTCTGAGGAGATTAATAATATTCTTAAATACATTTAGGTTTCTTTCAAAGAAAGGTTACTCATCACATGAGGACAACGCCTTCTTCAGCAACATCAGTCTACCAAACTTAATTAAGGAACAAGGAACAAGTAAATTCCCGAGACAAAGGAGGTGTGTTTAAAAGGGCGCGTCTCTTTCCACTGTCACATCCAGTTTCGAACGATACATAATGAATAAAACACAACGGGGCATGTTGATGCAGGAAAATAATCCACACCGGGGTGGTGTGATGTGGCCCGACGTGAAGCAGAGGGGTCTCGGTTATACTTCACACATGATTTTCCGTGCACATGCAGAAGCAGAGGCAACGTGAACGGTATTGCTCATACACTCGCTTTGTATCTTACGTACATCTGGAGGGTTAAATACGACATTCTCTAGATGGCACAGCAGAGCCAAAACATTGCTTTCAGGTTTCGAACTGTGAAATATTCAGCGATTTTATGTACAGCGACATTAAAAACACTGTTGAGCTCTGTATCTTTAAAACTTTCCACCTTCATCATGACTGTTGTCATGAGCTGCGTCTCAAATCTAAAACTCTGACTTTACATTTAAAAGTATTTACTAATCTAGAAAATCCAGAAACAGGTCTGACATTTTGGTAGCTTTGAAGGCTACATGAGAGGTTTTTAAAATTCAAACACTAAGAGTAATATGAAAATCGGTTAGTGTTAGTACTCAATAATGGTCTAGAAGAGTACATAAGTATGTGATTTGAGACACAAAGCTAGTTTAGCAGAGGTAGATGGATTGGCAATTTGTACATTTTTATTTCTGTGGAAGTTATTATAACAACAAAGAAGGTGTAAATCTGGTATAAGATGTTCAAAAGGCACATATGGGTGTGATGGTCAGGTGTTCACAAACATTTGGCAGTATAGTGTATGTTGTAGTGGGAATCCCAGCATCTCACAGTGTAGTAGGAATGACCTCTTAAGAATGTGTCAAGACACTCCTTGACCTTTATCCCAACTGCAAACATTACAAAGTCTTTCATTTCACAGACTTTGTAATGTAATTTCCCCATTTTGAACCTGAAAATTGACTTGCAGACCCCCAGTTGAAGCAGGTGGTGCTTATAAGAAACACATCTCAATGTGGGATGGAAAATTTATTGGGTCCATTTATTTAGCTTTATTTGAATTATTACCTTAGGTTATTAATTTGATTCTGAGATTAAATAAATGTCAATAATCATAACATTAAAGCCATCTAATATAATTGGTGTCTAATTTCTGATTGTTTATAAATTATATAAGCTCATATTATCAGTTCTGGGAATTTTTAGCTCCTGAAAGTTGGTAATGATGACAAACTTGGACATATATGTTTGTTCATAATGGTCGGGCCTTGTTTTTTCTGGTGTGTGTTGAAATTTTATCGCTGACACTTTGCTCTCAGGTAAAAAATATTATGCTCTGAGGATGTGCATTTACACCCAACCCTTAGATGCCTTTTTTGAATCCAGAACACACTGCAGGGGTCCTCGAGGAGCACAATCAGGAAAACTAAAAAAAGCCTTTCCACTGTAAGCGAACAGAGAAAGAATATATGGACGGAAGTTCTGAGAAGTCTTGGGATCCTGTTTATTAAAGCTGAAGTGGCTTTTCTCCAAAAAAGCAGCAAAAAAAGGAAGTCCATTGAGGAATACAAGTGAAAAAGGGGAAAGGATTTTTGGAATAGACACATGCTATTTGTGCTAGTCTGAGAGGATGGGACCCTGCAGACACACAGTGATGTTCACTAGACAACAATGTCCATCTCCTGACCTTCCTTCCTTTGAGACAGTCCTCTGCTGCACAGTGTCTGGGGTTGTCACTGGTCTTCTCATGGAGAAAATAGCACACAAGTAAACCCTGATCTCTGAACATGCTAATAGATACACTATATGGGCAAATGTTTGTGTACACCTGACCATCACACCCATGTGTGGCTCTTCCCCAGACTGTTGCCACAAAGTTGGAAGCTCACAATTATATAGAATGTCTCTGTGTGCTGTAGCATTACAGTTTCCCTTCACTGGAACTAAGAGACCCAAACCTGTTCCAGCATGACAATGCCCCTGTGCACAAAGCGAACTCCATGAAGACATGGTATGTGAAGGTTGGAGTGGAAGAACTCGAGTGTCCTGCACAGAGCCCTGACCTCAACCCTACTGAACACCTTTGGGATGAACTGGAACACTGAATGAACCCCAGACCTCCTCACCCAACATCAGTGCCTGACCTCACTAATGCTCTTGTAGCTGAATGAACACAAATCCCCACAGACACGCTCCAACATCTAGTGGAAAGCCTTCCCAGAAGAGTGGAGCTCATTATAACAGCAAAGGAGGAATAAATCTGGAATGAGATGTTCACCAAGCACATATGGGTGTGATGGTCAGGGGTGAACAAACTTTTGGCCATACAGTGTACATCCTTTATTAACCCTGTAAATTATGTAAAGAATAAAACACTATGTGTCATGCTGTTATAGGCAAATAATCAGTGATGAGGCGGTGTGAAGAAACTGAGTTACTGTTACCACCCTGAAGTTTCCTGTTTTATTCCTGTTTTTGTCTCTAAAGAGAAAAAGCTAAACAAACAAATGAATAAACAAACAAACAAATGCAGCTGGTCATGTTACAAAGAAAGCGTAAAGCGTAAAGTCCTCTGTCCTAAAGGTGACGGAAAACGTAAAGTTACAGATTTACCTCTGACTGTTCCATGAACGTCTGACAGAAAGCTTCACCATATCAACAAATTTCTAAAATCTGATTATGTGGAGCATCTGCTGTACAAGTTCCTGTGTAAGTTGTGTCCTGTGTATAGGTGTTTTGCACATTAAGCATTCTTCTGTTGCTGACCGACCACAAAGCAGAGGATCTGAGATTTCACCCACAAACACACTGATATCATCCAGGACCAAACTCCACGTGGATCAGTTCTACACTGATGTTAGTCTGTTGTCCTGCTGGGGGAAATCTTAAAGGTTACACAATCAAGCACTCAATCAGGATTGATAGTTTTCATTGCAATCAAAATTTTCTTTATTATTAAAAAAAAAAAGAAAGAAAAAGACCCATTGGAGTGTTCCAGTCATGACTGTAATCTGCGCAGATTTAAATTATACATGCCAAAGTCTTAGCTTCCCGGTTACAAGTGGCCATTAATGAATTATTTATTATGATCAGATAGGACACAATAATGGACGCCTAGCTTCAGATAATGTGCAGAGACTCCTACACGTAATAACTATAACATGACACCAGTGCTGTTTTATCACCGGATGCAGAAAAGGCCTTCGACAGACTCGAGTGGCAGTATCTGTGGCTGGTTCTGGAGCAGTATGGATTTAGAGAAGACTTTATGCTGCATTCAACTTAAGGAAAACCCAGAGAAAACACCCCCCTCAACTTGGACTTGCTACTGCGGAACTTGAGACGGTTTCCTCAACCCTGAGTTCAGCACCTGACGTGAAATCAACATGGCCGCTCACAGCATGAACAGGAAACACAGCACATAGCACTTTTTAGCTTTAAATAAGTTATACTGTATATACAAGAATTAGCTTTAGATCAATCAACATACAGACATATTCACTTGTTAAATCTATAACATTAAGTATACAGGTTGCTGTTTTTAGGGAGGAAAATACACATCACTCATCACAATTAGCTGGCTAGTTTATTGCTAACAAAACACAAACAAAACAAATTTTCTCCACTTTGTAGCTTGAATACCCTTGAATTTCCACTTCTGAAGTATGTCGAATGCAGCGTTATTTACTTAGAAAAAACTCTTTATGAGACTTTTAACTCCAATGTAATAACTGGAACCTTCCATTCCTCTACATTTCCATTACAACGCTCAATGAGACAAGGCCGTTCTTTTTCACTGCTGCTTCTTCCTCTAGCAATAGAGCCACCTGGAGACACCGTGACAACATCAAGGTTAATTTATCCCATCACTAATGAGCACAGGCATTTCTGTCTATGCTATTTTGCTAAATTCATTTAAAGTAAACATTTCCTTCAAACCTATACTTAACCTTTTCCAAAAGTTTCATTACATCCTTTCAGAATATAAAATGAATCTAAAATCTTCACTCATGCTCCTCAACTCATGCCTCATGCCTCTTACTTACTGAAAACTATTAAGAGCAATTTGGAAAGCACTGTATCTAACATTAAACATTACTTGGAAAACAACTGAAAAATGGAGTCCTGTGAAAGTCTGTCTACAGCAGGGGTGTCCAAAGTCCAAATAGGGGCCAAATGTGGCCCGTGTACAGATGATAACTGGCCCGCGGCTTCTCTAATAGAATGTATGATAGATGACCTGCGGGCGAACACGGAATGAAGAATATTATTTCTTCACGACCCATAGCAAAAGCATGTGCCTCGTATGTCAAAAGACTGTTGCGTAATTAAGGAATTTAATATCATGAGACGGCTGAGAAACTGGAAGCTCTCCTGGCAGAAGCAAAATTTTAACAGAGTAAACGAGGCACAGAACATTATTAGAGCTAATAAGTGGCGATGCTTCCAACCACTAAGCATTGAAAACCTTTCAGGAATTCTTGAAACAGTCCTTAACTAATGTGGTCAATGCCATTTGTCCTGAAAAGAAGTACAGATGTGTGAATATCATCTAGTACTGAACAACCACAGCTGCCAGGTGACACCCTGCTTCAGTTATTCCACTAAAATTAAATTCACTATATTGGAGCTTTAAAATAATATTTTGGTGACCGGTCCTCGGCCCCCTTTGAATTAAGTTTGGACACCCCTTCTCTACAGGGTCAAATATCTACTGTCAAGATGAAGTATTGATTTAAATTTTTTTATTTTTTTTTTTGACAGATCACACTTTCTAATTTCTCGCTTTATATGTGCGGGCAAGAGACCTAGGATCCGCATGAAAACATTACAGATAGTGAAGCAATCAGGTGGTGTTAGCATTCCTGATTTTAAACTGCATTACTGGGCATCTTAGAGCAATCTTAGCCTCCTAAAAGGGTTCTGCTTGGACACCTTTCTGGGAGGGAAACACTATTGTACCCTTTAAGGGTTCCTCCAGAGGGACAACGAAGAAACCTTAAGGGTTCTACATTTTATAAAAGTGTAGTGCTAAGTGTTAGAGTGTAGTGCTAAAGAACTGCTTTAGTGAACTCTTATTCATGTTCATGGATCGGTCACGAACCTGTTGCACAACTCTATGCATGGTATTTTTTTCATTTATTGTGCAGTTTAAAAAAAACAACAACATCTGCTTTCGTCACCTACTGCATGCCGACCCAAACAGGGTTTACTCCTTGGATTGACCTTTTCTTGAGGGGTGTTTTCCCTCATTTTGACATTGTATTTTTGTCTCGCTACTAGTAGATAGCAAAGCTTAGGTAGCAGTTTCTCCATTTTTTGGAGGAGAGTATAAAAGAAAAATAAAATGGAGGAACTGCCAACTAAGCTTTGACCTTTGTTTGGTTTCCACTTCCATGGTTTGTCAGCTTGTGCGGTAAAAGTTTATCTAGAACTGATGAGCATGAAGGAAAATCAGCTGTTTTTTTTTATTGTTCAGGAATTAAAAGAAGCCTATAATAAATAAACTTGACTTTGTTCACCCATCTTCCCATTTCCCAGGCATCCAAACACAACCCTGAGATACAACTCGTTTTCTTAAGTTTATTCATTCTCCATTTGTTAGTTATGCAAACACGGCCCAAAAACCCCATATTTAGATCAGACGCTGCATTTCTGGAATGAAATCTCGAATCAACACAAGTCTTTCATTTGCTTTTTTTTCTATAGGCTTCAAAGAAGGTGTTCTAGCACACAATGATGGGAAACCCGTGTGTTTGTAACCCCCCTTGGACCAAACACAACAAACACGGAACAGGAGCTTTATTGAAGCAGGTTGAGATAAAACTCCAAACCCTCCACACCCTCAGCCCTGCGCTTTTTCTTCCTCTCGAGTACTGTCTGGGTACGAGTTCTGCAGTTCTTTCATCGCTCCGTCATGGAAGAACAATGTAGCACAAGTATCATTGTGTGATTTCCTTTTTAAATACTCTGAGCCCAGCTTTTATACGCCAGCTCGCTAGAAAGGGACTATTGTGAGGAAAAGGGCTGTCATGAACACACTTTCTTTGAGGTGCAATAATAATTGATGTGTTTGCTCATTTAAAATGGTTTAAAGTTTAAATTAGAGAGTTTATATCCAGTTGATCCATTTATTCCAGTTTATACTATCATCATGATTTTCTATTTTCTTTTAAAGAATATATTACTAATTACTAAACCTAATTCACAGCAGCCTGAGCCAGTTCTGTCCATCATATTTTCAGAAAATTACAGGATTGCTTTCACTGAGAAAGATTAATATCTGATGCTGATTTTTCTGTCCATTAGCATGTTTTATTTACATTTCTACATCGCCAGCAGCATATCTGTATCTGTTCTTTGAGTTTGGCGTCTTCCTATTGGTGGATTTTAGACGAGCTTCATAGCAGCGTTTATAATCTGAGATTTTAAATTAAAAAATTCTCACACTGCCAGAACTTTGTTTATGGCCAGCTTTGGTCGCAGTGGCATTAAATTGGCCGCCGATGATATTTAGTCGCATTATGTGTTCCAACTCACGACCAAAGAATTGCACAACGTGATTTTTTTTTGTCTGTGACAGAAACTTGCTGACTCTCAGACTGGAGAGAATCTCAGTCTGTTGCTGACCAAACACTGACCTGCTGAATGTGAAAGAGGTGAATCACAGTTATGACCGAAAGACCCACTGACTCTAAACACTGACCTGCTAAACGTTAGAGTGACTGTTTATTGTGACTAAAAAACTGCCTGGGTCAAACACTTAACTGCTAAACATGAGGGCTGAATCTTGGTCCTGACTAAATGACTCACTCACCTGTGGAATGTAAGAGGAGCGAATCTTGGTCATGACTAAACGACTCTCTAACTCAATAGGCACAACTGATATTCGTCTGTTTTTTAAACTAATATAAACCTGTGTAAAATCTATTTTGAATATTCATATATCAAGGCTATTTGCTGATGCTCGAGTCAGTTTTGGTCAGGTGTGAAATCTGTCAGCAGAAATTGGAAGGAAAGGAATGATTCAGTGTGTGGCAGTGACTGAGAATGATTTGTTCAGTTTGTTTGTGAGTAAAACATATCTAGTGTACGCTGTGGCTGATGTGGTGTGGGCCAATGCTTTTTATTTGGACCAATGCTCATTATTATTATTATTATTATTTCATTTGAATTCAATTTATCCAATTGAAATGCCGTGGAGTATACCATAATTTAAGGCACTTTTAGCAGGATGGCGTACAAATAAATAAAAAAATGCAAAATTTTGCTGGTATAAAAAGTTTTTTTTTGCAAGTTCCTCCATTTCTTCACATTTGTTTCAACTGATCACTTTTCATTCTTTTTATGTCTAATTCAACAAAGGATACACACACATATTTTATATATATATATATATATATATATATATATATATATATATATATATATATATATATATATATATATACACACTATCATTCATGAGTGTAAACCCATTTTCCTTTAACTCATGTTATTTAATGCGGTTTAATTCACAGCTGTCTGGACTCAGCTGGAAACACACGACAAGGAAACAGGGCTCGAGTTGTTTAGATTTTATTTCATCCTTTACATCAAAGAATCTTTACTACACAGCATTTTTTGGACCGCATGAATGAGCGTTTGTAGCGTAGACGTCTGGGGTGTGTATATTTGTAGAGAAAACTCTCACAGAGAGACCCAGTGCAGCTGGATTGTGCCCGGTCAGCACCTGCTACAACAGAGCATGCTGGGAAAAGGTCCTTCACATGCCCCGGGAAACCTCCGGAATAAACGCCCGCTTTAGATTCCCGTGGAACGCGAGAGCAGAGAGGACGCCCGACAGCAAAAACACACAACTTTTTAACATGTACAGTCCTGTTAAACACTACAAAACTTTACACACTAGGTTACATAAAGATAAGAATAAAACACATTGTGCGTGATTATTTTCAAACAGGCAGAACTGACAGAAAAACAGAAAATGACCAGTGGATATGTAATTAAATAGGGATGCACTGATTCACTTTTATCATCACGCTGATGTCCAAGAGCGACCTTTTCTTCTTTTTGAAATGTTTCCAACAATGTCGGGTCAGACGTAGTCGGGATCTTTATTGCTTATGCTTAAGTAAAATTCTTCGGAGTGACATTTTTACAGATTTTCTTCAGATCTAACTCCAGGAGATTTAACATGTTCAACTGTTACTATCAAAAATGTTCACAGGTGTAATGTGATTGGAGGCAACAACCAGCTCAAATGATCAGAACCAGTCCACGAGGATTATACATGAAACATTAAACATGAAACGTTTTTGAATTTAAAGGCATACTTTTGAACCAAGATCAAATTGGACGACTACAGGATGAATTAAAAATTGGTGGAATTGATAAACTCTAAGCTTAAAATGAGTATTTTAAGAAGAGTTGTATAAAAAGGTCTGAAACATCAATTTTCATGGGCACTTTAAGACAAATTCTGTCCAGTGCATCACGTGTCAGTGAACATCTCACACATTACAGTACATTTATTTAAAAATGTAAAAGTTGGAATAGGAATTGTTTGGAAAATATCCCGAGATTTAGGCGTGTATCTGATCAGTGCATCCCTACTGATGGATAAAACAACACAAACAGCAGTTGGCGTTCATTGCAAACTGTAACGACTCCTGATATAAAGAAAAAAAACTTAACCCAAATGTTTGTGCATGTCTGATACTGCTCAATACAGTCGAAAGAATTTTAAACACTTCAGGCTGTTCCACATCGACAGATCAGTTTAAAAAACAAAAAACAAAACCCACAAAAGGAAGTATAGGAAGAGGGAACCCTACACAGGGTTGCCAGATTGTATCATCTTTTTATACACTGATTATTAGCAATTATAAACCAAGCAAACTGTAGTGTAAGGCAGTCACAAAAAAAAAAAAAAAAAAAATTGCGAATTGTTTCAAACTTCCAAAGAACAACATCAGGTTAAACTTGAAATAAAAAAGAAAACAATCATGTGAAGGCAGGACACACTCTTTCTATTGCTAGAGGACAGGTGGTTTTCAGTTGTCCCAGCTTTCTAATCTGGTTAGTGAGGCTGAAACTGAGTATTGGGTCCCACACACACACACACACACACACACACACACACACACACACACACACACACACACACGACCAGCTGGCCTTTTCAGGCTGGAGGCCACCACAGAGGAAGGGTTTGTACAGAAATGCTGTTATTCAGCCACAAGGCAGGATGGCGTCCAGACCGAAACAAAGACGACTGGGAGCGGGAGAGCTGATGCAGGATCAGAGCCTTCACCCATGACTAGAGCAAGACTGGTCATGAACAAACTGATCAGAGATCAGGGATTTACTCTGAGTGTGACTTCTTTGTCGCTGTGGTGTAGCCCACTTCCCTCACAACACAGCAGAGTTCCCACAATTCTCACACTGATTTCCTCGTATAAATAAAACACGGCAGGTTTTTTTTAACAGCTGTGGTGTATCACATTTACGGGATTTAAGTCTCTGACCTGCTTTTGTAACCTTCCTCTTCCTAATACCTGGTCCTGTAGATCCAGATTCCAGTGCAGTTTAGAAATACTTGGACTGTGTTTGGTTGGAGAGGTGGAGCATGTCAATCACCAAGCTGTGCGTTTACACCAGAGGAACCTCATTGAACTTATTTAATCTCTCCTGTTATGGAGGTGAGCTTACTGTAAGTGGTACACCATTAGTACTTTTACGTGATCTTACAAAACAATACATTACTTCATATAAGTTAATAAAGTTAACAAATGCTGTCTGTGAAAAGTTTACACCTAAGAGAAGCGGCCCACACACTGGATCTTCTACAAGTCGAAAAAGTTTAGAAATCACAGAGTGACATCAAGCACTTCTTCTTCTTCTTCTTCTTTTTTTTTTTTAAGTTGGAGGGCAATTGAGGAAAACAAATGTGGAGGACAACGTGCCAGTGAAAAAACATCTTGTTAGTGAGTGAATATGAGGAGGACGTCACTTCTGCGTACAGTCAAGAAGCACAAGCACCTTAAATTCTCTTGATTTTCTGCTTCCAAAGCTACAGAGAAGACAGAAAACCTCCTCATCACCAAAGTTACACCAATCTGCATTACACAGAATAATAAGTCTAATCTAGAACGCAAGCTAGTTAGTTAGCGCTGTTATGTTGCTTGAGCTGCTTTTTTTCATATTAGCACAAAAAAAAAAAAGCGCCCTGTCAACACTTTTTCTGTAAAAAAGAAAGTTACTAGTGTGACAGCAGCCATAGTCAACGAAAGATATACATGACTGGTTAAATGGTTTTTGAACACTATGTTAACATTTTAGTTAAATGTTTAGTTAAAAGGGCTCATATTAAACCCTCTGTAAGTATAAATACTGGAAACAATCCAGATCTAACTGGAAAAAGAGCAGCAAGTTAATCAATCTTAAAGACACAGATTTACGTCTTTATGCAGAATAATTCATATTTAACCTAATTTAATTTCCATACTGTAAGCGTTTATGTCATGTCTGTTGCATTAATAGTGTTTAAACAGTAATAAATCAGTAACTTGCAGTTCTTAGAGCTTACACACTGTCAGGTGAAAGATTTTAACACTGTTTGGTAATTTCCTGCTAAACCTGGTCATTAACTGTAAATATTCAAGACTTAAAAAACAGTCTCAGCTAAAATACAGTTTATATCTAATCTATCTAATGCACGCTAAATCTACAGACTGAAATCACATGATAGCAGTAATAAAGTCAACTTTCTTCGGATCTATCACTAAACTCCAGTGTGTGTGTGAGAGAGGATGTGGAGTGGGCAGGGCGCCTATAGTTCTGGCACATTTTGGTGATTTTCATGCTGCAAGACCTCTGATTTATGTCGTCAGTTCGGTGTGTAAAAGCAGAAGATCACTGCTGGAATCTGAATATACAGGATCTGCATTGTTCTCCTGGAGCTCCAGTGCCCTCTAGTGGCCCTTATAAGTATAATAAAAAAAATAAAAAAAAACCAAATACAGCACTACTCTCAGTGATCTGTCTTCAATTTTCAGAAGGAATGAAGGACAGATTTTTGGCAGTGGGGCAACGAAACAGTGTGAGAGCGTAATGCTAAAGGCACTGTGGTTTTCCAAACTCTGCTGCATACGGAATAAAGTCTGAACCAGTAACTGTGCGCATCGCTTCAACGTTCATAATTGTTAAAACAACATCATGTAACTATAATGTACAGATAAAGCTTATAAACTATAGATATACAGCATATATTATTTGTATAACACATGCAGGTAGGAGGAAAAAGTACCGAAAACACCATAAAATATGAGTAAATCAGTAACAAAGAGACAGGCTGGAATGCTGTTACCATATTTTCTGGATAATAAGTCACTCTAGATTATAAATTCTATCTGAAATTGGCAAAATGGGCCACGCGATGTCATTTCAATTTTAATTTAACTTTCTTTACTGTTTCTGTGACATCTGTAGCTCAACGTTACGAACCCCGATGTTGCTTAATGCCATACAAATGTTTACTACAGAAAGTAAAAAAAAAAAAAGATTATTGTAAGAAATATACAACCTTTGTCCAAGTTTGTTTTTTTCTGTCTTGCTATATGTTAAGATTAAAATTAGGACTTCATCTAAATTCAGCTACAGAGAAATTTAAATATATGGCAAAACTAATAATGAGAGAACAAAAATGATGTATTCTAATAATAAATGAACACCAGTAGTCACGAATTCGCTTTATACTGATAGATAGATATATATTTCTGGACTATATATGAAGTATAAGAAGTATCGTCTTTTTGGGAGAAAAGCAACATCTGTATTGTCCCAATATTTACAGAGAGCTACAGTGCAGTTTTGTAAAAGAGTTATGTACTTAGAAATCATTAAAAAAAAAATCAGGCAAGCACTACAACGTCTTGTATACGGTATTTTAGTGTTTCCGGTAGTTTGTCTACATCCTGCATGTGAATCCACTATATTATAAACGCAGCTATTTCCTCACACACATGTATAAAGTGATCATCTTTATAACAGAGATCATCTAAATGAGCTAATTGGTCAGAGATGAAATAATCTCGCTTGTTAACAGTAAATCATTAAAGGAAGTGTGCAGTTTAAGGTTTAAACTGAGTTTTCCCGGGCAGTAAACATCAAGTACAGGGTCAGTTATTAAAACTGTATGAGAAATGAAGACCACATGAGAAGGTCAGCGTATCATTTCTCTTCTGTATGAAGAGGAACTTTAAGCAGGGACGGCTACAGAGACTGGAAATAAACCTTCATCAACACTGAAGAGGCATTAGGAGATAAACTCATCTCAGAAAAATGAGTTTTTCCTCATGCAGTGTTGGCAGTAACATCAGGAACGCCATGTCACTGCAGAAGAATGCAGAAAATCAAGGAAATTACCTGGTGACTTATGAAACATTTTGAATTAATTGAAAGGATTGAAGAGCCATTATCTAGTTTCTCAAAGCCTAAACCTTACATTGTGTCAGTTATACGTAACTTTTCTTTCTTTTTTTTTTTTTTTTGTTAAGTTAAATTCACACATGCATAACATTTTTCCAGTCTTTATAAGTGACCCAACTGAAAATCCGTAATATTTCTGTAGAGCTACAGTAAGGCACGCCTTCTTTGCCGGAATAAAACCACCAAAAAATCCTGAACAAACTTGTAACATACACTGCCAGTCGAACAGTCTTAAATGACCTCATTGTGATTACTCTAAAATTAAAAAATCTACCCCCCTAAGCACATATGAGTGGCTGAGATGGCTAATTAATAAATAAAAAAATAGAAGAGCAAATTAATAATTAAGAAGCTTCTCTATTTTTCTTACCGACCAAACACACAAGTGCCCCGCCTTCTTGTTTTGTACTGGTTCGTGAATTCACAGATCAAAATACAGTGACTTGTTTTTTTTCCTGCTGGGTGAATTTTATTTGCGATCAGTTTCACCCTGCTTTAACTGAAAAAGAAAAGAAAAGAAAGAAAATCTTAGCGCAACAGCAAGGGGCCAAAAATTGAAAATGCTAGCGCTGAACCGTAAATGATGGCACCTCTGTAGTTAACACTAGCATTGTACCGTATATAAGTCTTTTACCTACAGTTTAACAGCTTAATCCCCCAAGTGCGCCTGCCGTTAAAATAAAATCCTCATTTAGAGTCACAGTAAGATCTGGGAGCGAGAGTGTAAGAAGTTCTTTACCTTTGCTTAATTAACTACTATGCTGTATCATGTAATAGTGATTAATAAAAGATTAGAAACTTCAGGGCTAAAAACTGTTTGACGGGCAGTGTATAGCCAAGTTGTACATTTCCTATACTGCAATCATACATCAGCTACAACATGCATATACGTTCAGGAAAAAAAAAAAATTCCCCTCCAAAAGTAAAAAGAAAAGAAATCTGTTAAAACTTAAATCCCTTTGAACAGAAGCTGCAGGAACTGTATGAGGTGGCACGAAGTGTTTGAGGAGAGTCGAGTACGACATCCTGTCCTTTACTAACCATTTAAATGAAATTAAATGTATCTGAACTTTTTCAATTATTTAATAAACCTGTATTTCTTTGTGATGAAATGCAGTACTTGTTAGTGGACTCAGACTTTTGGACCTGATTCGGGTTCCTGGTCGTAAACTGGGCTGAAAAGTTGAGATGTTGTGACACGTATCACCATTTATAAGACTGAGATGACACCATCAGTACTTCACAAGGTCAGGGTGAGGGTTTAGGGGTCAGCTGGAGGAACGTTCTGGAGGAACGGGGTGAAGGACGAGCGAACCGTTCGGCCCTTTAGAGGCTGCTGGACCCGGAAGTTGTTCACCATGCTCTTCTGCGCCTCTTCCTCTGCAGAGGTGAACAGCAGACTCCTAAACACAGCCAACTGAGAGAGAGAGAGAGAGAGAGAGAGAGAGAGGGAATATGACACAAAGAGAGCTTTATATGCGACATATTTCTTTAAAAATAGATACACATTTGCAGAAATGCCTAAAGACTAGAAATGAGAAAATTGTTAGAAGAAAGTTAAAAAACATTCCTGTTGAGTGAAACAGAAAAAATCCTTAAAATTTTCCTAGATTTATATACACAATAAAACACTCCATGTCATGCTGTTATAGTAAAAATAATCGACAGTGGTGTGATGATGAAGGAGTTACTGATATGCCGTTTTTGCTTTGTGGGACCGTTCTGCTGTTGTGAAAAGGTCACTTTGTTACCATGGAATACTCTGAGATACTAATAATAATAAATATATATATATATATATATATATATATATATATACACACACACACACACACACACACATAAAAGGTGTTGGTAGAAACAGGTGAAAAGTGGAAGGAAAGGATTCACTGACATCATTCGCAATGCATTATGGGAACTACTGTTCCCTCATAAAAGACAATAATTACACAGTGTTGTTCCCTTGCCCTTATTTCTGTTTTTCAAAAAACTTTAAATAATTTTAATGAGGTCATGATTCATCTCGTAGCTGTTTGGTTTGGTTCAGAGTTTTAAACTCGTTATTGAAAAATTTTCTGAAAAGTCTGTGGAGAAGAAAATGAGCAGGAACCTTCCTTCTGGAACCAAAACTGCTGAAAAAGCTGTTGAGTGTTATTGAAAGAAAGCAGGATGTCCCGCTTTAACTTGGCATTAGGGGGAGGTTGGGCAGATAATTTTACTTTTTATGTACTCTTTCCTGTACCTTCCTACAAAAAAAAAAAGTGATTTATGATCTATAGATTTAAATGTCTTGGCAATATCATAACCCTTTATGGTTTTATCAGAAAAAGAGAGAAAGACAGAAAATGAGTGCGAGTGTGTGTCACTGATTAAAAGAAAAATTTGGATAGGTCAGATGGAAAAGTCCTGCATGGGGAAAAAAAACAGAAATAAACAAAAACTAAGAACATGAGCTTGAAGTTTCTGACCAGTGAAAGAAACACGAAAACTGCTTTTAAAATAAAACTGGACCTCAGAATTCAAGAGGCGATTTACAGACACAGGACAATTACAGAACCACCCAGTTAATTACCAGTCATTACACAAAACATTTAATTAAACTGAACCCTGTCATTTCTGAACATAAATGAAACATTTTAATTATATAATATTGATATTTAGAGCTCAGCTTGGAATCAGCCTATACTTTTCACTGCAAAAAAAGTCATCTTAGCAAGTGAAAATATCTTGAAGAGAAATTTATCTAGTATTTTTTAATATATTTAGTATTATCTAGTATTTTTACTATATTATAAGATTACAATATACCAAATATAAGATCATTAAACTTATTTCTGGACATTATTCTTCATTTCATGCTTATAGTTTTCTTATTCTATTGGCAGATTATTTTGCTTCTTTTTAGAAATAAATGCTTAAAATGAGTAAATTTCAAGCTTGAAATGAGTACAAATGGCTTGAAAAAGGTTGAATCATCTTTTTATAATAATCTATTTGGTTTATTGTAATCTTATAATAGGAAATACCAGATATATTTGACTATACTCAAGGTATTTCTACTTGATGTCATTTTTTGCAGTGTTGTAAGATGGAGCTGAAAGCTAGTTTTAAAAAAAACTACAACTTTTTAAAGCTCACTTCCTGTAGAAGCTCTGAACGTTCGTCCCTGTCTCTGGTCGTACCTGATCGTGGCTCACTTCAATGGGCTGCTTCATGATGATCCAGGTGACGGCCTCGGTCAGAGGGGGCGTGGTCAGAGATCCGGCGTATGTCCAATACTCATTAATGCTCTCAGGCAGGAGGCAGGATGGGTCAAATTTAGTGAACTCCACTACACTGTCCTGTGTAGTGAGAGAAAGCGAGAGCGTGAGAGAGAGAGAGAGAGAGAGAGAGAGAGAGAGAGAGAAAGAGAAGCAGAAAGAAATACAGAGAGAAAAAGAGAGATAGACAGAAAGGGAGATAATGAGAAACAAACAGAGGAACAGAAAGAAGAGAGAGAGAAAGAGGGAGACAGAGAGAGGGAGAGAAACAGAGAGAGACAGAGGAAGAAAGGTAAGAAGGAATACGAAAACAGACAATATGTATGTATGTAGTACATTTATAGTTTTATACATGTAAGTGAGAATATAGCCCGATGTACAGTCATGTGCAGGCTATAACATTGTTCATTGTGTAATCTGTGCATGTAAGAACAGGAGAGCTGAACAGACGATCTAAAGACAAACAGGTTATACACTCTAATAGCTGCCGGGAGGAAGGACCTGAGAATGCACTTCCTTCTGCACCGAGGCAGAAGATGCCTGCTGGTAATTAGACTCTGTAGAGGAATGATTTCAGCATGGACTGTGTGAGCGGGTTCGGTCCTGACGGCTGAGAGTTTGATTAGCATTCTCTTCTCCACCACCATCTCCACTGAGTCCAGTCTTCCTGATGATCTTGTTGAGTCTGTTGGTGCCGTTCCCATTTAAATTGCCAATACTCAACATAGCTGACTCATAAAAAGTACGTAGAACCGAAGGACTTTAGCCTCCTCAGAAAACAGAGTAGGCTCCGCCCCTTTCTGAAGGGTCTGATCCATGAGAATAACACAAACAATAGAAACGATAATGCATTTAATATAAGTATTTCATTTTTACTGACTGCTGTATGGAACAAAACAGTTCACACAGATGCAGAGCCTCTGATTAATCCTCCACCTCCATAAAACAGCAGGTTTTAAAACGGCGGTACACACCTTGTGTCTGACGGCAGGTAGAGCGTCCACCAGCTTCTGCAGACCCTCGTGTGTCTTCCCAACCTAAACAAAGGACAAAAAGCAACCATTATTATTCAGACATAAAGGAAAACCGTATATGGTGAATAACGTTGTGAGCACAATTGTAGTAGCAGTAATAATAATAATAATAATAATAATAATAGCTGCAAGCAGGATTTTCAGGGGGCCAAGCACCCAGAGTCGGTGAGCCACACATTCACAGATGCGCTACAATTGCTGCATAAGCAATCACAGGAAAGCAGAGCCATAACTTTAGGCAAAGGGATTCAAGAGTGATTTGTAGTTTCACGCATTTGCCAGTCCGTTACGGGAGAACGGTTTTGAATATCAGAGTTCCTTTGATGAATTTTGTTCAGACAGGTCTCAAGATGATGTGAGCCAAATGTGGTGTAGATTGGACAAAATTTGGAGGAGGAGTAGCAAAAATGGCAGTTAGATGTAAAGATTTTTAGCATGTTATAGAAACTTTTGACCAGTAGGTGGCGAAAATTTGTTGCATTGTCCTGAAGATGCCTACCAAGTTTTGTGTCAGTGCGCAAAGTCGCTGCTGAGATACAGCCTCACTTCCTGTTCATTGGCCCATTACGGGCAAACCGTCTGGAATAATCAAAATTATTTTGAAAACTTTTGTGAGGCTTACTCTGAAGATGATGTGTGCCAAATTTGGTGATGACTGGACAATATTTGTAGAAGAAGTAGCGAAAACTGTTTTTGACAAAACAAAATCCAGGGGGAAATTGATATCATAGCACGCTGGCTTTTAAATTTTGGACACACGGTTCAGAAGTTATAACCATAAACATACTTCCATATTAGGCCCAAATTTGACCTGATGGTGGCGCTAGAGCGTTGGGAGCACTTGGCCCAAATTTGGTCAGAACGTTCCTTAGACCCTCCCCAATCAGTGTACCAAATTTCACAACTTTTTACCACACGGTTCTATGGGCTGCCATTGCCACCCTAGCCAGAAGAAGACGAAGAAGTGGAAAAAGAAGACAGGAGATCATTTTCTGCTCCTGCTTCTGACTCATCATGATTAAGACCAAAGTACATTTTGGTGTCAAAATACATCTATAAAAAAAGAAATGGGTGTTGTCTGGCTGTTAAGATATCAGATGCAGTACCTTCAAGAAGACGCCGATAACAGCCAATCCATTCTCCTCCACGACGGCCTCCTCAAACAAAGCGTATTTATCCGCATTCCAGTGGACCAAGTGGAGCTGCAGGAGAGCAGGACAAGTTATATTACACACAAACACACACAAACACACCCCAGCATGGCATCTTTCTCTTTTATACACATATGTACAGACCGATTTAAAGTGGAAGTGGGCAAAAGAAGGAATAAGAAGTGCAGAATTTGCAGAACCTAACTTTATTCAATTCCTGAACCAGACGACTTGTGGAACTTTCTAGCAAGCTTTCTGTCTTCTATCTAATGTGACTGAGAAGCAAGCTAACTGTGAGAGTCAAATGAAAATGCATCAATGTAGAATGTAATCGATTTTTTTTCTAGAAGAATCCGGACACTCGTTAAGCACTGGTACACTTGCATTGAACAAAACGGAGATTATGTAAAAGAATGATCGAATTTTATGACACCTATTTGGAATAAACAATGAAAACTAAAAACAAAATTTAGGTTTTCTCACCCTTTGACTCCTCAAATCAAGAAACTTGTCATTAATAGTTGTCAACAATATCCATCTAATAGTATTTTATCAGCTTTACTTGCAGTGCTGCTCAGAATCAAACTATAATTCCTGAATTATTTTCTGACAGGATTTCTTTCCACAATGATGGAGATCGGTCATTTAAGAATGAATTGTGTTACTGAACATGGTGTTTTGACAGGCTCCCTGTCTGCGTATTGCAGATACTATAAATCAGAAATGCGTGCACACCACTGTTAACTTGTTTCCCAGGCAAAAACTGAGAAAGAAGTCTAGGTCTTCCATTGCCCAGGGCTAGTTTCAGGTCTTTTTGTGTAGATCTGGCAACTCTGCCCGTGATCTGTCTTTACATGTTCCACATGAGAGTCAAAATCTCACGCAAATTTTTTCCCCCAGTCTCGATGCACACAGCTAGCCTGAAACTTTGCGGCAAGCGTTCTATAAAGATAAACAAAAACAAGCAGTCTGTCTACTATTCATATCTGTGTTTTTATTCTTTTAGAACGCATGTATTTGTATTCAGTCACATCCCTAATAGAAACATACCTCTTGGCCTAGCGCGCACACGTGCACACACGCGCACGCGCGCGCACACACCAGCTTTGATTCAACTGACATGCAGTTTATATCAGTATAAAGTGGCAGCTATAAATTTTGTCTAAACTATAAACAAGCAAACTAAGGACATAAAACATGTCTTGATTGATGCACTACCTCTGGGGTAAAGGGCAACATTGTGTCTTTTTTTCGTTTTTAGCTGTTCAAACTGTTCCTGTAACACCACTCCTCAGGCTCGACACAATATCCGAACAAAGAAGCCATTCAACCGCACTGGACTCTATTCATCCGGGGAAATAAAAGACTGAGAGCGGAGTGAAAGCGAACACCAGAGAGAATCAGGGCAAAAAGAGAGACACTGGAAACACTCACTCTCTGCTTATAGTGGTATGAAGCAAACACACACACACACACACAATGTATTTGGACCAGCATACACTCCTGGGCAAAAAAAAAAAGGCAAATATTAAGCTTTTAATGGTCTTAACAACAAATCATTGGTCAGAAAATGAGCAAGAATGAACCAGATGCACTCCTGAGAGCTCCTGTGCCTCCATTCACTCGTTTCCTTTTGCTGCACTGAACTGTTTGTTTGGGGAAAAGCTAGAAACAGGGAAATTCACTTCTATAGTCTTCTTGTTCGCAACGGTAAAATCATGATAATGATTAAAATGTTTGATGCAAGATTCAAACTAACATGTCTGGGTGTACAGAACTTTCCAAAAATATCTTCTGGGATGGTTTTTTTCTTAAAAGATAAGTGATTATTTGGTTATCTGTCACACCTGATGCAGCTCATCAAGAGCCACGAGGCTTAAACATTTACAGAAATCAAAGGGAAAAGCTCTCCCATACGAAGCTCCTTTATTTATTTGTTTAATTCTTGCTCATTTCCTGACCAATGATTTGTTATTAAGACCATTAAAATCTTAATATTTTGCCATTCTGGGCCATTTTTTTTGCCCAGGAGTGTATGTTTATATGAAATTCTTAGTAATGCATAAAAATAGTCTTTAATCATACACCTGACATACAGCGGGTATGCACTGATAATCGATTCTATGATATATTGTGATATTTAACATGCAAAGTTTTGAAATTTTCAATAACAGCAGCTCTGACAGTAGTGCAGCTGCAAATCACAGGTTTATATTAATGTACTTGTTCTAACGCATTATAGTTTCCGTAACTACAACAGATTATTCACAGGGACTTGTAACAGTGTCAGCGCTTTGTAAAACTCAGTGGTAAAGCTGTAACTTGAAGCTTTCTGACAACTTCAGGACAGAGGAGTTTAACTTTGGAGTGTCATTAACATATGATAAAAAGCATGACATGACTTTTTTTTTTTTTTGATAAATAAAAAAAAAAAAAACTGTAATCGTTGGCAAACTGCTGTGGTGTAAGAGGAATAAACATGCCGAAGGGGATATTCCGTTATAGGAAAATAATCAACTTCAGGGTAGTAACAGTAACTCCACTTCATCACACCGCCCTGTCGTTGATTATTTCCCTATAACCGCATACCACAACGTACAGGCTTTGGAGAAACCGCATACACAGTTTTTAAACCCCCTGTATTAACATATTCTCCAGAATTAAAAAAAGTGCCACAAATGTGACTTTCTAGATTTGTGACTTTCTAGACCTAACTGGAACAAACACACACACACACACACACACACAGGGAGTGCTGAAAGCTTTAGAAGGCTCACAATCCCGATTCGAAAGGTCAAAAAAGTGACACACATGAGGCCTGGTTGTGTACTGTGTACTGTGTGTGTGTGTGTGTGTGTGTGTGTGCGCGCACAAACTCATGCCCTTGTTGGAGGTTAAAGCGTTTCACTAAGAACATTCCACTTCATAAATAGAGGACTTTCCTGTAAGCCTCTGCGTTCCGTACTATACTCACATGGCAGTCACACACACACACACACACACACACACAGGTCTTTTTGCCACTAACATTTTCTTTGCGTGCATTAAAGTCAGTTTTATTGTTTAACTATGACTGTGTTCAGATGGAGAACTGTCATCACTGCAGTGTGTATCAGGACTGTCAGAAGCAGTTGCAGCTGCACTACTGTCAGAGCT
This sequence comes from Pangasianodon gigas, assembly GCA_022758105.1. Classification (NCBI taxonomy): domain Eukaryota; kingdom Metazoa; phylum Chordata; class Actinopteri; order Siluriformes; family Pangasiidae; genus Pangasianodon; species Pangasianodon gigas. The sequence continues at coordinate 29,054,667 of CM040460.1, read as the reverse complement.
GCTGTTATAGAACATTAATCAACACCTTCTGACCAATCAGAATCCAGGATTCAGGAGCCATTACCTCGGCGGGGTAGAGGTGGCGGTCCACAGTGTGTTCAGAGCCCCAGGAGTTATTCTCTCCCCAGTGGAAATGAAACTGACACAACCTGAACTGATCCTCCAGAGGACCACCACGCAGTGCTGTATCACACACACACACACACACACACACAGCTTGTGAAGACCTTCCGTTGACACAACGATTACTCCAACAAATTAACACCATGACCACACTTTAATCTTAACAGTAACTGTAAAAAGAGTACAGTTTATTAATATTAATAATTATTATTAATTATTAATATTATCAATTTTAAAAGAAACATTATAAAAATGATCAGGAAATATTATAAATTTTTTTTAACAACCAGCTGTTGTTGTATTTATATTTATTACTAAATCAGCTCTTGGTTACTGAATTTTCAGTTGTCAATGTTATTAGTGCCATTAAAATGATCAACTCATGCTACATTTGTTTAATTAAACCAACAACTCCTTCAGGATTTTTAATTTTACTGTATTTTTATCAGAATAATCCATACGCTCTTGTCTTACTGGACTTGTCTGTCGTGTCGTCATACTCGACGAGGAAGGAGTATCCGTTGTTCCAGATCTGCTGGCAGGTTCTGGGGTCGTACTGTGTAACGAGCGGTTTCAGGTTCGGGTCGAAGATGCTTTTACGCATGCTGATGTCGATGGGAGACTGGCGCTCTCCTCCCGGCACTTCCAGAGGCTCCTGCCACATCGGGTGCACTGAGGTGAGGAAAAAAAACATACAAGACATCCAGTTACCAAAAAACAAAACAAAACAAACAAAAAAAAAACCTACATTTGCTGGGAAAAAAAATGACATAAAACAACCACCTACTTTTTTTGATATATTCTGCTGCCTCGCACGCTTTATGACACATCATTTTACAAATAAAACTTCACCGGAGCGACAAAGCGAACAGGAAAGACGCCTTTTTCTTAAACGTGCCACGAGTGAAATCTGAGAGGAAAGAAACTTCTCTTTTGAGAACGTGACTCATGAAGGATCCGTGAAATAAAGCTGGAGGAAGAGACACGTCATCTGAATGTGGTGAGGGGTTTAAAAAAAAAAACAAAACAAAAAAAAAAACCTGGCTTTGCAGCAGGAACTCAATCCGACGCAATATTGATTTCCAGTGAAGGAACTTTTCTTGGCAGCAGCGCTCCCTTGAGACCAAAAGCCTACAAGTTTAGGAAAAGTTTAAGAAAAGAGCATATGCTAGAACATAACCTCTCCACAGAGACTGTTCCTGAGATGTGACTCTCTGCGTTGTGCTTATATGGTCACATGTGACCGTAGTGTGTGTGCAAAAGGCGTTTCACTGAATTAAATTTAAGCCACAGGAATGTGAGGAGGAACGTTTTTTTTTTGTTTTTTTTTTTTTAAACGAGGTCACTGGAAAAGCAGTTAACACTGTAATTCCTCCAAGCCACTTCAAGGGCCAGCAGGACAAAAATACAAAAATTACTACCTTTACAAAATACAGCATGCTTTACAGTCAGCCACGGTCTTCAGTAAAAATAAAGCCTGCTCTGCAAATAGCGCACAAATAACTGGGACTGTTCCACTTCCACAAAACCTAATCCATCAGCCAAGACATAACTGAGGTGCGGCGCTTTGCACTGGAGGAGGAATAAGGAATAAAACACTCAGTCATGCTGTTATAGGAAAACGGCACATCTCAACGTTTTATTCCTCTTATGCAACAGCAATTCGCCAACTATTACAATTAATAATTAATTAAAGAAGGACATGTCAGGGTTTTCATGTTATAGTGGATAGCTGTTACCAGTCTCTCTCTCTCTCTCTCTCTCTCTCATTTTTTTTTTTAATTTAATAAGATGTGTCATGAAAACTTACAGCTTTACCTCTGACACTGGAGACTCCTTCCAAAAATGCTAAATAAACATCTCATTACAGAAAACTTCAGCATATCAACGATTACACACGTGTTTTAAATCTGTTTATTAATAGTGCAGGTCCGTGTGAATGAGCTGTTACTATAGAAACAATAACGTATTAGAACAAGCACATTAATAAGCGCACACTACTGTCAGAGCTGCTGTTAGAGAAAATTAATCAACACCTGACCAACGCCTGATCAATCAGAATCCAGAATTCAACAGCGCTGTGGTGTAAAAACGCTATAGAGTGTAAAGTACGTCAATTCCTGTCATCTATAAACATGAACAAAACTTTACTGCTCAGCTGAACGCTGGAACGCTTTGGGGGTCGGCCATCTTGGACACGATGACAACAGGCAACATTTTTTTTATATTCACAACACAGACACACAATAAGCAGAACTGTTCTATATATTATGTAAATGATAATATACTTCTGTTTTAATCGTAAAGGTAATGGTTGTAATATTTAAAGGTGATTTTAGATGTGTAATAATCCCACAGCTTCAGACGCCTTAGCGAAACACTGATTCTCAAGACTGCCACGCAAAGCATGCCACTAGTTTGTGTATTTCAAACTTCTCCTTGCATTTTTCCAGCCCAGAAACGAGCTCCATTCCCAACTGAACACCTTCACTGGCGCTTTCCCTTAACTCTGTGGAGTCTGCGGTATCTTTGAACATTTTGCAATAGATTTTGATATTTGATAGTTCTGCACTATTATACTTCCTTAAATGTTTTTACCTCAAGTGTTTGGTATGATATTTTTGCAGCAAAACCTGAAAACCTTTCTTTTACTCTTAGATACTGTACTGACGTCACAGAATATAAAGCCCACCAAAAAGAGTCTAATTTTTATTGAATAAATGAGGAAAACACCCTTAACAAAGTTTTTTTAAAGTTATTTTTTTCTTCAACACCATAACTACAGAATTATCTACAATTAAAACAAAGCAGGTACAGGAGGTTTTTTTTCTTTTGGTCATTCCTTCGATTTCTATATTATAAAATGTCATCTGTAGAAAGTAATAAAAAAAAAAGCAACCACTCAGCTGACATGCGAGTGGCGTGAGAATTATTACTGTCCAGCAGAAGTCAGTATAGAGCTCAGTGTCAAATGCTTCAATGCTCTGAATCATTTTCACTTCAAATACGTTACTGTCGCAAAAGCTTCGTTCTGCCGCGTTACTAAATCTGTTTCGTCAAGAGGATCAGGTGACTAATACTAATACTAACCGCAAGTCTTCAAACGATAACTAACGATCTACTTCCTGACCAAGCACTTAAATTAGCACTTGTCTAACATCACCAGCAGGGTTTTACACTGACCTAGTGAACTAGCACGAGGATGAGTTTATTGTTCTGGATAATGTAAACATTTCTAAATCTGATTGGTCAAGGGACTGATCTGAGTAAATGCATCGATAGTTTATATCCAGCAGATCTGAGAGCTTTTTGCTGCTTGTTTTTATGTCAATACATGGTGAAGATTTGGACAGAAACACAGTTACTTAAGTAACAGGTGCACAAGTAGTAAATAATTTTGTGCGATTTTCAAAATCTCCGCTTCTGCTTGATATACGGACATAAACTAGACATCATATGAAAGCTCATCTTCTGCTCCTTTGCTTAGTTTTCCACTAACATCTTGGAGTTTTTATGATCTCATAAGAATATGATGTGACGTGATTGGGCCCCGGGGACACATCCGTCGATTCTCTGCGGTTAAATAAAACTCATGAAGCATATGATGGTGTGGGGGCGGAGTCAGTTGGGAGGAACTCTTATCCATGTTTTCATCGCAACTGCAATTCACCCTGCAACCAGCAGAGGGCTCCGATAATTACAAACTGCCCCTTTAACTTTTAAATATTGATTATAGCCCTGTTTACAAGCCTTATTCTGATAAACTAATCCAAACCGAATAGGGCTTACCTTTGGATTTTTACAAAACTTGATTGATTATGTCATTACAATCAAGTCCATGAAGTTTCAGGCATGTATCTATTTACAGAAAAGATTTTAAGTGAGATAGACATTATAATATTTGTGAGCTGCATCGGACACCAAACATGTCTTAGCTAATTGAAGACATATGGGTGAACCAATGTTCTCCTTTAACTCTTAACTTACACAGCTCTTCCTCCTCACTTCTAAATCTCTTTAAATAAAGCCACTGGTCAAATAAATGAAACAAATATTGAATATAGATAAAAACATTAAAACAGCAGAAAGCTGTTAACATCCTGGTATGAGAGGACGTTAAAAATAACAGCTTTCTAGTTTATTTTTAGCAAGATATTTTATAATATGAGGTTATGGAAAGTAAAAACAGTCTAAATAAACATTTTGTAGTTTTATATATAGTGTGTCATTTTTGCTTCCTGTCTCACATGCTAACAATAGGCGACTGTTAGAGCACATGGTATCAATTTAGAGCTCATTACGACACCACATGCCAGATGGACGCTGATATGTTTCAGTCAGTATCTGTATTTATTTCAAGATAAGCTCAAAGAAATTTGCTTTGATCTTAAGCACACCGTAATGCAGTGATCAGTGCTAATCTCTAATGTTGACCTAACAACAAATCTGCGATGTGCTGAAAATGCTGCAAGGTTTTCACTACAAGCTTATCTGCTTTAATCCTAAGACATTCAGACATACTGGGTGATGAATGGCATGTTAAAGAAATATAAAATAAAAGAATACCATTAAGATGGTTCTATTCTGCTCTGTTCTATTCGTCTTCAGAAAAATTCCTTCTTTATGTAACATATTTTGATATGCAAATGATCATAAAGATTCAACGAATACACAAATTAGTCTGTGATGTCTTCTGGGAACTTTTTGAACATGTAGCAGCTCCTTTTCCCAGAAAAGCACTCATCACGCTGGCAAGATCACACAAACAGGAGGCACGACGTAAACAAGTTTGTTTTTTTGCAGAATATCGGCAAAGAAAAGCAAAAGGCCACATAATGACATCGCTGTATTATCTTTTAGGGATTAGATAGAAGATACCTGCGACAGTATAACCGAACCCTGACTGACACCTTCCCAGATCCTCCAGTTTTAATAGCAGCTTGGTCTTTATGATGCTGTTTACTTAGGTGAGTTCTCTGAGAAACTCTGGGTTTTTTCCATGAACAGACTGTATTTTTATTGAGATCACATGACACTTTAATTGCACACACAGATCCAACTCCATTCTACAAATAATGTCACTTCTGATGGATACTGGAAACCAATTTCACGGGATTCACAGCAACAGGAAAGCAATCAAAACGTTTACATTTTGCAATTTGTAAACAGTTTTGCAAACTATACTGCCTTTTAACATGACGCCACCGCCACCGTGCTTCACTGTGCTCTCCAGGTGATAAGGAGTTAATTTTCCAAACTTTACAGACTTAACCCCTATTTCAGTATCGTCGGCAATTTTGTGCAGATTCAAGACATAAATGTGCAGTTAAGTCCATTTCAGTTCCAGGCTGTAATGCTACAAAATGTGGAAAGGTACAAGATGGGGTTGAATACTTACGCAAGACATTGTACATTTGATCAGGAGAGCAGAATGTGTTTACTGTATGATTTATATTTGCAGCAAAAGAATCAGAACATTGTGGAAATGTTAGATCTGACCACTAAAGTGGAGTTAAATGCTTTGAACCAAAACAGATATAAAGATTGTTTTATTCAAATCATCTGCATATAATAATACATGCATAACAGTAATATGTCCACATTACTGAAAGAAGAAAGGCTGTTAATGGGACTTACTCTGGGACAGGACGACTCTGCTGGAGCAGGCGGAGAGGTTACATGCGCGGACCGGAACCGAGCGCTGCGGAACCGGGAGCCGAACCTGCCGGACCTGCCGGACCAGGTGCCTCTGGAGGTGCCGAGCAAGCACTGTTAGGGCCACCATGGCTAAAAACACAGCTCACTGTTCACTACAAGCTTCGCAATAAACGCTTAAAAGCTGAACTTAAACAACGTTAGACAATTTTTTTTTAAAGTTATTTAATTAATGACTTAATTTCTTCAATTTAAGACCAGACGCTAAAGCAACACCTTTCCCCAAGGCCACTAATATTATGCTAATGCTAGCATAACACCTCGCGAGGCTAACATCAGACGCGATGTTACGTTTTGACCACCGATTGGTGGATTTTGAAAAGTGGGCGTGGTTGCAACGGCACGCATTGCGTCACCCAAAGTCTCGACGTTTCCACTTATTAATTTTCATAAGATCAAACAGTTTATAAATATTTAGATATAAACACGGAACTTGTTCAATTCATCCGTTAAAAAGAAATTATGTTTAATCAATTCTTTTTTACTTTTGGAAATTGGAGCGCTGTTGTCCAATCAGCTTTCGCCTCTGAGGGGCGTTTCCATGGAGATCTTCATAAAACGTTATAATTTTTATGTTAGTGTTTACCTTAGATTAATAAATATACACGTATACAAAATGTGCAAAAATATCTAATTTTGATACTGTGTTTTGTAAAACAATTTAAAATAATCAAATAATTTCTGATTAATAGACTGAAATATGTACTATTAACACAGGCAAAGTAATATTGTTGGACACAATAAAGAAAAATTATATACGTATTTATATATAAATTATATTATTATAATATATATTATATTGTGGGCTCTCTCTGTGTGTGTGTGTGTGTGTGT
>CM040460.1:29029874-29041680 GCA_022758105.1 Pangasianodon gigas | reverse complement strand
TATGTCAGTAAAGAAAGCAGCAGATTCCATAAGAGACACTTTTCAGATAAAAACATAATGAAGGCTGCTGGGTTTCGCTGCAGAAATAAGAAGCGAGTCGACAGTCAAAGTCTCCAGAAGAACTGCGGCTGCTTCTGCAAGATGCTCAGTAACACTTACAGCTCATTTCCTTATAAAACTGCACACACTGCACCTGAGACTACTATTTTTTTTTAAAAGCGAAGGATCGTCACACCAAATATTGACTTTGTTTCATTCGTTACTTTTTACTGCTTTTTATACTAAGTTTTTTTTAATGTAGAAACATTTAGTTTCATTATTTTTGAAGGCATCTTTGCTCTACAGCATTTCTTTGCATGTGCCTAAGACTTTTGCACAGAACTGTAACAAAATTTGCGTACTAGTCCTCTGACCACAAAATACCTCACTAAACAGTTGAACTGGGCGTGGTGTGGAGCAGTTGTATGAGGTTACATTCCAAGCATTTTGCTATTGTAAAGTCTGAGAGATGGAATGTTGGAGAAATATCTTCTCTCTCAGATCCTATTTGTAAAGCACTGGGGAGTGAACATATTTATTTAGAGGGGAAAATCTTAAAACAAGAACATTCTTTATATGCAAAGCACCACCATTACAAAACTCTCTGTGGTTACTGGCTGATAAACCACATAAAAACTTAATCAGTGCAGTAACAAGTGAATGAAAGTCTTTTGCAGAATTTGAAGTTTTTTCATAAGTATTTCTCTTTTTTATCTAGCCTACTAGGTTTACATGTTATAATTTTATCGTGGCAGTTGTATTCAGTGTTTTACTAAAGAAGAAGCTTTAGTTGTGCTGTCTGTTTTATCTCTATACCTATGCTATTGTGGAGAAGTGTGAATTGTTTGCCCACCAGGGGGCTCACATTCCTCCACTTTCCCATCACCCTGCTCACCAGCAGCTAAACACAGTGTCACGATACTCTACACACAGAAACCCAACAGTGTCCTGACTAATCATGTAACGGACCTGTGGCGATAAAATAATTAGTTTGTTTATACTGACTGAAAATGTTTGATAAGTCGGTTTCCATTCGGCCAGAATGGCAGAACAGAACGCCAGTGTACTGCGAGAAAGGGTTAAAAGCACTCCAAGAGTGGGAGAGAGAGAAAAAAAACCCAGGGCCTGAAAACAAAGAAAGGGTTATATATTAAAAAACAAAAAACAAAACACGTTTCTCACCGTGCGACACTGCTGGAAGTCTGAGTTAAGAATCTTGAGCGCCTCCAGCACGATGAGGCCTGCGATGACCGCGTTAGTGGTGGCGATGGCTGGGATGATGTTCCCGGCCATAGCTAGAGGAAGAAACAACACGCGCGCGCGCACACACACACACACACACACACAAAACGGTCAGCTGCACCATGTAGATACAACACCGAGGCCAAGGTCGTACCACCTGAGAAACCACTGGAAGCAAATATTGATTCACAGTTAATGGAGGATAAGAGAACAAGAAAGTGCACGCTGCGAGCACGCACACACTCACATTTGACGTCAAAGCGACTCTTCATGTTCATGCTGAAGATGTGCATGCGCAGGTTAGCGGCCGCCGTCACAAAGTCCATGGCTGGAGGATCATCCTGGCAACCGAGAGAGTTGTGTTTAACGTGATCAGCGCTCCCGTGTGAAACCGTCTTAATCAAAATAACCGTGTGTGTCTGTTTGCTCACCCTGTCCGGTCAGAGTTAGTGTGTGTTTGAGAGATAGACTGAGTGATCATAATGTTCCATTATACATCTGTGTGCGTGCGTGCGTGTGCGCACTGACCTTGTCCCAAACCAGCTCGGCTCCTTCCCCTTTCTCGGCCAGCTGTGAGCGGAGTGTGTTGACGCTGTGCTGGAAGAGCTGAGAGTAACCAGACACACTCAGAACCTGCTGATCCTTCAGCCCTGTGCCACACACCTCGTCCTGACTGCTCACTGCTCTCACACACACACACACACACACACACACACATTACTCACACTAAACTGGCAGTGAAAGTCTATGGGAGTCTAAAGTACACTATATGGCCAAAAGTTTGTGGACACCAGACCATCACACCCATATGTGGTTCTTCATCAAACTGTTGCCACAAAATTGGAAGCTCACAATTGTATAGAATGTCTTTGTATTCTGTAGCATTACAATTTCCCCTTCACTGGAAACTTGTTCCAGCATGACAATGCCCCTGTGCACAAAGCGAGCTCCATGAAGACATGGTGTGTGAAGGTTGGAGTGGAAGAACTCGAGTGTCCTGCACAGAGCCCTGACCTCAACCCCACTGAACACTTTTGGGATGAACTGGAACACCGACTGCACCCCAGACCTCCTCACCAACATCAGTACCTGACCTCACTAATGCTCTTGTAGCTGAATGAACACAAATCCCCACAGCCACGCTCCAAAATCTAGTGGAAAGCTTCCCAGAAGAGTGGAGCTTATTATAACAGCAAATCTGGAATGAGATGTTCAACAAGCACATGTGGGTGTGATGGTCAGGGGTGCACATACTTTTGACCATACAATGTATGATAAAAGTATTTATTTTGCACATTTACTGCACTGATTTATCTACTTTTGTCATGAACTGTACAGCTTAAAGACAAATTGAAGCTGGAAATGTAATTTGTAACCTGTGAAAGGTGAAAGTTTTGAAAGTAAGGGACGATTTTTTTTTTTCTTCTGTTGTTTATCATTGTTTAACTGCATTTACAAAACAGACATGTCGTAAGTGAAATTTAACTGTAACTATAACTAGTTGCCTCCTTTCCTGAATTACTGATCAACTAAAAAAAGATTAATAGTCAACCCTTAATGCAACCCTTATTTGAAATGAATCAACGATCATAGTAATTATACAGCCACTGATTGTCTAATACACGACTCCTCACCGAGCTGCTGCACTTCGGACCAGTCCAGCGGCACGGGCGCTTTCCTCTTCTTCCACAGCTTATCCATAGTCAGCAGGTACATGATGTCATCTTTGAAGAGCTGAGAAAAAGTCAAGAAAAGGTCAGCTGACCTATCGTGAATCAAATCCTTCTCTCCAAAAAGTCATCACTGATATACAATTCACATATAATGTATATCATGTGAATAAATACCTGATGGCAACTGTGTGAAAATAATAAAACAGGAAAGATTTCTAAAATGTGACTTAATTCAACACTCGGTTAAGAAATCAGTCCTGGTGAAAACTTAAACGTTTAGGATTTGTCTACTTCTCTAAAAATAAATGATTTAAATTCAACCCCTTTTCCAGCACTTTCTATATTTCTTCTCACCTTGTTGAAGAGTTTGACGGGGTCGTAGCCCGTAGAGCGAGCCCAGTCTTTAGTAGAAACGCGTTTGATATCTCCGTCTTGATCTGAAGCTTGGGCTCGCGCTGCTGTTTCTTCAGGATTCCCTAAAAAACACAAACACACACACACCAGACAAAATAAATTAATTAGGCCACACTTTAATATCAAACATTGTTTCTGTAGTTCTGCTACTAAATCTTCTATTTCTGTATCACATAAATATAATCAAAAAGAGAACAAAGCAGAGCCTTTCTGCTCATATTCCAACATAGTTATGTTAAAGATTTAATTAAAAAGAAAAAGATAAAAGCACATGGTTTGTAATGGAGAAAGACATGCTGGAGTCACTTACATGCGGCCTCGGGGTCGGCCGTGTCGGGAGACACTTCCTGATCCGCATCCTCCTCTCCGAACAGCTGACTGATAAAACATCACCGCAATTCATCACTCTTTACACATTTACACAGCGACACTCAAACTAGAGCTTCACATCATCACAATACGAGATCCATACAACAAAAAAAGCAGGGCCTCAATTTCGTTTTTTTAAACTGGGGGGAATCCCCCCCTTACATGGGTCATATGATGGGGGGGGGGGGGATTTAAAGATTATGGGGGGAGAATAAATTTTGACACATCGGGCTAAATTAATGATCTTCATTAATTTATGTCTACAGATTTTAATGTATGGTGGTTTTCAAAACAGCTCAATAACAAAATTTGTCATGCTCTCCTCCAAATTGACATTAAAAACTGTATTAAAACTATATATTAATGCGGTTGAAACACGGGTCGTTACGTGAGAGAGGATGAATATCAGTAAGCAGGAGATTATTTTTTACATACTGTCTTATGTTCATTCATGTTAACTTTCGATAAAAGGCGCATATTAAGACAGGGAGATGATGATTTACTCGCGCTTCGTTGCTGCTGTGTTGAGTCGGCAGGCGCGCTCTATCCGCTCACACACTATAAAAAGCAAAACAGCATTTAATGTTTGAATTTCGGGATTAAAATAATATAATTTGGAAGCTGATACTATCTTCACGAGCAGCTCATTATGATTCAGAATATTAGAGCGTGTCACACAGCCTTGTGTGAATAAGATCAGTGCGACGCAGGCCACGGAGAGCACGCCGATGCGCTACAGCGCTGTTTGTGGAATTCAATTCTAAAATAAAGACAGACTGTTTGAACCGGTGATTTCTTTTTTCGCGTCTGTTGATGTATTTCATAATTTGATCTGAGATGAAGCAAATACATTTGTGCGGGAATTTCTCGCATTATAAAAGTTAAACTTGCGGGAATGGTTTAAATTATGCGCAATCCCGCGCCGAAATTCAAGCCCTGAAAAGAGATTTTTTTTTTTAAACACACTGACTAAACTAATTATTTTAGTAACCACTAGCAAATTTTCTCATTTATTTGTGTACACACAAAAAAAAAATGTGCCTATTTAAAAATTAAACAAAAAGTATGGCGCTACACCTAAACATTTCGATCCATATTGCGCATCACAGAAAAATCCATTATCCATATTCTTATCCATATCTGATTCTTTTGCATGAACGAGATACTTCATAAGGGTGGCCGATTGATTTAAAAAAAGAAAAAAAAAGAAAGAAAAAAAAAGAAAGAAAAAAAAAATCACAATATCTGATGACGTTTCTACGATAAACGATATGTATCATGATATTTAGGTTTGCTAACAAACTACCAGCAAAACTGTGGTGCTGCGTTTAAAAAAAATAAAAAAAAACTATAAAAGTGAGCGCAAAGATGTTTATAATGTTTACAATTCTAAAGATTCGAAACAGTAGAATACAGCTTTAATGTTACAATTAGCTTTAATATAATTTTTTAAAAAGTTATCAAAAGATATTGTGACATCTTCGATATTCAAATCATCAATTATTCAGCAACATCATTTATAGTCATATCGCCCAGTACTAGTACTTATTCCGTGATTTTCTTTTATTTTGTTATTATTTAAAATATTACACTTAGGGGTCCAAGCACCAAATTCAACTCAGGCCTAATGTGTTATGTTGGTGGAATGTTCAGGAAAAAGAAAACTCTAATAAGTATTAATTGAAAAATCTAAATAACATTCATAAAATAAATCCGTACTGATGAGGAATTTATTTTATATTTAAAAGCATCCGTAGCAATGAAAGGTTGAAGAATTACTGCTCTAAACTGAATAGACACGATGCTGCAACGCGTTATGAAGCGTTATGAGCAGAAGACGTACTTGAAGAGGTATTTGGCCCAGACGATGCAGTGGATGGGTTCGGAGGGAGTGTTACGGATGGTGCAGCCGGGGAAAGTCTTCTGCGTGGGTTTGGGCTGACACTCGTAGCACTCTGTCACTCCCTGCAGGCGAGAGAGGAAAAAATGTCGAGATAAAAATGTTATACTCTGCACAAACGTTCATACAAAATAATTAATTAGTTAAATTAACGTTAACGGTGTGAAAATGTTCACAATAAAATGCTTCATGTTGATGCTGCTTCCTTTGGTCACTCGTGCTGAGGTCAAACCATCTTCTCACCTTCTTGATGACGGTGACCTGACCGAGGTATCCCGCCGTCCCGCTCTCGATCAGAGGAATATCCGCTGCCAGACACATCCTGTTCACGTGATTCCGGGCCGCTGGAGATGACAAACGAATCACAATCGAGTTTTGGGTAACGACAAAAACACGGAGTATTCACACATGCCGCGTCGAAAGCGAGTAAATTTGCGTACCTCGGTTATCCAGAGCGTTCATGACGAGCTGAAACTTCCTGAAGAATTCCACATTGTAGTCTGGACTACGAGGAACAGAGAAGATCGTGTTACACACAACACTCTCAGATCTCTCAAAACATTCACGATAAACACGTTAACTTTTTCTGAACGAATATAAAGATTTTCAGGGGGGCAAATAACGCTGTCTTTTTTTTTTTTTTTTTTTGGGAAATCGAAGCAGAAATCTGTTCACACCTGTGATTAACAACGTCTCGGGCGATCTGGTATTTTTGTGCGTCCTGAACGCATCTTCAGTTTTCACTTCAGTGGATTTCATAAATAACACTTCCGTGTTGTCAACAGACGGACACACATTTAATCCAGGTTTCGATTAAACTGCATTTTTTTTTTTTCATTTCAGTGAGAAAACAATTCGACTCTGAATCAACTCGACTGCAGGAAGTGAATCAAACATGTCGTGTTTTGTTTTTTTTGGTAAATGTAAGCTGCTGAACTGAGACGCTGTCGCGTTGCAAGAAACGCCGCGTGTTCCGGAGATCTGGATAAACGTTCATCCTCATTTATCAAGCTAGACACGAACAGATTTATTTATTCGTAAATCGTTTGTACGAGCGTTTACATTTACTACTGTAAAAATAAGATAAATCTACATTTAGTGTTTATACTTAGCTCTTGCTTTTCACTATTATTATTATTATTAGTTGTTAAATATTTTTATTAGCGTAGAAGTGAATCAAAATTACTTCCACGTCTATTTTTCAGACTTTACCTTGATTGCTCATTTCGTGCTCCCAGCTGCCTGTGCACTTGACCTTTTATGGCGTTTTGTGGGCGTCGCTAAACGCAAACGATCTGTGGCGGGAATGTGTTTTGCATTTAACAGGTGATCAACATACATACAAGAGTACGAAGAAAATCTCTGAAACTTTTGTAAATCCGGCGGAAAACATTTGTTAGGTTTACACACAAGTTTACTAAAATATTGATAAATGATGTGAAAAGAGAAAATAAATGCTGGACGTGATGATGCACAACCAGGGTGATCAGATCTCTCGAGACGGATCTTAAGACCAGGGTCAAAGAGCAAAAGAAACACTGATGACGGTTAACAGTAACAATGCAGGAGAGATTGAACGAGAAGCTGTTATCTCTTCACCGACTCACTTCATTATGCTGTCGTGATACGCCGTGATGTTAGCAGAAGGACAGAAGCGCAGCGCACTTTCTTTAGCAACCTGGAACAGAAATGAATAAAGCATCAGCGCACAAAAAAAAACGGAGGTGGAGATTAAACCAGGCTGAGAGAGACGAGCGGACGTACCTGTGCTTTGGACTTCCCGACATGCTTCTTCTGGAAGAGGAACTGTCGGTTCAGATTGCTCACGTCAATCGTGTCCAGGTCGATCTGCATTGAAACAGCAGATTAAACACTTTAAAACTAACACGTAGCAACAAGATCAACATTTCAACTGAATTCTCAAATCTGATTGGTCAGACGATGTGCAGTATTTCGTATAACAGCAAGGTTCGGACAGTAGATTCGTCTGTAACGTGAACGACCGGTTTATATTAATGCTCTCATTTTAATATGTTATCGTTTCTATAGTAACAGCTCGTACACAGAGACTGGTACAGCCAACACTCCACATACACAAAGACTAATTTAAAATAGACAGATTTTAAAAACTTGTTGCTGCTGTTTAACAAAGTAAAACGTATAAATGCTGGTATGGTGAAGTTTTCTGTAAGGAGACGCTTATTTAACATTTATGGAAGGAGTCTCCAGTGTCAGTGCTCCGTAACAGTCACAGTGAAAAGTCTTCAGGACAGACGAGTTTACGGTAAAATGACAAGCTGCATTATTTTTTGTTTTTTTTTGAGAGAGAAAAAGAGAGAGAGAGAATGAGAGGGAGAGGAAAGCAGAGAGAGACAGAGAGAGAAAAAGTGAGAGTGAAAGAGAGAGAGGAAAGGAGAGAGACAGAATGAGAGGGAGAGAGAAAGAGAGAGAGGAAAGGAGAGAGAGAAAGACAGAGAGAGAAAAAGTGAGAGAGAGAGGAAAGGAGAGAGAGAGAAAGAGAGACAGAGAGGAAAGCAGAGAGAGAAAAAGTGTGAGAGAGAGAAAGAGAAAGAGAGAGAGAGGGGGGAAAGGAGACGCTGGTGACAGGATGTTTATCGCTTCTATAACGCAAATGAGAACAGGAACTAACTTGTCTCTCTGACGTTCCACGACATGAAATTTAAACTATAAACCAGTAAAACGTTTGACATTTTGTTTAATTAATAAACTAAACAGTGTAAATCAGTGAAAATCGCTGTGGTACGAGCAGAATAACTTTTTAAATCCCTTCATATATTTTTTATGTATATATTTTTCTTATATTTAATATTTTTCTTTATATATATATATATATTTTTATATTTAATATTTCTCTATATTTTCTGTTGTATAAAGCATTTCACTGCAACTCGTACTGTGTATGGTTATGCATGTGACAAATAAAATTTGAATTTGAATAACACGCTTGAGCATGGACTTTTTTAAATTTTATTTCGTTATAACCGATCAGTCGGTCATGTATTATTCTTTACATAATTTCATCCTCAGGTGCTCTGCTCACATCTGATATTTTTGTGCACTTTTCTTGTTACGAGCTTCAGAATCCTGAATGCTGCAGTCTGATTGGTGATTTATTCATCTCATGGTTTTACACTTTTATCATTATTGTAATTTTCTGTCTCATTGGGCAAATGTAGACAGCAGTAGTTAACAATCATATTCAGAGTAGTTTTAATCGATTTTTATGCTAATATTGTGATATGAATTTAGCAAAATGACACATAAAGCACTTTAAAGTGACATACTGCATTAATGTGTGTGTATATATACAAATATATAAACTAAAACACCATTATATAAGTAAAGCATCTATCTTGTGCAGAGAATATGCTGTATTTTGAAGCCATTTACTGGAAGAGTTTGAAGTAAAATATGCAAATTAATATAAAACAGCACTTCTTTATATATTATATTCTCACTTTAATGCTGCAGCTAGCCGGTTAGCATTAGCTTATTATTATTAGCTTAGCTGCTCCTTGTGACCAGCACACACACCACACATCTCACATTTAGGCTCAAAAGTAAATTATGTTATTGTTCAGTGTTTAAAAAAATATAGAATTATACCTAAAAATATGCTTTATAATAAATGAATGCAATGACGTCTGAGAGTTTATCTATAGAGATGCTAGCTAGCTAGCTGCTAGCTTAACGCTAATTAATGCCATTCAATTTACTGAAAGCAGAAAATATATATATTTTAAATTATTAGGATTTAAAGCAAAAGCAATAGTTAATGAAATGCAATTTAATTATGATGAATTTTATGTTAATATTTAGCGATGCTACGAAGAAAGCTAACTCGGACTAAAAGTTAGGTTGAATCCCAAATTAACTCCTACCTCCCTACCTATGTGCACTATCTAGGGCACATGAAGGAACAGCGTCCACGCGCGACCTAGTGCCCTAAATGTTGACTGTGGAGTGATTTAAGATGCGGCCCACGTTTTAGGCCGCACAAAGAAAGCCGCCGACGCGCTTTTCCTTCCTTACCACTTCGATATTTTTAAAGCCGGTGAGGACGAGGTTTTTCAGCAGCTCGCAGCCGATGCCGCCCGCTCCGACAACCAGCACCCGGCAGGAGGAGACCGAGTCGGCGAGCTCTTTACGCAGCGGTCCGTCCAGTTTCACCTCCATGGTTTATTTAGCTTACTTAGTTTTGGCGCGTGAACTCAGGCGTTCTGATTCGGCGGCCGGTTAGCAGTCGACGGAACTGCTATGTCCTACCCGTATTCCGTTAACCCCGCCCCCTTGTGTTGTGATTGGCTACTAAGTCACCATGACGAGTAAACCTCTAATTGGACGATTTTTTAAAAATCTCATATTTGAAAATGCAACTGTGTTAAAAATTCGACTTGATCCTCGCATAATAGTTAAAATTTCTATATGCGTAAAAATATTCTTAATATTTAATTTGCATCAGCCAATCAAATTGCTGCCGTTATCACGTATGCCCCGCCCACTTCTCTCTCCCGTCTCCTAGCTACAGTATTCGTATTTCAAAATGGCGCCATCATTAGATTAGCGAGCTAGCAATACCATGTATGTAGCTCACTAATACAGGAAATGGATTCACTGTAGATACAAATAAATGCTTTTTGTTCGTTATCGGTTTTGTTTTTGTTTTTAATCACTCACTGACCGTACACTAAAATTCCCTTATACAAAGTCCATCACGTTTCATCGTCTCACCATTAATCAGTGTATTTTGGCTGTGTCCCGAACCACAAACGCGCCCTATTCACTATGAAGGTCGCACGTCATCTCCAAAGTGCACTTAGCTGTAGAGTGTACTCCCTAGGGTATATTATACCAATCTGAGATTTAATGAGTGAAATAAATATTCCACACTAGAATTTTGGGCGAGATTTACAAATCGGAGGACCCTTGAAATCGTGCACTATGTAGTGAATTTGCTGTGATTTGGGACACACCCTGATAGACAGACGGCTGCTGCTGCGCCCGTTTACCACCAGAGGGCGCTCAAATAAACAACTCTGTAGTTTAAAAGCTGTTTTAACAAAATGCCTCCTTTATCGTCACTTGCTGGTAATAAGGAACTGTTACATTAATTAACTCGTTTAATTAAAAATTAAATAATGAATTAATTAATATTTTTAAATAGTAATTTAATTTCACAATCAGTTGTTTCATTTTCATTTCCTTTATATGTACTTACACAAGGATATATTGTTTATTGTGACTACAAAGCACTTCTGTAAGTCACTCTGGATAAATCCACCTGCCAAATGCTGTAAAAGTAAATTTATACAAATGATGTAATTATTTTAAATAATTATATTTGATCGAATTCGTTTCATTCGTTTTAATAGTTTTTTTTAAAATTATTATTATTATGTAACCTTTTACCATTTACTGTAACTAGGCTAGTCGCTTTGAGATAAAATCTCTTCTACAAACAAGCGCTCATGCAGAAGGAACCACAATAGTTACCACAAAGAACTTTCAGACACAGAACACAACATATAACAATTAAACAATTAAAACATCACTGCAAAACCATTAAAAACAGGAACAATCAATTAATTGCTTCATTTTTTGCAGCACATTTTGCAATAATAGTTTTGATGTTGAGCTTTGAAATAGTGTACAGGATTATTAAATCATTAAATCATTAAATCATTGGACAGAATATGCATCTCACATATGCAACTTATGCTTTATTTCATTTGTGTGATTTTTAAAAAAGCACATAAAAGCAGATCAAATGTGATTAGATGATGAAAAAATACCGCACAAGCAGATAAGAGTATGAGCAAAGGTTTTCTCAAAGGAACAGGTCTAAACAGGGTCATGCACTCACAGAAATAAAGTAACAAACTGTGTGTTTTTGCCGTGGAACCTTCACGTGGACACCCAAGAAGGTGCATGTGATGTTCCTTTAAGGTATATCTGTGGTCCTATAGGTACACGATATTAAAACCTACACTATATTCATGTTTCCAGGTAAAAGATGAAACTCTGATCGTCGCACCAGCAACATAGGAAAAGTAGTCTGGTAGCTTTATTTCTGACACACGTGAGGATGTGTTTTGTTTTTAATCCAGCTGCCTTGGAGAAGACGGCTTTGAGTGCTGAATATAATCCA
>CM040460.1:29018527-29029774 GCA_022758105.1 Pangasianodon gigas | reverse complement strand
CCAGAGCGTTTCTGATGACAAATACAGCAAAAGACAATCCAAGCCTAAAAAAAAAGTTTAATCTTT
Organism: Pangasianodon gigas; assembly: GCA_022758105.1. NCBI lineage: Eukaryota > Metazoa > Chordata > Actinopteri > Siluriformes > Pangasiidae > Pangasianodon > Pangasianodon gigas. Next base: position 29,029,708 of record CM040460.1, on the reverse strand, counting down.
ACACTTGTTTTTAATTATTTATATATCTATTTTATGCCTTATGTTCTTTTATTTAGATTTTAGTCATGTAAAATATTTTTTTGTATATGAAACGTCCTATAGAAATAGACTTGCCTTTCATAATACGTCACACTTTTGAGCATAACTGAATTCACTTTGTCAAATCACAAGCATCAAACAGATTACTGCTGTCTCTGCATCATTTAACGCTCAATGTGGTAAACAGTAGCTGTGTGTAAATTTTGTGGAAAATTTTTCAGAAGCGACCCTTCCCCACAGTCATCAGATTATCAGATTATCAGATTATCTGACTTGTACATGAGCTCTTGAACATACGTTTCCTTTTCCATCTGATTCATCACTTCAGTCTTAATCAGTCACACAGAGAAGCTGCAGAGTAAAATGATCGTCAACGTCGTTGTCAAAACACAGAGACGCTGTTAACTGTAAAGAAGGCTTATGACTGCAGCACATTAACTTTAAACGTATCATGAATCTATTTGAATATTAAGCACATTAGCTAAATTATGAACAATCCTGAACTTTACACCTACAAAGCTGAGTCAGGAATAAAACAATGAAAAATGGGATCATATTTTTAATCTAGAAACTGCAAAAGCGTAAACTCCTCTATCCTGAAGATGTCAGAAAACCTAAAGTTACAGCTTTACCCCTGACTCTTACAAAGCGCCGACACTGGAGACCATAAATGTTACACGTCTCTTTACAGAATGGGGAATTCGACTGCGCTGTGGTACCAACTGTGTTAAAATGTACATTTGAAACATGTCGTGTCACATTTTTGCTCACTCAAGGTTTGGTAATTTAGATTTAATAATTATTGGGCTTTAGGAATTACCTGTAAGGAACACGTCACTGGTATCATTTTAATACCAAACATTTCAATTCAGTTAGGCTCAGAATTATAATAACTAAGTAATAACAATGTAAATAACTCATTTAGTGGTAAATGAGAGTGTTTCCCAGACCTCCGAGTGTCCTCACACTGCTCTTCAAAACTACAGTCATAAAGTACATGACAGTAAATTTAGATTGCTCATTCATTCAGGTTTCCTGTGATTAAAGAAGTGTTTGATGATAAAATCAAGCGGTCACTCCTACACGCCTGCTGAAACTTACAGTCCGGATTAGGCAATGTCAAAAGCTGACAGTTGAACACCTCTCTTTTTTTTTTTTACAAAATCCTTGCTTTGACATTTAGATATTCTCAAGTAACAGGTCATCAAAACCAGTAACCATCATACCGACTACAAGTTTCAGTTAATGACACATCATGTTAAACTGAAATGATACACGGCTCAGTCCCAAAATTAAACACTGTACGAGTGTCGGATATAATCCAGCCTTCCTTTTGATCATTAATAAAGTTTCCAAACTTTATCAATTAATAAATGGTTAAAATGTGAATTAAACATTACTAAATCTTAAAATAATTAGACTGATAGATATCTAACCTATAATCACTCAAACTCACACTTTAGCCAATCATTAAAGATTTCTGTATATTTTTTTATTGTTTCGCATTCTAGTGTACACTCTGAGAAAAAAAGCATACTAAATTATAACATTCCTTGTCACTGGAGTGCTGCTCTCTATGGTACACCTTTTGTAGCTTTAGTATTTATCTTATTCCTAGAAAATTGCTTGTAGTGAACCTTTAATTCTTTACACTAAAACTCCATTCATATACATTAAATATTAGATGTACAAAAGATAAGTGACAGGAAAGGTACAGTTTAGGGCCCTTTCTCTGAGAATAGTGTTGAGGTAGTTTATAATGACGTACATGCTTAGAAAATTTAGAGCCCTTACCCAGATAGCAAATTGGTTGTGGGCCTTATCTGGTTGAATTTAGGCCCACATACCACCACGGCCCACTCCCCTCGAATGGCCCTTAAGCTGCAAACTCATGCCAGAGCTCAGCCTAATGCTGTTTCACACAAGACTGTGAAAAAAACGGTGCCAGATTTAAACCAGAAGGGCCTAAAGTAAGCCAGATCTCGCCCAGATTTTCCTTCAGTTGTCCCCCTGGGGAAGGTCCTATGTAGTATGTGAGAGTATTTCTCCATTTCTCCAAAAAGAGTCCGTAACAGGAACAAAACAGGAAACGGGAATGCTTTTAGAAAACTAAGAAGGAACCCTTAACTATACAAAGACAGTGGTTCTCAAAGCGAGTTCAGTGAAGTGGGAAGTAAGAACCCTTAATTATCCAGTGTATCCTAAAGAACTCTTAAAGAGTCTTGCTTGGGGTAAAACCCAAAACTGGGCTGGACACAATGTCACTGTCTGGTAAATCTGACTATCAGATAATCCTACTCTGTGAAATTTAATGGGGAAAAAAAATTGAGTTCAGAATGTAATTCCCAAAGAATTGTACTGTTATGACTGGAATTCTATCTTTATCCACACTGAAAAAAATACATTTTGGATTAAAAAAAAAAACAAAAACCTTGAATGAAAGTTGGATCCAAAGTTTCATTTTTTTCACTGATGGTAAAACTTTAAGATCATGACTTCTCTCTTAATAAGAACACACTGATGTTTGCACTCACTGATAAGATAAAGGCCTGTATGAGTCCCTGTGTACGTTGATACTATGGAAATGATCACGTATTAAATAGAAAATGAATCAACACCTTCTGACCAATCAGAATCCAGCATTCTACAGAAAGGTGGTATCAATGAAAATATGTTTGTGAATATTGAAATGTTTGTAGTAATAACTACATGATGTATTAATCTAGTATAATGCGCACATTTACATACCTTTTGCTTTTCATGTGTTTCATTCTGTCATGTTCTGGTTGCTCAGTATGACCCTTTCCATCTAGCAAAACTGTTTCAAGAGTAAAATAAACTTCCAGGAAGTTGTCATTTGCATACTCATAGATCCTCCAAGAGATATGGAACAAAATTAGGTTAAAGAGTAAGAGTAAAACTTAAAGGGCTGAATAAAATGTGCCTTTTGGGGAAAAAGTGTTACATGATTAGGTGGCATGCTAATTACGACCTAATTTCTTTTTACTGATCAATTCTCAAAAAAGACGTTTTCTTATGCCCTTAACGTGACATGACATTTCTTTTTGTTCTGAAGAAAAGTGACGTGGACACTTTTAATCATGCAAGGGAAGTGGGTTTGGTGTAGAGAAAAGCAAATAAATAAGTAAACATGTTATGTTGCAGTGTGAAGATGGACTGATACAATCTGTGACATGTCGATAATAACCATTTTGCTAAGCCTGTCAGTGCTGCAGCATAGAAGATAAGCGGGAAAGGAAACCACAGAGGTCTTGGTAATGCACACTTAGTCTACATTTAAGTTGCACTCATTTCAAAAGCTAGAGCCAGTATGGGATTGAATTGCATTTAATAATTTTGTACTCGTATACAAGTGGGGCAGAATACAATCCAAGTTAGAGCTATACAGTTTTAGAGATTTGAACCGTTGTTCAAAAAAACATTCCAAGTTTATTGGCCTGATTTCTGAATACAGATGAATGATTAGCTGTACGCAAAATGCATGATTTGCTAAATCAAGGTCATCTAGCAGTCAAGTTACAGCTCATTCTATAGGCTGTCAATTCATTCAATATTTCTATAGTGCTTTTATCAATAGACATTGGCACAAAACAGCTCCAAAAGTGAACCAATGCTCTTCTGAGCACCGGATAGTGGGATTATAACTCAGTACCATACACACGTGTAGAAGAGTAAAGACAAACAGTACTGAGTGTGTTGAAAGCATGAGCAGATTGAAGACAAAAGTCTTGGGTTGAGCACAGGACAGTCTTTTTGACTACAGCGGCAGATCTTTGAAGTACAAATCTACACTATTCGGGTGAGATTATCCACTAAAGCAAGGGTGACAGCTGGGAATAAATCTTTATTTATCTTCATGAAACAACATCAGTGAACAGATATATATTATATAAATGTATCTTAAATTTCATTTTTATCCCTTTAATGTGTTTTTTTTGTGTAGCATTAGGGACAGCGCAAATCAACATTTGTGGAGCAAAATCATAAATAGCTGACTAATGTTTGACTCATTTCTTATGATGTCATTTGATGTGGTTAAACAGTGCATGCTATGAGAAGGTGATTTTGCCATGAGACATCATTTGTTTTAGTCATTTAAGTTTCAGTTTTGCTGAAGGTATTGATGAAATAATTTTAAACTAATCCATCTTTATTCACCTGTGTGATGAATAAAGCGACTTATTACCACAGACATTTAAGTGGATAATAACTAGGGCTTAAAGGAATTGCTTTCAGGAAATATTTTCTCAAACTCTAGTTAAGGCACAGCTCACAGAATTTATGAATTTCACATGTCATGACAAATCTCACAGGCCCTGACATAATTTTATGACTTTAGTTGGATCCCAGTAAGAACACAACTAGTTTGTAACTACACTGTGTCTAATAATCTCTTAATTCTAAGGAAGTACCAAATGGTTAAAGGTGGGAACCCATCAAAAGTATATTACTGTATGATACCCTATACTGTGAATATTATAGAAACTGATTTCTGCAGTTATTTTTATCAGCAAGCTCAAGTGTTTGAAATCCCTGTTGACATGCTGTAGGTAATTTTATTTGAATGTTTGAATTTATAAGGTGTCAAATGATATACTCCTCAATCAATGAAGAAAACAGCTGTAACAAAACCAAATGGTTTTTGACAGAGTTCAACAAACAGCAGGCTTGAAAAATTCATTAGAGGTGGAAAACAGTACATATTTATATCACAATCAGAAAGACCTATTGCTCTCTTAACACACAGCTTTTTGTGTGTTACAGATGAGGGAACACCTCTGAAAGCTAACTTGCACTAGATTTATGCGATTCATTTCAAAGATAAGGGTATGCAAAGTATAGCAGTGTTTAAATGATGATTGCAATGAGGACTCAGGACATTTTCCTTTCCCTGCTAGCAGAGGTTGCGCTCACCGGTTTTAATAAAACATCCGCACATGGATCTTCATCCCTTGTCTTCCATGTTACAGAAGACTTTGCCTCTACACGTGGACCCAGTGAAAGTGTGGAAGCTGTGAACAGCATTGGCCAACAGTGAACTGTTGGAAGCATGTGTTCAGCAGCTCCACCAAATTGCGTCCACCATTGATTCAAGTCTGCCGGTGTAACGTCACTTCCACCCCGGAAGACACATCCACGGATCGAGCACTGACCAATTAAGTGGGAAGTATGCACTTATAAGCCTTGTGTAGCACAACCAGAGAAATGCAATGGCTCTTCAGGTAAATGCAAAGGATTTCTGATGGAGTGTTCTCTCCTGTTCTCAAACGCTCTCCCTCGTTACACGCCAGAGATGTCGACAGAATCACACTAATAATCTGTCTACTTACAGGAAATGTAAGAGACTGGGCAACCACTGTTTACCACACACAGTCAGTATTACAAATCTCCTATCCTTCTATAAAATTCAGAGAAGTTTTCAATCATCCTGTTACCAGGAAAGACGTGGGATAGCAACTTCTCTCTTGAAAGCAAGGGAGACAATTAGCAGCTGATTATTTAATTCAATTCAACCCAACTTTATTGTCATCATACATATACAGTGGTGTACAGTATAACAAAATGTAGTTTAGCTAGTCTCAGGTGTATACATAACGTGTTAGTGCAAATAACATAAGACAGAGAACATTAGGTGAGCAGCATCATTTGACAGGACACTGAACACAGTGCACAGAAGGGAGGGGAAAAACACAATACAGAACAAACAAAAATTGCAGTTTTATGGCAGTGTGCAGGTCTATTCAGGGGCTTGTAAAGTGCAGGACAGATATATCATTTCAGATTAAAGTGGCTGTGCCAAATGTAAACCAAGTAGAAGAAGAATCAGAATCAGAATGAGCTTTTATTGCCAAGTGTGTTCACATACAGACAAGGAATTTGACTTGGTATGAAGCTTCCAGAACACACATACCAATAAGAGACAAGATATATAATAATAAAATTTACAGTAATAATAGTAAGAGAGAATATCTAACACTGTACAGTAGACACAATAGGCTTAAATGGAATAGATATATGTACAGATATAATACAGCTATGTACAAGTACAAAGTTATAATAACAGTGAAGATAAATAACAGGTTCAGTTTGGGAATAGATAAAGTGGCAGTGCAATATTTCTGTTTTACAGTCAGTTCAAGTTGGAGGATAGGTATTTACTGTGGAAGTGGCTGTGCCAAGGGGAAAGAGTATGTGGGGATGTTGGGGGGTGTTATTAACAGTGTGTGTGTGTGTGTGGTGCGAGCAGCTTGACTCCCGCTGAATAAACTAGTCCTGTGGACCTGGCTCTGGAATCACTTTCAGTAGTGGGTCAAACAGGCTGTACCTGGGCTGAGCGGGGTCTGAGACAATGCTGAATGCTCTCTTCAGAGGGTAAGTGGGTAGGTGCTGGTGGGTAAGTGCTGTGTGGATACTTAGAGAAACCTCCTTGCATGGTAGGCAAACTGATGTGAGGAGGCTGGACTGGATGTGGGCCATGATCTCTTAAAGCATTTCATTATGATGAGCATGAGAGCAATTGGACAGTAGTCTTTCAGGCTTGAGATGGTGGGTGTCTTTGGTACTGGGATTATGGTTGTTGCTTTAAAGCAGGCAGGGACAGTAGTTTGCATATATGTACTCTCATCAGCATTCTTCTCACCTCATGTATAGACAGTGAGAGTGCCTGGTCCTGTGGGATGGCATCTGCTTGCTCTCTGTAGTGAGTTTTGAAGCTGGCATCGAAGCTGGCATGTTGAGCTCATCTAGTAGGAAGGCTTTAGTGGCTGTATCAGTGTTGACTTTGCTTATATAGTCAGTGATTGCCTGTGTTCCCTATCAAATGTGCCATGCTTTGTGGTTATCTGAAAAGTAATTTCTATTTTCAGACTGTAGTTATTTTTTAGCAACTTTGATACCAGCCTTCAGCTTGTTCCTGGCTGCTCTTTGTGCCCCCTTGGCACAAGCTTTATGAGGTGCATCATGGGCTTTCAGCAGGCACCTCATCTCTTGTTTCATCCAAGGTTTTTGGTTTGGGAGTGCTCTAATTGCTTTTGAAATTACAACGTCATCAACATTTCCTAAAGTATCCTGTCACTTACGTTGCAAATTTGCCCACATTTTTACATACGCTCCTGTAGTCACTGTGGTTTTAAACATGTCCCAGTCCATATAATCAAAAGAGCACCATTGATTCAGCTCCCTCTGGCCACACACTCACTGTCCTCTCAGTAGATTATGTCAGTAGATAGACCTCTCAGCGAGAATGAACAGAGAGATGTGGTCTGAGTATCCAAAAGTCGTTAGTGGAATTGTCCTGTAGGCTTCTTGAATGTTTGGGTAAACATTGTCCAATATATTTTCTAACCCCTTGTTGGGCCGGACACATGATGATGAAACTTAGGAGTACAGTCTTCATGTTTGTTTGAATAAAGGCCCCAGCAACAATGATCGCTGCTCTTGGGTGCTTTGCTTGCTGTTTTTTATTGACTGCAGCTAATGTTTTTAGCACTACCTAAAACTATTTTCTCTCTGTGGTGGTACATACACAACTACAACCATGATGCTAGTGAATTCTCTAGGGAGATTAAAATGGGGGCATCTTACCATTAGGAAAACCAGTTCAGGTGAACAGTGGCTGGCAACAGTTGCTGAGTTTGTGCATCATGTGTTTTTGATAAACATGCACATGCCCCCTCCTTTTGTTTTGAAATGAAACATGGTAAATCCTTCTAAGTGGACTGCTGAGTCTGATATGTTGTTGTGAAGCCAGATTTCAGCGAAGATAAAAAACCTCTCATTTCATGTAATGTTGAGAGTCAGAGTCTCAGTTCATCCATTTTATTTTCCGGAGATTGTATGTTTGCGTCCTTAGTCTAGCAGAGGCCCACAGTCTCAGCCTGCTTGTGTTTATGTTCACACTGGCACCTCTTCTGGTCTGAGGAAAAGCCATGGATTTGGATCTTGTAGGCTGAATGAAAAGTCTTACTATCATTTTCCAATGTCCAGTAGGGTCTCTAGGTCATATGAGATGTATGCATATGCATTTCAAGATAAAATACTGAGACAAGATAAAAAAAGATAACACTGTTTGGCGAGAGCTAGGTAAGCAGCTGCTGCTGCCATCTTGGAAGTGCCACCCACTGTCACTTATGCATTGACATTTTAGCAGCAGAGAGTTGAGGGAATGAAACTTTCTCTTTCTTTATATGACAAGCTTGAAGAAGAAAGCATGGGAGTGGGACATGCAAAACTATTGGCAGAGGGGAAAGGAGAAGAGGCCAATGTTTCTATAGTCAAGAAAAATGACATTTCTGAAATGTCTGTACGGAGAGATCATCATCTCATGCCTTGGTTTAGGTGATTCCTCTAGTTCCCTGAAGGAGTTCCGTGACCTTCCAAGCCCTATACCAAGGTCTGTTAGTAGTGGTAAGAGCTATCCCTCTCACCATGCAAACTGGTTTGCTCTATAGAATTAGTAGCCTGGAGTTCTCAGTATCATGGAACCTGTATCTCACTGCCTTGTCTCACTACTAACATACAGAGACCAAAAGTTAAGAAGGAAATTTTTATGATCTCGATCTCACCAAAGTTTTTTTAATTTAATTTTTTTAAACAAGTTTAAAGTCTACAGTCCATCTTTATCACCATATCTGGTCACTATGAATATTTAGTGATGGCTTATGGTCTGGCTAATCCTCCCTCTGTCTTCCAAGCCTTTGTGAATGAGGTACTCCAGGTGATGCTTAACCGTTATGCTCTTGTCTGCATTGATGATATACTTGTCTACTCCTCATCAGAAGATGAATATGTGAAGCACATCTGTCAAGAAAGTGCCTAGACAACTATCTGTATGTCAAGTTAGAAAAATGTGACTTTAATCAGCCCTCAATCTCCTTCCTGGGATACATCACAGATGCTCAAGTGTCAAGATGGATGAAAGAAGAATTGAAGCAGTCTTATCATGGCCTCAACTCTGCAGAATCAAGGAGCTTCAATGCTTCCTAGGATTCGTGAACTTCTACAGAGGATTCATTGGAGGGTTTAGTTCATTGGCTGCTCTCTTAATGTCTCTGCTCAGAGAAAACCCAAGAACCTTAAGTGGAACAAAACCACCATCAGTGATTTCAACATCCTGATGGTCAAGTTTGCCAGTGCTCCCAGTGCTTCTTTGTCATCCAGATCCGTCTTTACCATTTGTACTATATCCCTGTGCGTTCTACTCACAAAAGCTCAACTCTGTGTTTTTTATTAAAACCTTAACACATGAATCCTCATCCCATCTCTGAATCATGCAATGTTGGATGAATCAGATACAATCTTCTAGATAAGACTTGATTATATATATTCAGCAGATTTTTGATGACTAGGAAGTGGTGAGTTGAAGAGGTGTGTAGAAATATGAAAATATACAAGGGGTGGGGAAAAATCCATCTTTAAACATTTGTATATAATGACCCAAATTAACCTAAGTATAGCAAATTTGAGACAAAAGGGAGCAGAGCTTCACACACCTGCTAATAACATGAAGACAAGTTGTATGTTTTTTTTGCTGGGCTTCATTTTGATCATGATGCTCTCCTCAGATGCTAGGCGTGAGTTTACTACACAACTTTTTTGTACAATAATGTTGTGGCTGTACAACAGCTTATACTGTATATTAAGTGCTACAATATAGTGAGTATTTAACACTCAGTACTGCACATTTTAGATACAACTACACTTTTTTTGGTTCTTTTTGTAGATGTACAGTCTGAGACTGAAGATCCTCTTTTTTCATGCACAGTGTGCTAACTTAGTTTAATTCAATTTGATATTAGTATAGGGCATTTAAAAATAGACATTGTCACAGATTGCTCTCAAAATCAAATAATTATTACTACGTATGTTTCTGTAGGTATGGTTCTCAGTTGCAAATTATCTTACTTAATAATAATACCTAATAAAGCTGAATACTTTTTGATAAATATTATAATATTACTCATATTAGTCATAGCAGGATAATAATTTTTCTAAAACAAATAATTCTGACTCTTTCTAGTTAATGTTTGTGTTTTAATGAAACCATAGAATTCAATTACATTTATGTAGTAATTACAGTGTAACCTGAACTAGCTCATCTGTCTCTCTTGTTCAGTACAAGCTGTTGATCCTGTCTCATGCTGTTATAACTTCTTCACTTACAAAATTCCTCCTAAAGATGTCCTGAGGGTGTCAGAGATAAACCCACAATGTAGACTGCAGGGCTTCATGTGAGTATCTGCTTTTAGACATTAAACAGATGTGTTACTAATTGATTATGAGATAATAACAAATAAAAATTAACATTAAACTAATATTAAACTATTAAATTAATGTTTTTATTTCACGATCTGTTATAAGACGCTGTTATTGTGTGTATGTATCTGTGTGTGTTTCAGTGTTACGACCCCTAAGCACCCTAGGCTGTGTGTTCACAAACACCCTGGAAAGAAACCCTAAATGCAGCTTTGACGAGACAGAAATGCAAATCGAATAAACTTTAACTGTTAATTCACGTCATAATTTTTTCCATATGAAGCTTCATTTCAATGTTATTGATACTTAATAAATAAATAAATAAATAGTTAAATAATGAACACTGAATAAATCTCATGCTTTTATAATGGTAAACTGCATTAATAACTAATTCATTTACTATTTTAAATACCACTGTAGCCCCATATGTGTGTTTGTGCAGATACTAGTAAGAAACATACACACACATGCACGCACACATGCACACACAGCCACTAAACCTCAGCCCTCTGACAGTGTGATTTTATGTGTGTAATTGTTTGACTGTGCTGGTAGAATTATAAGTAAGAGTAAGAGTAAGATATTCCTTTATTTGTCCCGCAGTGGGGAAATAGCATTTAGCAACAGCAGGGGTACAGTACAGAAAGAGTATGCACACAGAACAAGACAGATTAAAAACTATTCTAATATGAGATAACAAAATCAAATAGACTCTATATATACAAAAACACTATAATACAAGCAGAATTACTAAACTAAACTAAATACACTGTACATAAATGGCTTAAATAGTACTAAAGCAAAAATCCTAACACAAAACAAAAAAGGAGAGGGGTGTATACACATAAGTACAGGTTGGTTGAGAAT
>CM040460.1:29008075-29018427 GCA_022758105.1 Pangasianodon gigas | reverse complement strand
AGCAGAATTACTAAACTAAACTAAATACACTGTACATAAATGGCTTAAATAGTACTAAAGCAAAAATCCTAACACAAAACAAAAAAGGAGAGGGGTGTATACACATAAGTACAGGTTGGTTGAGAATAGTGTAGCTTGCCAGTAGTGTGACGGTATTGCACATTAAAATATTGCACACTGATATTGCACATAAATGTGAGTGTAAATACTGCAATGAGAGTTGTTGGAGTGGGTGTTGAGAGTGGGTGTTGGGTTTTAACCAACACCCACCAAGTCTCACGCACACACACACACACACACACATGCACGCACAGCCACTAAACCTCAGCCCTCTGACAGTGTGATTTTATGTGTGTAATTTTAACTGTGCTGGCAGAATTATTAACCAACACCTACCAAGTCTCACGCACACACACACACACACACACACACACACACACATGCACGCACAGCCACTAAACCTCAGCCCTCTGAGGTTTAGTGGGTGTGCGTGCATGATTTTATGTGTGTAATTGTTTGACTGTGCTACTAGAATTATTATCCAGCACCCAGCAAGAGTGTTGCACACACATTCACACACACACACACGTTTGTCTTACTATCCTTGTGGGGACCTTACATAATGCATAATGACTTCATGCAGCCGCTTAATACTATGCTATATCTAAACCAAACACTAACCTTAACCTCAGTAACCAAAATTGGACTCTTTTAGTTTTTTAAATAAAAGTTGTAGTTTTCATTAAAAAAAAAAAAAAAAAAACTCCTCGTAGGACCAGCCAAATATCCCCACAAAAACATCCTTTAAAACTATCAGATATAAATACACACACAGAGTTATCTGCTATGAATGTTCTTAATGTTTCTAATTCTGTTGGATCAGAAGGTGGTGATTAATTCCACTGGCCAAATGGAAATCGACTTATTGGACATTTTCAATCAGTATAAACAAATTAATTATTTTATCACTGCAGGTCTGTTATAAGATTAGTCAGACACTGTTGAGTTTCTTTGTGTAGACTATTGTGACTTTGTGTTTAGCTGCTGGTGAGCAGGGTGATGGGAAAGGGGAGGGGTGTGAGCCCCCTGCTGGGCAAACAATTCACACCTCTCCACAATAACATTGGTACAGACATAAAATGGACAGCACAACTAAAGCTTTTTTGGTAGTAAAATACCGTATACCACTGCCACAATAAAATTATAACACTTAAACCTAGTAGGGTAGGTAAAAAATACTTATGAATAACTGTAACAAATTCTTAAAGACCTGAGTGTCTACTTTCATATGAGCCATTAACCACTACTGTGGAGTGTGACATCACAAATAAATTCAATGCTGAACACGGGAACCCCCAAAACAGGCAGAAATTCCATCTTCTGGCCTCTGGTAAAAAGATTTAACCTAACCCATGAGGGGTAGTATATTAGGAGAAAAATTACTCCAAATGGCACAATATCTTTCCCGATGACACAAACAGAAATGGCACGAAGTCTCTAAAATAGCAGACTTCTAGAAACAGCAAACTTTTCTAAAAATGCCAAAACTAAGGGACCACTTCCACTGGCCAGGCATTGAGGCAGAAGTGTGGAACCTCTGCCAGCGGTGCCCTCAGTGCCAGTGCACCTCACCCAAGAAGTCCCACTCATTTTGCTTCCTATCATTGGTGTGTCCTTCGAAAGGGTGGGCATGGACCTTGTATGGTCACTCCCAAAATCTGCCTGGGAACATGAGTACATACTAGTGAATGTTGACTATGCCACCAGGTACCCTGAGTCCCACTCCGGAAGGCCACCTCTCGTAACATCACCATGGAACTCGTCCTCCTCTTCAGCTGAGTAGGGATCCCCAAGGACCTCTTAACTGACCAAAGTATGCCTTTTTTTCCAAGTTACTGTCTGATCTCTGTTGGTTGTTGCAGGTTAAGCAAATCAGAATGTCCATCTACCACCCACAAACAGACAGCCTGGTTGAAAGGTTCAACCATACGCTGAAGAGAATGCTGTGGAGGGTTGTAGATGGGGAAAGGAGAAACTGGGGCCTCCTCCTGCCATTTGTCCTTTTTGCAGTCCACAAAACCACATAGGCATCCACAGCCTTCACCCTGTTCGAGCTCTCTTTGGGAGGAGACCCAGAAAGTATGCAGGATTAGACTGACTGAGTAGTTGCCATTGTGAAGCAACACATGAAGGAAGCACAAGAGGAACAGAAATGGATCTACAACTGACCAGCCCGACCCTACGAGTTCCAGCTGGGGGACCGTGTGCTCCTGGCAGGGCCTGTACATGAGCCTTGAATGGGTGGGCCCAGCGAAGTACCGCCTGCAACAGCCAGGTAAGAAAAAAGACACTCAACTGTATCACATCAATCTAATAAAAAAGTGGATTGAACCTGATACTGCCTTGTCAGCCTTTGTTGATGGCTCCCCAGACGTGCCAGAGCATACCTCAAAAGGTTGAAGACCTCACCCTAATTCAGGTGTTGGAGTTTGATAGCTACCCCCTCCTCCAGGTGGATGACCTGGTGGCACATCTTGGGAGAGCCTGTTTCCCAAGACTGCATTCAGCACCTCCAGTGGCCAGTGGCAGTACTGAGTTCTCCCTTTCGGGCTCCACGGAGTGGCTGCGAGGTTCCAGCGGCTCATGGACGTCGTCCTACGACCACACCACCAGTTCGCAGCTCGCCGGTGCTAAGGAACCCAGCAAAAGGGTTAAAAGGGTAAAAAAGGGTAAAAAGATAAAAGGGTGCCGCGGCCACAGGAAGGCAAGTAATTCTCCCTCTGCTGCATGCCATGGCTGAGACCCTTCACCCTCGCTACACTTGGAAGAATTCCAGTCCTCCACCACCACACTTCACCTTGACACATCCCTCATTGCCCTCTGCACCTCGGGACGGCGTCCCATACCACCTCTGCACTCTCATCTGCCATTCCCCTTTCACCTAAGAAAGTGAAAGGCTCCGTAACCACCAGCCCCATTTTCTGTTTGTGTCTGTGTTCTGCCTGCCACTGTAGCGAGTCAATACAGGAACCTTGTAACTAACTGCCAATCATTGAATTGGGAATTAACATCACTGACATCTCAAACTTAAAGTTTCAAACACTGACACTGAAAATTAAGAGGGTAGACCAACACCCAAGATTTTAATTCAAAAGTCAGGGAGCAAAAAACTACAAAGAGCAACCAGAAGACAGAAGATTAAAACCAAACAAAATGTACTGCCCACACCCACCATTTCAACTTGGACAGATTGTTTCTTGACCCAAATCTCAAACTGAGAGCACCATCAAAACAGTCCATGATGCTATCTCTTGAACCAGTATACCCCATATGAAGTCTGCTCAATTTGAAACACCAAGGCAAGTGTATGTTTTATCTGGTGAACTGGGAGGGTTATGGTCCAGAGGAATGTTCCTGGGTCTCAGCTAAAGACATTCTAGGTCTCTCATTAATTTTAGAATTCCAGCATGAGCATCAGAACCAACCTGCTCCCAGACTTAGGGGCAGACCCTGGTGAAGGGGGCTTGGCTTCAGGAGCAGCCCATCGGTGGGATATGGAGATACTGTACTGAGGATTCAGGCCATTTCCCCTGAGGTCATGCTCACCAGTGTTCTAGTGTGACCTATGCCTTCTAACTTCCTTATTACTTCCTGGTCCTGCACTATATAAACTGTTCATGGACATTGTCACATTGTGAAACCTTTAATATTTAATATTTAATATTGTGTCTTGCCCTCTGCATCATTTTTGTGATGTTATTAAGACTTAAATATATGGAATCTCATCCTATGTCTGAACCATGCAATGTTGGATGGATCAGTTTCAGATTTCTCAGATAAGTCTTAATTATGGATCTTCAGTAGATTTTTGGTGGATAGATACTGAAGGGAGGAGGTGGTAAGTTGAGGAGACGTGTAGATGTGTGTGTAGATATGTGTAAATGTAGAGTGGTTGGGTGGGTGGGGGTGATCTGTCCTTAGATAAACGCTTGTATATAATGAGCCAATAAAATGTGATCACAGCTAATTAGATCATAGAGAGTGAAGAGAGCAGATCTTCACACACCTGCTGGGAACATGAAGATGAGCTGTGTGTTTTTTTTCTTGGGCTTCGTCATTATCATGGCACTCTCCTCAGATGCTAGGCGTGAGTTTACTACATAACTTTTTTGTAGAGTTATGTATCTGCACACCATGCGATAGTTATACTGTTTATTAAGTGCTGTATTTACAATTTAGTGAGTATTTAACACTACTTTGACTTTTATTTTAACATTACCACTTTTGAGTCACACCTACTTTTTTTTTTAATTCTTCTTGTAGATGTACAGTCTGAGGCTAGACCTCCCCTAAATATTTAATAATTGTTTTCTTTTATGGATAATCAATCACAAATGATTTCATATTTATATTAATAAAATATTTAAGAAGTAACATTAATTACAAAGTACAAATATGAATAAATAAATACAAATAAAGACAAATTAAAAAATAATTATAATTAGTAGTATTAACATAAAGTAATATAAATAATCATTAATGCTATTGCTATTCATAAAGTAATTACAATAACAAATAAGATTAAATACTTTTTTAAAAAAACATTATTTTATTATTAGTAGCATGATCACAATCTTTCTAACATATAAGTGTTTCCTGAGTGAAAGAACTGAAGGATGAATCACTTCAAGAATAAAATAGATAAACTGTATGATGTGTACTTATTATTTCTTATAGTTTCTATTTAATGTTTGCTTTTCAACAAAGCCATTGTGTTAATGTACATTTATGCAGTAATTACAGTGTAACCTGAAAGAACTCGTCTGTCTCTTACTCAGCACAAAGCCTTGATTTTGGCCAGTGCTGTTTCAAATTCTTCCATGGCAAAATTCCTCCTCAACAAGTCCTGAAGGTGGAAAATACCGATTCACACTGTCCACAGCAAGGCTTCATGTGAGGATCTGCCTTTAGGCATTAAACACATGCATTACAGTTTTTTTATGCAATAATATCATAAATTAAATATTTAATCCATTCCACCGCTGAATGATCTGTTATAAGACTGCTGATTTGTTTGTTTATCTCTCTGTGTGTTTCAGTGTTACAACGCCTAAGTTCCCTAACCTGTGTGTTCGGGAAGACCCCAGGGAAAGAAATTAAACTTTAATGCTTCAGCTTTGACTGGACAGAAATGCAAATCTAATAAACTATATTAATGTAATAAACTTTAATAAATCGTTAATTCACTTCAAATTTTTTCTCATTGTGATGCTTCATTTCAGTGTTATTGATGCTTAATGCTTAATGAATAAAAATGTAATACTGAACATTGAAAAAATCTCATATTTCATAACATTAAAATGCATTAATGTTAATAACTAATTAATTTACTATTTAAAAAATATCACTGTATAACCCCATATATGTTTTTGTGCAGATACTAGTAAAACACTCCCTTTCTCTCTCTCTCTCTCTCTCTCTCTCTCTCTGTGACAGACAGACAGACAGACAGACAGACAGACACACACACACACATATACTCACACAGCCACTAAACCTCGGCTCTCTGACAGCATGATTTAATTGTTAGCATGTGTATGTTTGTCTGTGCAGTCAGTAAGAGTGTAATACACTCACACACACACACACACACACACACACACACAAAGATTTCTATAACGGCAGCTCTGACAGTAGTGTAGTAGGCAGATCCAGAGTGGCAGATCCCTATCTCAATAACACTGGGTGCGAGAACATCACAGGGCACCATGCACACACACACTGACACATTGCCAACTCTGCGCAATGTACCATAGCCAATCCACCTACCGGCATTGTTTTTGGGAGGTGTCTGTCAAAGCAAGTAAATATGATGCAGGAAGCCAGTGAAGGGAACACAGCAATGTGGGAGAACTTGGGGAGATTAAAAACAAGCTGTGAAGCTGCATTTTGGATCAGTTTGCAGGGGTTTTATGGGAAGAAAGAGACAACCAGCGAGGAGTAAATTACAGTAGTCCAATCTTGAGATGACAAGGAGCTGAACAAGCACTTGAATGGTCTGCATGGAGATAAATACCCATATCCTCCTGGTGTGGACCAAGAATGATAGTTAGTTGTGCAGGTTGTGTGCACTGTCTGATGATGGGACCTGATAGTTCATCAGGAAAATGACAAGATTTCAAAATGTAAATGCATCTCCAAGAATACACAGCAGGTCAATCTTGCTGGGATTCAGTTTCAGGTGATGAGCTTCCATCCTTTGTAAGATGTCCACCAGTTATGCCAACATCTGAGCAGAAACTCAGGAAGAACAGGAGATCCATATCACTTGATATGACAATCTCCTGTGCTGCAACTCAGTTGGTATCCCCACAGGCTGCTGTGGACACAGGCAGGGAGATTGGCGTCAATTTCTCTCTTGTCAGAGTATGTCCTAAACCTCCTTGGTCAACTCCCACACCAGGATAGCGTCATTCCAATGTGCTATTGGTTTCCAGCCACCACTGTTTCTATTGAGTGTTTTGGAACATGAGATTCTTGTGAATCTGTTCATCCTGGGGAAAAATAAAAGTCAAGATCTTGATTTGAAGTGCACAGAAGGGTCTGGCCACATCATTCCTTCACTTCTGGCCCAAATGCACACAAAGACTATTGGCTTTTTCAATAAGTTGTTTCTTCAGGGGGTGTTTCTTTTCATCTGCTCACTAAGGTGATGGACATGAGAGAGAGTGAGAAAATGTGCCTTGGGGGCTTTTAATACTGGTTGTTTCTCTAACTTATCCCATCTTCCCCTGTCACTTTTGGTGGATGGCCTGCTCTTGGCAGAGTGGCAGTTATATCATATTCTTTTCATTTTTCAAATAATGAATTTAATAGTGCTCTTTGAAATGCTCCAAGTTTGGGATTTTTTTAATAACAATACCCTGATGGATATTTTTCCAGATCTTTGTCCCAGACTTGTTTTGATAGCTCCTTGGTCTTCATGATCCTGTTTGTTTAGGTATGTTCTGTAAGAAACTCTGGGTTCTTCCTGGAACAGGTGTATTTATATTGAGATAATACGTGACACTTTAATTGCACACAAGTCAAGTCCATACAACTAATTAAGTGACCTGTGATGGCAACTGCATTATAACTAATTTAGGGGTTTAACAGCAATGGAGGTGAATACTTATGCAGTCACAGCTTTTACATTTTTTATTTGTAAATCATTTTGCAAACTATATTGACTATATTTTCCGCATCAATATTATGGGCTGCTGCATGTAGATTCATGACATATATTTCCAGTTAAGGCCATTTCAGTTCCAACACTGCAAAATATGTTGGAGCCATTCAAATTCCTAGGAATCGACATCTGTAAAGACCTCAGATGGAAAACTGTAACCATAATCAGGTGGAAAACAATAACCATAATCAGGAAAGCTCAACAGTGACTGTTTTTCCTATGGAAGCTGCAGAAACTTAACATCTCTAAACCACTAAGAAGTGAGCTGAGAAAACATCCATGGATCAAACACATCTAGGGAACTATCTGTTTGAGAAACTCCCCCCAGGGTAACGGCACTGCTCTATAAGAACCAGAATAAAATGACAACTGAACAGTTTTTTCCCAACTGCAGTCTTCTCCACAAGCCATCTCAACAGTCGCTCTTCTCAATAAGCCATCCACTAGCAGAACTGATCCTGCCTTCACCAGACATTGTGATCGAGCTTACTGTGTTATTGTATTGTATGTGGATTTTTTTTGTATTTGTCATTTATTGTATGGTATGTGTGTCTGCTCTTTTGTTGGTCTGTACATCTGTATATTTACACACCTGTTTTTTTTTTCCACTGATCTGCCAAGTTAAACTCCTATGCACATTTGGTGAATAAAGTGATTCTGCTTCTGATTCTGATGTGGAAAAGTTCAATGGTCTCTCAGTTAATTCAACTGCTATCTAATTGGATAATCTCTTTCATTCATGATGCCTACATTAAGCACTCCCACACTCTCCACATATGACAAGAGTGAAGAGGAAAGCATGAAATGTGGACACACAAGGCTAGAAGCAGAGGAGAAAATCAATCAGAAGAGAGAAGGTTCATGTTTCTATTGTGGAGAAAAAGGTCATTTCTGAAGTGACTGTAAGGTGAGACCATCATCCTTTACCTTGGTTTAGAGAAGTGAGCACTTGCCTTACTCCTTTACTTGAGACACGCAAGTGCTTTTTACCAGTGTGTTTGATATGTCAGGATATGTCAAGAGCAGCAGGGAAATTTCTATCTCTGAACCTTATCTCAATCTCACCATAGTTTTAAGCAAGTCTGAAGTCTAAAGACAGCCTTTATCACCGTCTTCAGTAACTATGAATATTTAGTAATGCGCTATGGTCTGGCTAATGCTCCCTCTATCTTCCTTTGTGAATGAAATTCTTAACCATTTTTTCATTGTGTACATTGATGATATCAACTCTTCTTCAGAAGCATCCTCCTAGCATGTGGAGCATGTCTATCAAGTTCTCAGAAAGCTCTTAGACAATGTATGCCAATTTGAAAAAGTGTGAAATTCATCAGCTCTCAATTTTCATAAATACGCAAGGGGTCAAGGTGGTCAAAAATGAATTGAAGGAGTTTGTCATGGCCTCAACCTTGCAACTTCAAAGGGCTACAGTGTTTCCTCAGATTTGATAACTTTTATAGAGGACTCATTAGGGGGTTTGGTTCAATGGCTGCTCCCCTCACATTTCTGCTCAGAGGAAAATCCAAATAAGCTTAAGTGGAATGAAGCAGCCAGCAGTACATTCAACATTCTAAATGATAAGTTCATCAGTGCTCTCAGTGCTTCTTTGTCATTATTTCCTCATACTCACTGATCATTGCCAAGACGCTTAATTCTTGTCAAGCAAGATGGGCCTTGGTCTTCACGTGCTTCAAGTTTTCATTGACCTAGAGACCAGGATCTAAGAATGTGAAAGCAGATGCTCTTTCTAGAATTCATGGGAATTGGAATCTCAAATGAAACTATTCTGCCTTCAAGCTGTATTGTGGCTCCAATCAGGTGGGATATAATGGATGACTTCACTAGAGTACCACAAGAGGAAACTTCACAATCTGAAAGTCTCCCAGACAAGGTGTTTTTTTCCCATTGTAAATGAAAGAGCAGCTGATCCAGTGGCTAAAAAGTTCTTTAAGTTCACCCGCAATCTCAAACTGAGACTACAGTCAAAAAAGCCCATGATGCATTTGTTCTTTCAATACTCCAAGACAAATTAATTTTGTTTCATGTTGATTAGAATTGCCTGCCTTCTATCAAACTGCACCAACATTTTCTTGTCTAACTCTTGAAACCTGCTGTTATTTCATCAGAGTGGCGGACACCTGGAGGTGAGCCACCACCTCCAGTAGACATTGGGGTACGGTCCAGAGAAAAGTTCCTACATCTCAGGTGAAGACATCCTGGATCTCTCCTTAATTTCAGACTTCCATCATTAACATCCAGAGTAGCCTGCTCTCAGATGTAGGGGCAGACCCTGGTCAAGGGGTGGCTTGGCTTCGGGAGTAGCCCATCAGGGGGGATATGGAGATACTGTACTGAGGGCTCAGGACATTTCCACTGAGGTTGTGCTCACTAGAGTTCTACTATGACTTCTGCCCTCTTTCCTCATTACTTCCTAGTCCTACACTATATAAACTTTTCTTGGACTTTGTTTCTTTGTGAAGCCTTGCTATACACATGATTAAGATCTGAGCCATGTTCTTGTATTTGCCTTTATTTGCTATGGTTTGGATTTGTTTTTTGGATGACCGTCTGGCTCTAATTTGTTACTGATATCATGCCCTGCCCTCTGCATCATTTTGGATGTTGCATTTGGATTGTGGATTGTGCTTCCGTGTGTGCTTTTTATCAAAACCTAAACACATGGATTCTCATCCTGTGTCTGAACGATGCAAAGTTGAAAGGATCAGCTACTTTCTTGTAGATAAGTCTTAATTATAGGTCTTCAGCAGAATTTGATGACTATACAGTGAGGCTAGGAAGTGTTTTGTGGAGGATGTGTGTAGATAGGTGTAAATATAGAGTGGGCGGGGGAAAAAAATCTGTCTTTAAATAAACCTTTGCATATGATAAGCCAATAAAACTTGCCCACAGCAGCTTTGATCTTAGAGCAAGCAGTGAGCAGATCTTAACACTTCTGTTGAGAACATGAAGATGAGTCATGTTTTTTTTTTTTTTTTTTTTTTCTGGGCTTCATCCTGAGCATGGTGCTCTCCTCAGATGCTAACCATGAGTTTACTATACACCTTTTCATACAATTATGTAAATGTACAAACTTTACTGTACATTACATGCAACAACATAGTAAGTG
>CM040460.1:28981701-29007975 GCA_022758105.1 Pangasianodon gigas | reverse complement strand
TATATATATATATATATATATATATATATATATATATATATATATATATATATATATATATATATATATAATTTTTTTATTCTTTTCTAAATATTTATTAATTGTTTTGTTTTTGTGTATATGCAATTTCAAATAATTTTAGATTTGTATTAATATAAGAATATTAAAAATAACACTATTTACAAATAAATACAAATAAGAATAGTTGTAAATAGTAATATTAATATTAAGGCATATAGTTAATTGTTAATTTATTGCTAATCATAAAGTAATAATAATAACTAATAAGATTAAATTCTTTTTTATAAACATTATTACATTACTCATAGTAGTAGCAAGATTATTATTTCTCTAAGACATGTCTCCCATATGAAAGAACTGAAGGATGAATCACTATAAAATATGTAAAATCTCTGATGTGTTTATTAACTCTGAGAGTCTATTTTATATGTGCTTTTTTATTGAAGCTGTAATACATGCAGTAATTACAATGTAACTTGAACGAGCTGATCTGTCTCTCTTGGCCAGCACATGCTGTTAATCCTGTTCACTTTAAAATTTAACCCATTTCACTCCTGAATGATCTAAGACTCTGTTGATGTGTGTTTATCAGTGTGTGTGTGTTTCAGTGTTACAACGCTTAAGTTCCCTGGGCTGTGCACTCAAAAGAACCCCCGGAAAAAAATTAAACTTTATGCTGCAGCTTTAATGGGACAGAAATGCAAAACATTATGTGACAGTTATGCTTTATTTCAATGTTACTGCTGCTTAATGCAGATAATAAAAATGAAATAATGCACACTGAATAGACCGCATGATTTTAGAACATTAAAATGCTTTAAGAAAATAATAAAAGCACTCTGTATCTGTGTCTTGTTATAGTAAACTGTTACCAAGTTGGTAACAGAAAACCGGAAGTTCCAGAGTAACTATCTATATTGTCTATCTATATCTGTATAAGGCACCTTTAGTTATAAACACTCTAAAACATATTTTCATTAAGGCAAACATGCAAAAAAGAGGAGACACAATCCTCTACACTCTGTAAGTTACAGGGCCTCAGTGGCACTCAGTGCTGAATTATATGCCAATATCAGAGCAGAAATGTTGGTGTCTCAGGGAGAATGAGTTGAGTGTATCGTCAGCATAGCAGTGGACATATGCGTATATAACCACACTGAGAGCATGTAAAGAGGGAAAATAGAAGTGGACTAAGTAGTGAGCCTTCTGATACTTCAGTAGAGAGTCTGTATGGAGTAGATGTGGACCCCCCTCCATGTCACTTGATATAACTGTCTCTCCGTCTCTCCTGTAATTCGGATGGTATCACCACAGTTACTGTGGACACTGACAGGGAGATGTCCCATGTCCTAAATGCTAATGTAAATCCTATTAGTTTTCAGCCACCACTGTTTCTATGGAGAGGTTTCTAGACATGTCCTACTCATAAAAGCATTTGTACTTTACAGTTTGTCTACAAAACAGAATTCCCTGTTCGTTTAATGCTCTTTTCCTATCCATTAAACATGGATTACAGTGGCTTGCATTTACATATTTAATTTTTTTTTTTACCATTTTTGTTACTATTGATAATGAGGGAACTTCTGTAAAAGCTAACTTGCATTAAATGTTGATTTCATGAACTTTTGCACTAAACTGTAAGCTGTATAGCAGTATTTAATTTTTAAAGGATGAGTAATGGATTAGTTGCTTCCATTTATCTTTTAGATAGATCTTCAGCAGCTTGTATACCCTGAGTAGAGGAAGTGGTGATGTAGGGGGGTGGGGAAAATTTGAACAAATGTTTGTATAAAATGAGCCAGGAAAACCTGACTTAAACTAATTTAATGTTAGAGAGAGAAGAGAGTAGAGCTTCACACACCTGCTGAGAACATGAAGATGAGTCGTGTGTTTTTGGTCCTGGGCTTCGTCCTGATCATGGCGCTCTACTTAGAAGCTCAACGTGAGTTTATTACACACTTTTTTATGTAGCTGTACAGCATTAGTTGTATATATAGTATAATTGAATATGGTTTTCTTTCCATAGTTAGCCATAGTTAGAGGAGGTAGAGGGGTGTCAATACTGTATGCAGAGCAACAGCTCATGTATAATTTTACACCATGAAGTGACTTATGTAATAGTTGGACTTGATAAATGGCTACTAGGTGTATATATTGCAAAGCAATGATGATTACAAATGTCCTACATGTGAAAAATAAGACTACGTCCTGTACATGTGAAGTATTAACACACTTAGTGTAAAAATCACATGTGAAAATAAAAATGTGTCCTACATGTGTCAGACATGACAGATGTCTAAAAGACACATGCACATTTGAAGTTTGTCTGACTTTTTGAATGGTAGAATTAGAATTATGATACGAGTTAAAATTAGAATTATATTACTATTAATGACTACTAATAAACTACTACTACTAAAACTACTACTAATAAAACAATCATTACAAAGTTTAATAATAATAATAATAATAATAATACTTTAACATCATAAAGTGTTCTATAAAATTAAGAACTGAAGGAATCATTTTTGTATGATTTATCCACCTCATCTGTCTCATGCTTGGCTTTAGCTCTTGCTTCTAGCTCTTCGCCTGAGGACTGCTGTTTCAACTTTTTCAAGGGCAAAATTCCTCCCCAAAACATCCTGGAGGTGAAAAAGACAGGCCCGCACTGTTCACAGCAAGGCCTCATGTTAGTATCTGACAATTTTATTGTGTTTATGTGATTTAATATTAAAAAGTGAAATTAAATTAATTTTTAAATGAAATGAGAATACATGAGATTGTATTGATGTGTGTTTATGTGTGTGTTTCAGTGTTACTACTCCTAAGTTTTCCAACCTGTGTGTCCATGAAGTCGCCATTAAATGAAAAGCTACACCTTAATGCTGCAACTGAGATGCAACACACACACACACACATAGACACACACACACACACACACACAAATAAACTTTAAGCTTTCAACAAACTTATAAACTTTAAGGTTAACTGTTTATTCACCACATAACTTTTACCAACCATTTATGTTTATGGATGGTACTGTTGCTTACTGCAATGCAGATTCAAATAAAATTATAATTGCACCACTGAGTGAACCGCATGACTTATTAACAGAAACATTAGTGTGATATGAGAAAATGTCTGAAAATAAAAGTAGTGATGTAGGAGAAAATCATTCGTTCATCAAAAATCATTTTTAAAGGGAGTTTGAATCCCAATGATGCCACAGTGATCCGTGGCTGGGAGCCAAGGGAGAAAAATTGGCCATGCTCTCTCACAGCGACGTTAACCAGTCATGGGCAACTGTGATTTCACAAATGCAGAAGAGTGTAGAGAGTGGTTTCCTTCGAGGGTGTTGGTTTGCCCTGTGATACAGTATTAACAGCAGTTTGAACAGATGTGGTTAGCTAGCTTCATGTATCTTAGAGGAAGCATGTGTCATGACCAACCTGAGGAGAAATGGCTAATGGTTTTAAGCATTCTTCACATTCCTCAAAGAGTGAGGAAAACAACTTTAATAAAACCTAAAAACAGCATTTTTAACAACAAACTTGACAAAGTCATTATTAGAGGTTATTAGAGGTAAATATAACAACAGTACAAATATATATAACATTCAGAAAGAACTATTGCTATTTTAACACACTTTCTTCCCATTTTTCTTATTAGTGATAAATCTCATATGTTGGTTTCATCAACTTTTACACTCAACATAGGGTGTATAGCACTATTTAATGTTTAAATGATGATAGCTGTATCAGTTACTATCTTCTAGATACATTATATAGCCATATATCGAACACCTGACCATCACACCCACATGTGCTTGTTGAACATCTCATTCCAGATTTGCTGTTATAATGAGCTTCACTCTTCTGGGAAGGCTTTCCACTAGATGTTGGAGCGTGTCTGTGGGGATTTGTGTTCATTCAGCTACAAGAGCATTAGTGAGGTCAGGCACTGATGTTGGGTGAGGAGGTCTGGGGTGCAGTCGGTGTTCCAGTTCATCCCAAAGGTGTTCAGTAGGGTTGAGGTCAGGGCTCTGTGCAGGACACTCGAGTTCTTCCACTCCAACCTTCACACACCATGTCTTCATGGAGCTCGCTTTGTGCACAGGGGCATTGTCATGCTGGAACAGGTTTGGGCCTCTTAGTTCCAGTGAAGGGAAAATTGTAATGCTACAGCATACAAAGACATTCTATACAATTGTGTGCTTCCTACTTTGTGGGAGCAGTTTGAGAAAGAACCACATATGGGTGTGATGGTCAGTGTGCACATACTTTTGGCCATATAGTGTAAATCTTGATTATAGAACTTTATAGATGTTTGTGTAGCCTGAGTGGAGGAAGTGGTGAGTTGTATGTAGAGGTTTGTAGATGTACAGGGGGTGGAGAAAAATCATCCTTTAAATAAACGTTTGTATAAAATGACCCAATAAAACAGTTTCAATCAAATTTGATGTTAGAGAGAGAAGAGAGCAGAGCTTCACACACCTGCTTGAGAACATGAAGATGAGTCGTGTGTTTTTGGTCCTGGGCTTCGTCCTGATCATGGCGCTCTACTCAGACGCTCACCGTGAGTTTATTACACACTTTTTTGTGTAGCTGTACAACATTATTTGTATACACTGTATAACTAAATATAAAGCAGACATTATTTATATATATATCTACATTCACTGGGTATATTATCACCCATTTAGGTCATTTTGTAGGTTTAAAATGACTAACTGAATGTTTTTTGTTGCTCTGCACAAAGTATTGACACCTTCTAACCTGTTCAAAGGAAAGATATAATTATTTCGATGTAATATTCAGTGAAGGACAATTCACCATTCTCACAGCAATGATTTAATTTTAATTGATGGATGGGGTAGAGGGGTGCCAATATGTCACGCAGAGCAACAGCTCATGTAAAAATACTTACATACTTACAATTTTACACCTACAAAGTGACTTATGTAGGAGTTTGACTTTTTTCTGTAATGGTAGCAGAATTATGATTGGAGTCAGAATTATATTACTATTAACAAATAGTATTTGTTATATGTTATTAATTATTAATATATTACTATTAAAAAGTTGAATAATAATAATAATAATAAAAATAATTTAATATTAACTTCTTCTTCTTCTTCTTATTATTATTATTCATAGTGGTGGTCATAAAGTGGTCCATAAACTGAAGAACTGAAGGAATCATTTTTGTTTTATGCACATTTATTTTATTGTGAGTTATTGTGAGCTTGCTCTGTCTCTTGCTCAGCTGAAGCTCTTGATCATATTGCACAGCCTGAAGGCTGCTGTTTCAAATTTTTCACCGGCAGTATTCCTCCTGACAAAATCCAGAAGGTGAAAAAGACAGGCTCACACTGTTACCAGCAAGGCTTTATGTGAGTATCCAATATTACTGTTTTATTATGTGATTTAATATAAAAAATGAAATTAAATCCATTTCTAAATGAGATGAGATTAGATGAGATTATATTGATGTGTGTGTTTCAGTGTTACTACTCCTCAGCACTCCAGCCTGTGTGTTCGCGAAGTCGCCGTCAATGAATAGACTACGCATTAATGCTGCAACTGAGATGCAACGCACACACACACGCCCACGCACACACACACACACACACACACAAAGCCTAATAAATGTCAAGCTTTAACCATTTATTCACTGCATAACTTTTATCAACCATTTATTATGATGCTTATTGATATTATTGATGCTTAATGTAATGCAAATTCAAATAAAGTTATAAACCCACCACTGAGTGAACTACTGTGAACAACTGTGAGTGCATGTACGTTAAATAGGGCAGATTTCTTCCAAGTATGTTATGCTGCCCTGTGAAGCAACATGAGCAGCAGTTTAAAAAAAATGTGGTTGACTGACTGCTTGTGTCTCAGAGGAAGCACGTTTG
This sequence comes from Pangasianodon gigas, assembly GCA_022758105.1. NCBI lineage: Eukaryota > Metazoa > Chordata > Actinopteri > Siluriformes > Pangasiidae > Pangasianodon > Pangasianodon gigas. Next base: position 29,002,031 of record CM040460.1, on the reverse strand, counting down.
TCGTGTAATAGGGAGAGTTGGCTGGTGAGTAGGAATTGGCAGGTGACCAATAAGAAGTGAAGATGGTGGAAAAAAAACAATGATAATTACTAATAGTTAGAATCTGTATGGATTGATAAACAGTATAGGTAAACACTTCCACTGTAATTTAAGAACTAAATTAAAACAATGACAACATAAAAGTCAAAATAAAAGTCATAAAAATCAAAATAACCTTTCTGGAAAAATATTTCTTTGTGTATTCTGCAGCAGGACGAAAACTGACTACAGATAGTGATTTATTGACAAACACAGGTTTGCATCAGATCATTTGCTGTCATTCAACCATTTTTAGTAGACGTTTGGTAGGATTTCACCATACTGACATATACGAGCACAACATTGGGGAGGAACAGAAATCCTAAAAACACATACATTAAAATTAAAGGCAATTGAATACTTATTAAGGTCTTTATTTGTAAAATGTGATTCTTGTGATTCTTGCGAATCTTTTTCCTTATGCTTTCTGAGTCCTTTAAGTGCCTGCCGTATGCCTTTTACTCAGGAGTGGTTTTCATCTAGCCACTCCAAAATAAAGGCCGGACTGATAGAGTATTTCTGAGATGGTTGCCCTTCTAGCAGGTTCTCCCGTCTCTGTGGAGGTCTTCTGAAGCCCTGTAAGAATGGCCATAGGGTTCTTGGTCACCTCTCTGACCAAAGCCTTTCTAGCCCAGTTACTGAGTTTGGCTGGGTGGCCAGGTTTAGGAAGAGTCCTGGTGGTTCCAAACTTCTTCCATTTCACAACGATGGAGCCTACTGTGCTCTTAGGAATATTCAATGCTTTAGAAATGGTTTTATACACTTGCCAAGATCTATGTCTTGACACAATTAAATAATGGAGGTCAACAGAGTTCCTTCAAGAGTTCATGGCTTGGTTTTTGGTCTGACATGTACTGTGAATTGTCAGACCTTTTACACACAGGTGTGTTCCTTTCCTAAATGATATCTAATCAATTACTTATCTAAATGAGAATCATTTTTCAAACATTTCTGAAAACATGATTTCTCTTTGTCATTATGGATTATTCTGCGTAGATTAATTGACAAAAAATTGTTTTAAACAATCTTCAAATTTCTCAAAGAGTGAGGAAAACAAAAAACAAACAAACAAAAAAAACCCCAATAAAAACAGCATTTTTCTTTCAAAACCAAATTTTCAAAGGGCTGGAAAAGGCAAAACAAATTGCAAACTTTAAAAAGTCATTAGCGGTAAATATAATATGAAAAAATGCTATCACATTCAGAAAGAACTCTTGCTATCTAAACACACACACATACTGGTGATAATGAGGGAACGTCTGTAAAAGCAAACCCACGTTAAATGTTACTCTAATCAACTTTTGCACTCAACTGTAGGCTGTACGACAGTACATAATGTTTAAATAATAAATTCTGGAGCAGTTATTATCTTCTAGATAAATCTTGATTATAGATCTTCACGTGTCTGTAGCCTGAGAGGAGGATGTGGTGAGATGAGGAGCTGTACAGGGGGTGGAGAAAAATCTTCCCTTAAATAGAAGATTGTATAAAATCAGGTAACAAACTGCAGCTCAATCAAATCTGAGAAGAGATCAGAGCTTTACACATCTGCTGAGAACATGAAGATGAGTCGTGTGTTTTTGTTCCTGGGCTTCGTCCTGATCATGGCGCTCTACTCAGATGCTAGCCGTGAGTTTATTACAAACCTTTTTGCAATAATAGTTGTATATATGACATAACTAATTATATAGTGTAACTAAATATAGTACACACACACACACACTTTATTAAGTATGCTTTATATATATATATATATATATATATATATATATATACATATATATATATATATATATATATATATATATATATATATATATATATATATATACACACACACACATTCACTGTGTATTTTATCACCCATTTAGGTCATTTTGTAGGTGTTTTTTTCCTGGTTAGGACATGCTAAGCTGGGACAATTTGTAGGACATAGGTGATTGGTAATGCATGGCATTTGCCTACTCAGGGGTAGGAGAGACCACTAATCAAGCACCTTGTAGGTTTAAAATGAGTAAATGTATCTCATTTGTTGTGCTTTATAAAGTGCTGTCACACCGTACCCTGTTCAGCAATGGAAAGGGTCACCACTGAGGCGATTTTCAGCAGTGGACCAGTCACCATTTTCAGCACAGCGGTGTGGTCTACCTTACAACATTGGACTGAGTAGAGGGGTGCCAATACTTTATGGAGAGCAACAGCTCATGTACAACTCTCAATAAATTTACACCAGTGACTTATGTAATAACTGGACTGTATACAGTATATAGTGAAAAAGCAATGGTTATAATTGCCCTACATGTGAAAAATAAAACTATATCTGGTACATGTGTGTGTAAGAGTCACATGTGAAAAAAAAGTGTGGAAACATGATGTATGAAACATAACGTGGAGTGTCTAAAAAGCACGTGTATATTTCACATAAGAAGTTTGTTTTTTCTGTGTGTGTCTATGATTACAGTTAGAGTTAGAATTAAAATGAGAATTAGAATGATATTACTATAAATTAATAGTAAAACACAATACAAAATAAAAAAAATAATATTAGTGTAATAATACTTTACTACAACTGCTAGTACTACTATTACTTTACTAAAAAGAAAAAAAAATACATTACCATCATAAAGTGTTCTATAAAATTAAGAACTGAAGGAATCATTTTTGTATGATTTATCCACCTCATCTGTCTCTTGCTCGGCTTTAGCTCTTGCGCCTCTCACACAGCCTGAGGACTGCTGTTTCAGCTTTTTCAAGGGCAAAATTCCTTCCCAAAACATCCTGGAGGTGAAAAAGACAGGCCCACACTGTTCACAGCAAGGCTTCATGTGAGTATCTGAAAATTACTTTTTCATTACATGATTTCATATAAAAAAGGAAAATTAAATCTATTTCTAAATGAGATGAGAGTAGATGAGATTGTATTGATTTGTGTGTTAATGTGTGTTTCAGTGTTACTACTCCTAAATTCTCCAGCCTGTGTGTTCATGAAGTCGCCACCAATTGAAAAGCTACACCTTAATGCTGCAACTGAGATGCAATACACACACACACACACACACACACACACCTAAAAAAGTGTAAGCTTTAACCATTTATTCACCGCATTCCACTTTTATCAACCATTTATTGTGATGCTTATGCATGTTACAGTTGCTTAATGCAGTGCAAATTCAAATAAAGTCATAATCGCACCACTGTGTGAACTGTATGATTTACTCACTGGGTGGGAGGGACATACTCACTTTCCCCTGTCAATCACAATGAAAATAGACAATTGCAGGCATCTGTGAGCTCAGAACAAGGTAGATAGCACTTTCCGTATGAGTCTGTTGTGCTGTCCTCTGATGCAGCATAAACAGCAGATGGAAAAGATGTGGTTGTCTAGTTTCAAATGTCTCAGAGGAAGCATGTTTTAGCCTTCACCCTTTCTGGCTCTTAGCTGTTGTGTGATGGGGAAAGTTCGCTTGTGGGTGGGAATTGGCAGGTGACCAATTTGTGGAGAAAATGAGGAAAAAAAACAATGATAATTAATTAATTAATAGTTATAATCTGTATGGATTGATACACAGTATGGGTAAACACTTCAACTGTAATTTAAGAACTCATTTAAAACAATGACAACATAAAAGTTATAAAAACACTTCAAAATGACCTTTCCAGAAATGATTTCTTTGTGTATTCTGACATATACTGAAATATGCATAACATAATAGTATTATGGGTTATATTATGGGTTACTGTGTGAAGATTCATTGACAAAAAAAGGCCTCTAATGGTTTTAAACAGTTTTCAAAGAGTGAAGGAAACAACTCTAATGAAACCTAAAAACATCATTTTTAAAACCAGTTTTTCAAACAGTTGGAAACAGCAAAACAATCAGCAAACTTGATAATGTCATTAAAGGTAAATATAACAGCAGCACAGATTTATATCACATTCATAAATAACAATTAAATAACAATAAATTTAATGTCCCTTTTATTATAATAAATAACAAACTTAACACACACATTTTCCCATTTTTGTTACTGGTGATAATGAGGGATCATCTGTAAAAGCTAACTTTTGCACTCAACTGTAGTGTGTAATGTTTAAATAATGATAGATGGATCAGTTACTATCTTGTAGAAGATCTTGACTGTAGATCTTTGCAGATTTCTTTGTATAGGTTGAGTGGAGGATGTGGTGAGATGACGAGGTGTGTGTAGATGTACCGAGGCGGGGAAAAATTCTGCCTTTAGGTAAACATTTGTATAAAATGAGCCAGTAAAACCTGATTTAATCAAGTTAGATCCTAAAAAGAGAAGAGAGCAGAGCTTCACACACCCGCTAAGAGCATGAAGATGAGTCGCGTGTATTTGGTCCTGGGCTTCGTCCTGATCATGGCGCTCTACTCAGATGCCATGCGTGAGTTTATTACACATTTTTTGTGTAGCTGTACAACATTAGGTGTATATATAGTATAGCTAAATATATACAGTAGTATACACATTTCATGTATATACATATCTATATTCATTGGGTGTTTTATCCCCCATTTTAGGTTTTTATTAGGTTTAAAAGTAACTGTATCTCATGTATTGCTCTGCACAATGGAAAGGGTCACTGTTGAGGTGACATAATTTTCAGTGGTGGATGATTTACCATTCTCAGCACAGCAGTGTGGTCCACGTTCCATTGTTGGATGGGGTGGAGGCGTACCAATAATTTATGCAGAACAACAGCTCGTTGTACAGTCGTACAATAAATATAAAATTATTACGTTGATAATTTATTTATAATTATAATGTATGTTTTTCATGTATTATTAATTTAATTGATAACAATAATAATAATAATAATAATAATAATAATAATAGTGTTTCGTTAGTGTAACTAAAGAACTGAAGGAATAATTTTTGTATGACTTTTATTTTGTTGTGAGTTTCTGTTTGACTAAAAGAGCTCGTCTCTCTCTCGCTCAGCTGAAGCTGTCGCACAGCCTAAGGACTGCTGTTTTAAGTTTTTCACTGGTAAAATTCCTCCCCAGAGCATCCTGCAGGTTAAAAAGATAGACTCACAATGTCCACAGAAAGGCTTCATGTGAGTATCTGACAATTATTGCGTGATTGAATATAAAAAATTAAATCCATTTCTAAATGAAATGAGAGTAGATGAGATTGTGTTGATGTGTGTGTTTGTGTGTGCTTTTCAGTGTTACTACTCCTAAGTTCCCCAGCCTGTGTGTTCATGAAGTCGCTGTCCCTGGAAAAGCTACACCTTAATGCTGCAACTGAGATGCCACACACACCATTTATGACGACATGTATGGATGTTACTGATGCTTAATGTGATGCAGATTCAAATAAAGTTATAAAGGACCACTGAGTCATCTGTATGATTTATTAACAGAAACATTGCTGTGAGAAAATGTCTGGAAATAAATCTAGTGAATGTAGGATAAAAGTTTTCTTTCATCAGTGTATTATGCTGCCCTGTGATTCAGCATGAGCAGCAGTTAAAAAAAAAAAAGTGGTTGGTTGGCTTCACGTGTCTCAGAAGTAGCACGTTAGATGCACACACAGATTGTGATAGTGAAAGTAATCTGATACGAATGTTTACATGGCTGCTGTAAAAGATCATTAACCCACTTCTTTCAATCAGATAGACAAGGCCATGATCGGTTTACTTTATTCCTATTATGGTGTAGACATGGACGTTTTATATTCTGATTGAGCTATCAGTTGGATTATTAATGGAATATTAAGCTGCATATAAACCTAACCACTGATGTTGGGGAAAAAGGCCTGACTAGCAGACTTCAGCTCAAAAATATCTCTGTCCAATAAAGTTCTTCTACACCAAACTCTGCAAATCGACCTTGGTTTCTGCAGGGAGGAATTGTCATGCTGAAACAGGAAAGGGTCATCCTCAAACTGTTGCAATAAAGTCAGAAGCACATGATTCCTTTATATGTCACTGTAGCATAAATTAAAATAATTATCCACACAATGTTGCCTATGTAGCATAGCTCACTGGCCACTCTACCAGGTAAGCCTACACCTGTCCATTAGCATAAATAACCAAGGGGGGCATACATTTATGAAATATTCTGACCTTCAGAATCACCTGGATTTCTGCATTGATTACTCCTAAAATGGGATTGGATCTTCATTCAAGATCAAGTCATAATAATACACTCATTCTGGCTAAACTAATAACGCGAAGAGCTCTTAATTGAAGTCTGAGAAAATGATCTGAACCCTTTTTTAGTAGAACTTGTAGAACCTCTATTAGCAGTAACAACCTCTAAACGTTTCCTGTAGACTTGCACAGTGTGGAGGAATTTTAGACCATTAGTTCCTATAGCAGTCCTTTTTCAGGTCAGCATCTAAAATTGGTTCAGACTGGAATCTGACTTGGTTATTATAAAAATTTTCTTCTTTTTAAACCATTCAGTTGTTCATCTGTTATGTGTTTTTGTTCATTGTCTTGTTGCATCACCCAACATTCATTAATGTGCTGGAGCACTACACTCACATTTTCATGTAAAAGTTCTTGATGCAATTTTGAATTCATCACTCCCTCAATGATTGCAAGCTGTCCAGGCCCTGAGGCAGCAAAGCAGCCCTAAACCATGATGCTCCCTCCACCATGTCCTCTGAAATCTGTTTGATTAGGGCAAGGTTCATATGAACAGATCTTTCTTAAGAAGAGCAGACTCTCTCTAACTTTGTGTGTGTTTTATAGGACAGTGCCTGGCACCATTTAGTCTCTGGACAAATCGTTAGCCCAGAGGTTTACATACATTTTAATACCTAGTCTACGAATATTTAAACAGTAGTGTTTGTGTGTTATCAGTTTAGTTGGGATGAGTTTGTCTCCTATTATGGCTCAGATGAAGATTAGACATTACTCAGTTATGAGTAATACAGTAATCCAGGTAAGTTTTAAAAGATAACTTTTTTCTTGCAACTGTACTTGGATGTGAGGTTGGTAAGGACGTAAGGACGGGATGGTAGCGCATGGGTTATTAAAGCGATGTAACATCTGGGAAGGGGGCAGACCTATGCTGGTAAATACATGTACATGAACATACATTTATAAGCCCTTTAGCACTGGAGAAAGTGTACTGCATATATGCTGGCACACACCATATTGCATTTAGGTTTGTAGATACGATACAGTTGCATTTAAAATTCATTCTGTTTATTGATTTTATACAAGGAAGGAAAATTCCTTTCATTCAAGGAATAAAAAAGCATTTGATTAGAATGTATCGTAATGTGCATGGTGGTAAAGAGGCAGGACACAATAGCATGTGTCCAGTGTGTATTTTATTGAGGACAGTCCAAATATCATAGTCAAAATTCACAGCGTGGATCATATCACAATCAGACAGCACACACTTAGCGCAGAAGCACATGCCAAGAAGGGGAATTTGTGACAGAATCCCCAATCCCCATGCCCCTCCTCTTAATGGTGCAGCTCCCAAAGTGCTCCAAAAGTGTCAAAACAGGGGGTTCTGGACCCCTGGGCAGAATGTCCATAAGTTGCCAGGGTCCCCAAGGCAGGTTTTGCACAGAAAGATTTACGTCTTCAGAGGTGCAGGACGGCAGAGTGATGTCCCTGGTGGAGCAGGGAGGCAGTGCAACGACCTGAGTGGAGAGTGCTGAAGCGATGACCTCGGTGGAACATGGCACTGGAGCAACGACCTCGGGGGAACAGGGAGGCGAAGCGATGACCTCTGTGGAGCAGGTCACTGGAGGAACGACCTTGCAGAGTCAGGAGGCATAGCGATGATGTCCTCGCCAGAGTCAGGAGGCAGACTGGACAGGACATGAGGGGTCTCAGGCCTGAGCTTGACACATGCTGAATATGATTAAAAATTAGGTACATTATTTATTACACATCAACATACCTGTCAACCCTCCCGTTTTTCCCGGGATTCTCCCGTATTTTACCATTCTATCCCGCTATCATCCCGTTTAAATATTTTCCCGTATTTCTCCCGTATTTTTAATCTTTCTTTAAAAAAAAAATCCCACTGGGTGTAATTGATATGTTTGCTAAATTTGCCTCCGGTAAAGCGGGTGGCAGTATACAGAACATTAGCTGTAACATCTACAGAACTCACTCAAACGGCACCCGCCAATAAAACAAGTAGAAGAAGAATAGCGGTCGAAGAAGAAGAAGAACAGCATGGAGGAACGTGAGAGAGATGGTGTTGGAGTACCTGCAAAAAAGGCAAAAACTTTGTGCAAGTATCTTAGTGTGTGTGGACCCCCCAATTGAGTCAAAACGAAAAGTAAACATATTTTATTTTTTATTATTAGTATTTTTCTATTTATGTATTATCATTTAGTTTTTTATATAATTATTATTGTATTTTTTTTTTATGTTTAACTTGTTAATACTGTAAATCCCTCACAACAGGTTGTTTGTTCTTTCACTGTTAAAATCCAATTGTCAATAAATAAATAAATAAATAAATAAAATAAAAAATCTTGGTGTGCGTGGGGGTCCCGGGGGGTTGGAGGGTTGGATTTCCCTTATTTTCAAATCCCAATGTTGACAGGTATGCATCAATGTTATTTAAAGTGTAGTGGAGATCTGGGCGTGGTTAAATTATTTTGGTACACAGCACATGCAGTGCAAATCATGCAGGGGGCACAGACTGGGTAACCACAGGGGGAAAGTACTGTGTGCATGAAATTTTGTGAGATCTTGTTGAGATGAGAGTGTATGGAGTGTATTGTGTGTGTGTTTAGGCAGGTTTCAGTGTTACTATGCACACTGTTTACTCATCACATAAATTTTATTAATCATTGCATAACCTTCATTATCATAAACACACCACTGAGTGAATTGCCTGATTTATTAAACATTAATAAATGAAGGACTGTTATCTAACAGATATATGAACAATGTCTGAATACAAAACAAGCTAAAGTTAGATCTTAAAAAAAATCATAATTCTTTTTAAAAAAGTATGTATTTATATACAGTGGCATCAGAAATATCAACTATTGCACTCAAATGTAGGCTGTCTTACTGTACTAAAGTGTTTAATATTTACAGGTTAAGGGATGGATCAGTTATTATCTTCTAAATAAACTGTAGGGCCTGAGTAGAGGAAGTGGCGAGTTGAGTAGGTGTGAGTAGAGATATGTACATGTACAGGGGGTGGGGAAATATCAGACTTAAAAAAAAATTTGGTTTAAAATGAGCCAATAAAACCCCACTCAAAGCAAATTTGATGTTAGAAAGAGAAGAGAGCAGAGCTTCACACACCTGCTGAGAACATGAAGATGAGTCGTGTGTTTCTGGTCCTGGGCTTCGTCCTGATCATGGCGCTCTACTCAGATGCTATGCGTGAGTTTATTATATACTTTTTAATGTAGCTGTACAACATTAGTTGTATATGTGGTATAACTAAATATACAGTATATAGTACACACACACACACACTTTATTAAGTGTTAACTTATGTACAGTAATCAGTAATTTTACACCTTCAAAGTGACTTATATAGGATATGGACTTGATAACTGGTGACTCAGTGTATATATTGTAAAGCAGCAATGATTACAATTTTCCTACATGTGAAATAAAAGCATGTTCTACACGTGAAAAATGCATTAAACATAACATGAAGTGTCTCAAAACTACATGTGTAGTTCATCTGAGTTTTCTGTAAGAGCAGAATTAGAATTATATTACAATTAATTAATATTAATACAAAGTTAAAAAGATGAATAATAATAATAATAATAATAATAATAATAATAATAATAATAATAATAATTATTATTATTATTATTACTACTACTCATAGTAGGAGTAGTAAAATTACATCAAAATATGTTTCATTACCTGAAGACCTGAAGGATGAATAATTTTTGTATGACATTTTATGCACATTAATTTTATCATTAGCTTCTATTTGACTAATACACCTCAGCTGTCTCTCACTCAGCTTTAGCTTTTAGCTTTTTTTTTTTTTTTTTTTAGCTTTAGCTCTGGCACAGTCTGAGCCCTGCTGTTTTGAGTTTTTCACTAGCAAAATTCCTCCCAAAAACATCCTGGAGGTTAAAAAGACAGGCCCGCACTGTTCACAGCAAGGCTTCATGTGAGTATCTGAAAATTACTTTTTTATTACATGATTTAATATGAAAAAGTAAAATTAAATCCATTTCTAAAAGAGATGAGAGTAGATGAGATTGTATTGATGTGTGTGTTAATGTGTGTTTCAGTGTTACTACTCCTAAATTCTCCAGCCTGTGTGTTCGTGAAGTCACCACCAATTGAAAAGCTACACCTTAATGCTACAACTGAGATGCAACACGCACACACACACACACACACACACACACCTAACAAACTTCAATCTTCAACCATTTATTCATTGCGTTCAACTTTTATCAACCATTTATTATGATGCTTGTGAATGTTCCTGTTGCTTAATGCAGTGCAAATTAAAATAAAGTCATAATCGCACCACTGAGTGAATTTATTAACAGAAATTAATGTGATGTGAGAAAATGCCTGAAAATAAAACTATATAATGTAGGAGAAAATCATTCTTTCATCAAAAATAACTCTTATGGGGAGATTGGGAGTTTAAATACCGAAGATGTTCGAGAGCCAAAGGAGTAATCTGGCTGTGCTGTCTGGGTGGGAGGGGCATACTTTATCTCCCCTGTCAATCACAGTGACAGTAGCTAATCATTAGCATCTATAGTATGAGCTCATGTATGTGAAATAGTGCAGACTGGCTCTGAATTGGCAGGTGACCAATCTGAAGAGAAAATGGGGAAAAAACAAAGATAATTCCAGTTATGAATGTTACAGTTATAATCTGCATGGATTGCTACACAGTCAAGATAAATATTTCAGCTGTAATTTTCAGAACTAATTTTAAACCATGACAATATTAAAGTCATGAAAACACTACAAAATAACCATTCTGGAAATTATTTCTTTATGTGTATTCTGCAGCAGGAAGAAAACTAAAAGATTATAAAAACAGACAGTGAGGACAGTGAGGTAATAACGAACAGGTTTGAATCAGGTTATTTGCTTCAAAGTAGTTATTCAACCTTTTTTTAATTAGAATTTTTGGTAGAATTTCACCACACTGTCATTCAGTGGCCCTAAAAAAGTATTTGGACACTTAAGCTACACTTAAAAATGTATGAATTTCACCGCCATAGAAAACAACATGTCAAACCAAGTGGTGTTTATTTTGACGAAAGATACCACAAGCACACTATTCAAGAAAAACTTTTCCCAAAAAATAGATTTTGTTTAAAAATATAAAAATAATAGATATACTGGTCATAATTAGACAAAACGTATTTGGACACTCAATAGTGGATCACAGTTATGGTGTTCTAGTATTTAGTTTGTGGGATGTGCTAGCTCAGTGGTTAAGCCGTGAAGGTTGAGAGTTCAAATCCCAGCACTACCAGGCTGCCACTGCTGGGCCCTTGAGCAAGGCCCTTAACCCTCAACTGCTCAGTTGTATAAATGAGATAATTGTAAGTCGCTCTGGATAAGGGTGTCTGCCAAATGCCATAAATGTAAATGTAGTTTGCCATCTTTTGTTTTGCAGAACTTCTTGACAACGTCTGGGCCTTAAATCAACCAGTTTCTGTAACAGTTGTGGTGGAAGTTTCCTCCAAGTTTCAACCAACAAAACTTTCAGTTCATCCACACTAGAGCATTGACAATCTGCTCATTTCTTCTCCACTGCATCCAGTAGATGCTCCATAAGGTTTAGGTCAGGGTTTTTGGAAGTGTTCTTTTAATAGGTGACTGGTATGCTTTCGATCATTATCCTGCTAAAAAAAAAAAAAAAAATCCACTTCTCTCGCTTGAATAATTTCTTTGCTGATTTCTTCAAGTTTGCCTCTGTACACTTCTGAGTCCATGATGCCTTCAGTGAACACAAGCTCAGCAGCACCACTGGAGGATAAACAGCCCGAGCCTCGACCGTGTTTTATAATACCCTTAGTGCTGTGTGGTTGGAATTCTTCTCCTGGTTTTCTCCACACAAACACTCTACAAACACAAACACTCTTCCATCAGATCCATCCACGTTAACTTTGGATTCGTTTGAAAATAAGACAGTTCTCCAGAATCTGCTTCTTTCTGTGCAACTTTACCCAATTTCACTGATGAATGATTTCTGCTGCAATACTCACCCTTTGTCACCATGCTCGTTGATCCTGTTTTGAATAGTTTGTGCTCTAGTGGTATTTGGTAACTCGTATTGATATCTGCTGTTTCTTGCTGCTGTTTCTCGCCTGCTTTTCTTGATTTTACTCACAATTATTCTGCCCAGTCTGCTGGTGGTCTTTCTGGTTCTGCCTGCACATTGTCTGTTTTCATTCACTAGTCTATCTCTTTTGAACCTTTTCACAAGTTTTGCTGATTTGGCAAATAAAGTGTCCTTCTTTGTGCAATCAGATGATGCTAGAACTTATCTCAAAACTTACTTTCCTCTTCTTAGTCATTTCTGCAATTTCTTTTAACCAGCTGATCCCAAGGTAATTTAGTGGATGTATGTAGTCAATTACCTTCAATTTCATTCAGGTGCCTCTAGCAGAGTAACCCCATGATGCCGTTCATCATGTTAACTATGAATTAACCATGACAACCACAATAATCCTAAGTGTCCAAATTCCTTTTTTTGTCTAATTATATTATTTTTATATTTTTAAACATAGCAATCTATTTTTGGACAATATTTTGTGAGAAAAGTGTGCTTGTTCTTTAAAATAAATGGCACTTGGTTTGAAATCTGAATATATGTTTATATATACATGCTAGCTTACTAGCACAACATCAGGGAAGAATGGAAATCCTAAAATTTAAGAACACAGAAGACAATTTAAGACAATTTAATCCTTTTTTAAAAATCTTTACTTCATAAAATGAGATTTTTGATAAATGAATAACTTTTAAAGATCTACATAAAAACCCCGTAAAGAGTTTGTCATAATTGCACTTCCGGGTCGGTGGCCATTTTGGGAGGGGCATGTCCTGCGGCGGCCATTTTGTGTCCCAGCACTATAAAAGGACTCCAAGAACATGTGCTCATCGCCAGATGGTTTTCTCTGTTTACCTTGCGTATTAGAGTTGCTATCATGCCTGTTTTTTCGTCAGTTCTCCTGGTTTGACCCTGCCTGTTGCCCATTTTTTGGTGTAAGTCTGCTTTGTTCTGCTGTTGTTTGCTGTTTGCTAGATTTGACCATTAGGATTGTTCTCGACCTGGATTTCAGCCTGCCCTTTGGATTAGTTTGTTTCGGATTTTGTCTTGTGGACTTTAACCAGCCGGTGAGCTGCGCTTTCCTTTGGAATTTACCCTTGTATAGACTCTGCTTGCTACCAGTGAGTGTGAACTGTTTTTTTTTTTATTTCTGAGCTCATTGTCTTTCCACTCCCTGCTTTTGGAGAACTGCTTAAATTCATTAAAGACTTTCAAACCAGTACTCCTGTCTGTGTCCTGCATTTGAGTCCAACTCAGTCACTCTGACAGTACCAGACATGGACGCAGCCGGCGCACAGAATTTACAGGACCTGCCGCACTCGCTGTCTAACACCACTGCTGCCCACGAACGGTGCCTGAAGGACCTACTCAGCGTCACCCAAGACCTGGTGCGGCGCGTGAGCCAGCTCAACCCGCAGTCCTCATCCTCCATGCCGTCGCAACAGCCATCCCGCGAACCTCACCTGCCACACCCGGCGTGTTTCGCCGGAGAACCAGGTGTCTGCCTCTCCTTCCTCATGCAGTGCTTGGTGATTTTTGAATTACAGCCATCATCCTTCCCCACCGAGAGAGCCAGGATAGCCTACGTCATATCGCTACTCACTGGTAAAGTCAAGCTATGGGCAACGGCAGAGTGGGAGCGGCAGTCGGCCATCTGTTCCTCATACGACGCCTTCGCCTGGGAACTTCGTAAGGTGTTCGACGCAACCCCTTCCAAGTGTGAGGCCTCACTAGCTTTGTTTGAGATGGCGCAAGGGGATCACTCAGTCATGGAGTATGCAGTGGACTTCAGAATGGTGGCGGCAGACAGCGAGTGGAACCCGGCGGCCTTCTAGAGAGGCCTCTCGGTGGCAGTCAAGGATGAGCTCACCGCCCGAGAGCTGCTCAAACACCTCGATGGCCTCATCAACCTGGCCACACGAATTGATCGCCGACTCCGAGAGCGTCGCCACGAGAGACCACGCAAAGCGAGTGAGCGTATCCGGACTCAAGCGGCCATCCAGACGCACTCTGTCATCTCCACCCACATCACCAGAACCCATGAAGATTGGCCGGCACAGGTTATCGGCCACCGAAAGGGAGAGATGTTGTTTTGCTGGCCTGTGTCTCTACCGCGGTAGTTCAGACCTGCCTGGCAAAAGAGAGGCTCAGCACTGAAGGAGGGTCCAGTGGTGAGCCGGCCCATTCCCGCACCCTCTAGACCCCTGCTGAAGGCACAGATTCGGGTGGGCGACCAAGACCACCATTTGGCCTTCCTCCAGGTGACTCTGGTGCCACCTCCGAATTCATGAATGAGGAGCTGGCTGGGCAAATAGGCGTTGAGATGGAGCCTCTCCCTTCTGCCCTCCTGGTTCGGGCGCTAGACGACCACGTCCTCCACCGAGCCCGATGCCGGATGAAGCCGCTGCAAGTCATCGTGTCGCAACACCACCGTAAATGGCTGTCATTCTACATAATCCCATCTCCTCAAGCCCCGATCTTCTTTGGTTACACCTGGCTAAGCAAGCACAACCCCTGTGTGGACTGGACTAGTGGGAGAATATTGGACTGGGGGACCTACTGTCACACTAGTTGCCTCGGCTCCTCGTTTCCGGCCCGAACTCTTGCCAAGGAGGACCCAGCACCAGACCTCAGTTCTGTTCCGCCAGCTTATCACGACCTGGGACTTGTCTTCAAGCAAGGCCAAGGTGTCTTCGTTGCCCCCACACCGACCCTACAACTATGCGATTGACCTCCTACCAGGAACCATGCCGCCGTGCGATCGGCTTTATCATCTCACTGGTCTCGAGCGGGAGGCCATGGTGACCTATATACAGAAGTCCCTTGCTGCAGGCATTATCCGCCCATCCTCCTCACCTGCCGGCACTGGCTTTTTCTTTGTTGAGAAGAAGGACAAGTCGCTCCGCCTGTGCATTGACTATTGGGGACTCAAAGCCATCACAATAAAGAACCGGTATCCCCTACCCCTGATGGCTTCCGCCTTCCAACTTCTCCAGGGAGCCACCATATTCACCAAGCTCGACCTCAGAAATGCTTATCATCTGGTCCGTATCCGAGAAAGGGATGAATGGAAGATGGCGTTCAACACCCCAACCGGGCACTACGAATACTTGGTGATGCCGTTTGGCCTGGTCAACGACGTCCTCCGGGATATGCTCAACATGTTTGTCTTTGTGTACCTTGACGACACTTCTACCGCTCCTTGGAGGAACACGAGTGCCACGTCCGGGCCATCCTTCAAAGGCTCCTGCAGAACCATCTGTATGTGAAAGCCAAGAAGTGTGAGTTCCACGTTACCACTACCTGCTTCCTTGGATTCATACTCTCGGCCGATAGAGTACAGATGGATTCTGCCTGCCTCCAGGCGGTGAAGGAATGGCCACGTCCTGAATTCCGCAAGCAACTGCAATGCTTCCTGGGCTTTGCCAACTTCTACCGGAGGTTCATCAGGGGGTACAGTTCTGTTGCAGCACCCCGTCATCAGCTCACCTCCTCTCTGCGCATGTTCACCTGGTCGCCAGAGTTGGAGCAGGCCTTTCAGAAGTTAAAGGACCTCTTCACTTCGGCTCCTGTCCTGACCTTCCCAGACCAGTCTGTTCAGTTCATTGTGGAGGTCGATGCCTCGGATCTCGGTGTGGTGGCCATCCTTTCCCCAGAGGTTGACCAAGGACAACCGCCCACATCCCTGCGCCTTCTTCTCTCACCACCTCTCCCCGGCCAAGCGGAACTACGCAGCGGGTGAATGGGAGCTGTGACTGTGAATGTGACATTGAATGTGGTGTGTGGGTGCTGTAGTCCAAGGTGTCCATGTTTGTAGTCGGAGGTGCATTGTGGGAAATGAGTTAGACTGAGTTCGATTCTGGCATTCACTTGACACTCCAGTGTTGTCTTGGCTGTATGCTTTGGGTCATTGTCAAGCTGAAAGGTGGACCTACTCTCCAGTCTGAGGTTATGTGCACTCAGGAGCAGGTTTTCTTCAAGAATCTCCCAGTATTTGGCTGCATTTAAATTCTGAAAGGTCTCTTTCTTCTTCAAGATGATCAGGTGATCCGACGGGTCACGGCACCAATGTCACGGACTTGGTCTTCCTTGTTGACTCTCTGTGCTGTGGTCCACCCTGTATTCGCACGAACTCCCCTGAGATCCGAAAGACACTGACTGCATGCCGGGCTCAATCTCTGGCCGAACTCGTGATCCCCCAATGAATACAGGGACACAACTGGTTGTTGATGTAACTCTGTTTACTGGTAAAGAAAATAAATCATCCCCTGAGTGGATATATTCCGCTGCAGACAGAGATTATCTAAATAAAATAAAATATAAAATAAAATTAACAACTCTGAGGCCTTTCTATCCAATAAAAGTTCACAAAAGGCCATATAAGTTATAAAATATACGTTAATTCTCGAGTTAAATGGTCAAAAGATTAGCTAAACTAAATCACAAACCTAAAATACTTAAAAACTCGACTTATTTGTTTGATTATCCTGCAAATTATCACCAAATCAAGACGGAGCACGAATATACATACCCACAGCGTGCGCTACTCTTTGCAACTTCTGTGTTGCGTCATCCTCCGTCTAAACATTTTACCTGTCTGCAGTCCCCACAAAAACCACACGGGGGCACTACTACAGAATAAAATTAACTGCTGCTGATTTCAGAAGAATTCACATTAATTAAATAAAAAAAAATAGAATTAAAATCCTAACTCTGTTACACAAGCTAATAAGCTCATGAATGTGGTGCAGTTGCAGCTCTCACAGAAGTCATTTCAACAGGGTTGCAGATTTCTCTTTGTCATTATAGATTATTGTGTTTAGATTTATTGAAAAAAAGGCCTGTAATGGTATTACTACACTATATTTTTACTATAATTTCCACCCAGTGTGGTCACGAAGTCCCGAATGAAGCAGCAACTTCAGCTGAGATGCAATACGCACATACACACGCACACACGCAAATGCACACTATTTACTCATCACATAACCTTTATCATCATAAACACACCACTGAGTGAATTACATGATTGATGAACATTAAAATTCAGAAATGAATTCTAACAGATACATGAACAATGTCTGAAAACTAGCAAATATTGGAGAAAATAATGATTTTTAAACATTATAAATTTACATACAGTGGCATATCTTGAGTAAATGTCTAAAGCAGTTTTATAGCCTGAGTAGAGGAAGTGGTGATTTGAGGGGGTGTGTTTAAAGGGGGTGGGGGAAAATCAGATAAAAAAACAACAAAAAAACGATGTTTGAAATGAGCCTGAATAAGCAAATCTGATGTTAGAAAGAGAAGAGAGCAGAGCTTCACACACCTGCTGAGAACATGAAGATGAGTCGTGTGTTTCTGGTCCTGGGCTTCGTCCTGATCATGGCGCTCTACTCAGATGCTATGCGTGAGTTTATTATATACTTTTTAATGTAGCTGTACAACATTAGTTGTATATGTGGTATAACTAAATATACAGTATATAGTACACACACACACACACTTTATTAAGTGTTAACTTATGTACAGTAATCAGGAATTTTACACCTTCAAAGTGACTTATATAGGATATGGACTTGATAAATGGTGACTCAGTGTATATATTGTAAAGCAGCAATGATTACAATTTTCCTACATGTGAAATAAAAGCATGTTCTACACGTGAAAAATTTATTAAACATAATATGAAGTGTCTCAAAACCACATGTGTAGTTTATCTGAGTTTTCTGTAAGAGCAGAATTAGAAT
Source organism: Pangasianodon gigas (assembly GCA_022758105.1). Lineage (NCBI taxonomy): Eukaryota > Metazoa > Chordata > Actinopteri > Siluriformes > Pangasiidae > Pangasianodon > Pangasianodon gigas. The sequence continues at coordinate 28,983,947 of CM040460.1, read as the reverse complement.
TATAGTACGATCAATTAATATTAATACAAATATAAAAAGATGAATGATAATAATAATAATAATAATAACAATAATTAGTAGTAGGAGTAGTAAAATTAAATCAAAATATTTCATTACCTGAAGACCTGAAGGACGAATAATTTTTGTATGACATTTTATGCACATTAATTTTATCATTAGTTTCTATTTGACTAAAACACCTCATCTGTTTCTCACTCAGCTTTAGCTATAAGAGATGCACAGCCTGAGGGCTGCTGTTTCAAGTTTTTCACTGGCAAAATTCCTTCCCAAGACATCCGGGAGGTTAAAAAGACAGGCCCGCACTGTGCACAGCAAAGCTTCATGTGAGTATCTGAAAATTACTTTTTCATTACATGATTTAATATAAAAAAGTAAAATTAAATCCATTTCTAAATGAGATGAGAGTAGATGAGATTGTATTGATTTGTGTGTTAATGTGTGTTTCAGTGTTACTACTCCTGAATCTTCCAGGCTGTGTGTACGTGAAGTCACCACCAATTGAAAAGCTACACCTTAATGCTGCAACTGAGACGCAACACACGCACACGCATACACACACACACGCACACACCTAATAAACTTCAATCTTCAACCATTTATTCATTGCGTTCAACTTTTATCAACCATTTATTATGATGCTTGTGGATGTTCCTGTTGCTTAATGCAGTGCAAATTAAAATAAAGTCATAATCGCACCACTGAGTGAATTTATTAACAGAAATTAATGTGATGTGAGAAAATGCCTGAAAATAAAACTATATAATGTAGGAGAAAATCATTCTTTCATCAAAAATAACTCTTATGGGGAGATTGGGAGTTTAAATACCGAAGATGTTCGAGAGCCAAAGGAGTAATCTGGCTGTGCTGTCTGGGTGGGAGGGGCATACTTTATCTCCCCTGTCAATCACAGTGACAGTAGCTAATCATTAGCATCTATAGTATGAGCTCATGTATGTGAAATAGTGTAGACTGCCTCTGAATTGGCAGGTGACCAATCTGAAGAGAAAATGGGGAAAAAACAAAGATAATTCCAGTTATAAATGTTACAGTTATAATCTGTATGGATTGCTACACAGTCTAGATAAATATTTCAGCTGTGATTTGCCGAACTAATTTTAAACCATGACAATATAAAAGTCATGAAAACACTACAAAATAACCATTCTGGAAATTATTTCTTTATGTGTATTCTGCAGCAGGAAGAAAACTGACTAAAAGATTATAAAAACAGACAGTAAGGACAGTGAGGTAATAACGAACAGGTTTGAATCAGATTATTTGCTTCAAAGTTGTTATTCAACCTTTTTTGAATTAGAATTTTTGGTAGAATTTCACCACACTGTGATTCAGTGGCCCCAAAAAAGTATTTGGACACTTAAGCTACACTTACAAATGTATGAATTTCACTGCAGTAGAAAACAACATGTCAAACCAAGTGGTGTTTATTTTGATGAAAAATACCACAAGCACACTATTCAAGAAAAACTTTTCCCAAAAAATAGATTTTATTTAAAAATATAAAAATAATAGATATACTGGTCATAATTAGACAAACCGTATTTGGACACTCAATAGTGGATCACAGTTATGGTGTTTTAGTATTTAGTTTGCCATCTTTTGTTCTACAGAACTTCTTGACAACGTCTGAGCCTTAAATCAACCAGTTTCTGTAACAGTTGTGGTGGAAGTTTCCTCCAAGTTTCAACCAACAAAACTTTCAGTTCATCCACACTAGAGCATTGACAATCTGCTCATTTCTTCTCCACTGCATCCAGTAGATGCTCCATAAGGTTTAGGTCAGGGTTCTTGGAAGTGTTCTTTTAATAGGTGACTGGTATGCTTTCGATCATTATCCTGCCAAAAAAAAACAAAAAATCCACTTCTGTCCCTTGAATAATTTCTTCACTGATTTCTTCAAGTTTGCCTCTGTACACTTCTGAGTCCATGATGCCTTCAGTGAACACAAGCTCAGCAGCACCACTGGAGGATAAACAGCCCGAGCCTCGACCGTGTTTTATAATACCCTTAGTGCTGTGTGGTTGGAATTCTTCTCCTGGTTTTCTCCACACAAACACTCTACAAACACAAACACTCTACCATCAGATCCATCCACGTTAACTTCGCATTCATCTGAAAATAAGACAGTTCTCCAGAATCTGCTTCGTTCTGTGCAACTTTACCCAATTTCACTGATGAATGATTTCTGCTCCAAATCTATCCCTTTG
>CM040460.1:28954776-28975300 GCA_022758105.1 Pangasianodon gigas | reverse complement strand
TCGTGTGTATCTGTGAGCTCATATATGCAAAAGAGGGTAGATAGCACTTTCCTGTGGGTGTGTTACGCTGTCCTGTGAAGCAGCATGAGCAGCAGAATGAAAAAAGGTATAGTTGGCAGGGTTCACATGTCATGTGATAGAGGAGAGCTGTCTGGTGAGTGGGAATTGGCAGGCGACCAAGGAGAAAACGCAAAAAAAACAGTTACAGTGTATAGTTATTATATGAAAAACTAATAGTTATGATCTGTATGGATTGCATACACAACTCAACTTATTGGTTTTTCTGGTCACTTGACTTGAAAAGGTTGAATCCAAACCTCATTAACTTTAAAATAAGCCGGTCTATAAATAACATCAGCTGAAATTTAATGACAATCTTAATAAAAATGTGCTCTGTTGATGGAAAGTTCAGAAATTTACCAAATAAAAACCTCTCCAGAGCTCAAAAAATAGCCAAGATATTATTGTACACATTTAACCAATGACACTAATTTTTGCATACCTGTCAAATGTCAGTTCTGCAGCTGGATTAAAAAATCATTCAAGTGCACACTAAAAACTCCAAGGGTCTTTAGTCAAGGGTCTGAAATACTTATCTAAATGAGAGATGTCAGTTTTCACAGAGTCCTTAAGGGGTCATGGTGATGGAAAAAAATATGAGATGGGAGGAAAATTTATATTTCAGTTCTTTTGCATTCACTCACAAAACATTTGCATTCCCTCACAAACAGCAAAGGGCTCCATAAGTTTTTGATTTTTAATACATTTGCAAAATTTTTTAAAAACTTGATTGAATCTATTTTTGTACTAATCTGTAAATCTATAAACTTGTATGTGATGACTAATACAAAACCACAGACAGCATGCAAGCTAATAAGCTCATGATTGTGGTGCAGTTGCAGCTCTTACAGAAGTCATTTCAAGAGGGTTGCAGTGGATCTGGAGCTGTGAGGTGGTATCTCTACCCACTGCACCACATTAAGGTGTCTAATGGTTTTAACCACTCTTCAAACTCCTCAAACAGTGAGTAAAACAACTCCAACAAAACATAAATACGATACTTTAAAACCAAATTTTCAAAGAGCTGCAAAAGGCTAAACAAGCAGCGAACTTGAAAAAAGTCATTAGAAGTAAATAGAACAACAATACAAATTTATATGACGTTGCTATTGCTGCCATAACGCAAATGTAACCCCTAGAAAAAAACTATAGATAATAAATAAATAGTAAAAAACCCAAAAGTTGATTAAAATGAAGTTCTTTGTTATTATATTAAAAGGTTTAATATTTAATCTTCAGTGTTCAATTTAAAGTACATTTTATTTCATTTTTTTTTCATGTCATGGATGTAATAAAATGTGTACTTGTTCATTTTTCTGTAATTTATGTTAATGTTCATTTTCTCGGACTGTAACGATGCATGTGAAATATGGAGTGTTGCCTTTAAGTAAAACGTGAGGAACGCACTGTTGACCAATCAGGTGAAGTTAACGTGAGCAGCATGATTAAAGAAAAAAAAGATTGAGACGAGAGCGGGAGAAGATGAGCGAGCACAGCTAGATCGGCGGAGACATTTTGAGATAAAATAAGAGAAACTTTGAGTTGAACTAAACGGAAAGTTTGGTAAAACGTTTATTTTATTTGAACTTGAGTTTTTTTGTGTTACAAGAGATTGAGATTTCATTGTCTCGACGCGAAAACGGCGATGACATGGAGTTCATCATCACATGGATCAAGATGGCGAGCCACCCACCGAGTCTCGAACACTCCTAAAACGCCGAAAGAAACGCGAAGGATTCATTGCTCGAGTTTTTCCCTGGACGGAGGAAAGCAAATGCGCTGGAAAACGGAGTGAATTGATGTGAAACTTTCCCTCAACATTCGTGTTGCTGCTGGTCGCTTTGTTCAGCAGGACGGTAGGCCTGAACTGTTGCATTTCATGATCGTACGCGTTACACAGGACGCGGATAGTTGTTTATTTTCAAATCGGAGATCGGTTCTTGCACATTCATAGACTGTTCTATTGAAACGGACACATAGATTTGAACTGTGAACTGATTGCATTTAATTAATGGATGTTTTTGTTGTTTATTGACTGTAACATTGTATTTACAAAGACAATGAGTTAAATTTGTTTTGTATTTGGAAATGTAAATGTTTTTTTTTGGGGGGGGGGGGGGTTTATGTGAACTGAGCTATTGATTTGATTAATCCATTCAAATATAAAATCAAGGGTAATTCAAAGAGTGTGTTAAACTTAGAGTTCAAATAGGAAACAAAACAGGATCAGTTAGTCAAGCTTTATTTTTGCTAAACTAGTAAAACATTGTAAGACTAAAGAGTAACAGATTAAAAAGAGGGAAACTTAGGAAATACTAATCTAAAGGTCAATTTAGATATACTAAACATAACTTTAGATTCCAAAAAGGCATTAAAAGTAAATAGAGAAGGAAACCAAACACTAAGTGAAACAAGTGAAACCTTGTTGTGAAACAAAGAGACTCAGACAGAGAAACAGTTTAATTAATTTTGTTTATTTCATTTTATTTCTCTTATTTTCATTGTAAATCAGTGAGTATTTCGTTTATTTTTCTTGTTTTCTTGTCCTACATACATCTGTTTCCTGAAACCAAAAAACAAGTTAGTCAGTCCATACATCCATTTTTTATATAAACATTTCCATCATTATTCATACTTACCTTGTCTGTCTGTTCATTTATCTCTCCCATTTGGCTCCATAAGAACCTAGAGCACTGGTCTACTTTACCCTTAATGCCTTTCACCCTAGTGGCTGCGTCATTTGTGGTGTTTAGTGCGCTGAGGGAAAGGAGGGTTACACACACACACACACACACACAAACACAACAAGAGGCCGTCTATACTGGAACACTATCACTGTGACCCCATGAGTGGACATGCAGGAATCTTTAAAACTTACAAAAGAATTCAGGAAGTCGCTTTCTGGCCTGGGATGTGGTCAGATATAAAACAGTTTGTAAAACGATGTGTAAAATGCCAAACCTTAAAAACTGACCAACGAAAACCTGCTGGGAAAATGCAGAAGATTAACAGCACACGACCAAATCAGATCATGGGTGTAGACATCATGGGACCATTGCCCCGTAGCACTAATCAGAATGAATACCTTTTAGTATTTGTTGACTACTTCACTCGTTGGGTAGAACTGTTTCCCATTCGTACCGCTACAGCCAAAACTGTTGCAACTGTATTCAGAAAAGAGATATTAAAGTTCCAGACTTTCTCGTGTCCGACAGAGGTACACAGTTTGTGTCTGCAATATTTAAAGAAGTATGTGAGAGTTGGAATGTAACACAAAAATTAACTACAGCCTACCACCCACAGACAAACATGACCGAAAGAGTCAATCGAACTCTTAAAAGTATGATTGCAGCATTTGTAGAAGACAATCATAAACGATGGGACCAGTACCTACCAGAAATCAGGTTTGCCATTAACTCTGCAGTGCAAGAAACCACAGGAATGTCTCCACAGAACTCCACTTAGGAAGGAAACTACAGGGGCCGATGGACAAGCTTCTGAAAGGAAAAAGCCATGATCTGACACCTGATGCACCTCACTATGACACCGTGTATCACTTAAAACAACTGCAAGCAAGAGCAAAGGAGAACAGTAAGAAAGCACATCTAAGACAGCTTCGAAATTACAACAAGAACAGACGGGACATCTTATTCAAAGAAAGAGACAGAGTATGGATGAGACACTTCCCGCAGTCCAGTGCAAAGGACAATTTCACTGCTAAACTTGCACCAAAATGGAAAGGACCCTACAGAGTAATCCAACAAATGGGGCCAGTGAATTACCAAATAGCACTGGAATCTACAGGTGAAGATGTCCGTGTCGCTCATGTTTGCAATTTAAAGCACTGTTTTCCAACTGCCACTGAAGTAGAAGCACAAGACAGACAAAAGCTTACCGACCTCTTCCAGGAATCCTCTGATGACGAAGAGTTCTTAGGATTTTCATGATTCAACATCTCATAAGGAACTATGAGATGCTTTGTCCAACGGAGGGGGAGTATAACGGAAACGAACTACAGAGCCCAAAATGCAATGCAATGTCAAGTGGGAGGAGTCAGTAAGCCGAAGGAAATGGAGGAGATAAAATCCATTTAAACACAGGTGTGTGGTACGAGAGTGGGAGTTGTGTCCGGTGATCTGAGTGTAAGAGTTTTCGTTGCTGTATCAAGAGTAAGAATTTGGACAAATTTCAACTGTCTGGAGTCTGTAGATGTTTAAAAAGCCGCCGACAATGAAACGACGAGACTGAAGATTACGGTGTTACAGGAGTTTCGCTGGCTGCACAGTGGACGAGTGTCGGATGTTCACTACGGCACGCGTTAATCAGCTGTGTTTGAACTACGCGGGATTGGGACGGTAACTTTGAGTGAGTTCGTGTTGTCTTGGCCGGACCGCAAATCCACTGACTGTGCGTTGGACTCCAGGTAGGCCTTGAACAGTTCATCCCTTTACTTCAACGACGTCACTTATTCATCAATGACTCTCAGAAAGCTGGGTTTAACGAACATCTAACCCAGACCAGACCACACCACAACCACATGGACACACACACAAACACGCACGCACACACGCGCACACAAACATCAATTATTTTTCTTTTAAACCTTCTGTTTAAGAAAACGCATGATAACCATTGATTTACTATTGATGACTTATAGACTTGTGTGTTCTTCTCCCTCTTTTGAAAGACGACTGTGATGTATAGTACACGGTACTTTATTTCATGAGATGATTTATTTTTGGTTGTTTATTTGTTGTGTACCTTGACATGCTTTGAATAAGGGATAGTGGGAAAAGAAACGGGCCCCACTCTGAGTTAAATTAAAAAGAAACACATCTTTGCAATTGTAAGAGTGTGGTTACTTTTTTTTACTGTTCTGTGAAGTGTGGTTTAAGGTAACGGGCATAGCTCGAATCACTACGTCACAACTTACCTTGTCTGTCTGTTCATTTATCTCTCCCATTTGGCTCCATAAGAACCTAGAGCACTGGTCTACTTCACGCTTCATGCCTTTCACCCTAGTGGCTGCGTCATTTGTGGTGTTTAGTGCACTGAGGGAAAGGAGGGTTTTACACAAACACACACACATTTTTACTGTTACCAGTCAATTTAACTCATGTTAAATGTAGGTTTCATCATCTTTAACACTCAAAAGTAGGCTGTATGTGTGTTTATTGTTTAAAGAATGATATATGGATCAGTTTCTATCTTCTAGCTAAATCTTGACCATAGAGCTTCAGAACATGTTTGTATTTCCTGAGTGGAGGATGTGGTTAGTTGGGGAGGTGTGTGTAGAGATGTAGAGATGTACAGGGGCTGTGTGAAAATCTCCATTTAAATGACATTTGTATAATATAAGCAGTTAAATGTGACTCATGCTAATTTAATGTTAGAGAGAGAAGAGATCAGAGCTTCACACACCTGCTGAGAACATGAACATGAAATGGAGTTCGACTCCGATTCCAGCGTTCACTTGACAACATGTTTAACCAATAAGTCTAATATCTGAATAGTTTATGTTTATGGTTTATGTTCATAAAATACATACGTACTGACAGGGTCCATGGAATTTCATTTCTAATTAAAGTCATGAATTCATCAGGAACCAGCAACTTTTCATATATCACATTTTATCAACCATTTAAATCCTGAAAAGTCTCTTTGTCCCTGCTGCTGGAAATTGCCCCCAAGGCATGATGCTGCCACCACCATGCTTCACCATATGTTTGGTGTTAGCGGTTGACGGGCAGTACGTGTTTTTTTGCGAAATCTCAATCAACCAGAGAATCTTTTTTTTCTTCCTTATGAGTCTTTGAAGTGCCTGCCATATTCCTTTTACTTACAAGGGGCTGCTTTGTCAGAAATCCATGGAGTCGTGAAGTCCATGGCTTGGTTTTTGGTCTGACATGCACTGGCAGACCTTATACACACAGGCCTATTTTTAATAAATTTGCAAAAAATTTCTAAAAACCGGATTTCTCTTTGTCTTTATGGATTATTGTGTGTAGATTTATTGAAAAAAAGGCCTGTAATGGTATTACTACACTATATTTTTACTATAATTTCCACCCAGTGTGGTCATGAAGTCCCGAATGAAGCAGCAACTTCAGCTGAGATGCAATACGCACATACACACGCACACACTCAAATGCACACTATTTACTCATCACATAACCTTTATCATCATAAACACACCACTGAGTGAATTACATGATTGATGAACATTAAAATTCAGAAATGAATTCTAACATATACATGAACAATGTCTGAAAACTAGCAAATGTTGGAGAAAAGTAATGATTTTTAAACATTATAAATTTACATACAGTGGCATATCTTGAGTATATGTCTAAAGCAGTTTTATAGCCTGAGTAGAGGAAGTGGTGATTTGAGGGGGTGTGTTTAAAGGGGGTGGGGGAAAATCAGATTAAAAAAAAAACGATGTTTGAAATGAGCCTGAATAAGCAAATCTGATGTTAGAGAGAGAAGAGAGCAGAGCTTCACACACCTGCTGAGAACATGAAGATGAGTCGTGTGTTTTTGGTCCTGGGCTTCGTCCTGATCATGGCGCTCTACTCAGATGCTATGCGTGAGTTTATCACACACTTTTTAATGTAGCTGTACAACATTAGTTTTATATGTAGTATAACTAAATATATAATATATAGGACACACACTTTATTAGGTATGCCTTTCATGTGTATACATATAGACATTAATAGGGTATCTTATTATCCATATAGGTCATTGACTTACTGAACCTCATTTGTTGCACTGCACAAAGTATCGGCACCCTTTATCCTGTTTATCAATGGGAAACGCCACCACTGAGTTGATATATTTTTTTTGGGTGTGGAAGATTCAGCATTCTCATCACAGCTGTGCGGTCCATTAATGGACGGGGTTAGGGGTGCCAATACTTTATACAGTTCTACACATGAAAAATGCCTAAAACATAACATGTGAAGCATCTAAAAACAGCAAGTGTAAATTTCACATCTGTATTTGATGTATTGCACTTTGTAATGGTAGTATTAAAATTAATAGCTGTAGCTGTACAACTTTAGTTGTATATATAGTTTAACTATTATTATTATTATTATTATTATTATTATTATAATACATTAGGTATACCTTTCATATATACATGTCTACATACATTGGTTATGTTATCACCCATTTAGTTCATTTTGTAAAATTACCAAATGTAGCATTTTTTGTTACTCTGCACAAAGTATTTGTTCGTCAATGGAAACAGCTACCACTGAGTTGATATAATTTTGGGGTGAAAAACTCACAGATGAGCTGAAGTCAATAATTTTACAACTACAATGTGACTTATGTAGTAGCTATACTTCATAAAATATTACTCAATTTATATATTTTAGTACAGCAATGACTATATTTGACGTACATGTGAAAAATAAAACCACATCCCATACATACAATAACAATGACCACATCCCATACATTCAAACAATAAGAGATTTGAGTGTATTGCAGAAAATATACAAAATGTGTGATGTGTTTATTAATTCTGACAGTTTCTAATGACGTTTGCTTTTAAATGAAGCTGTAGTGCTCATTTACATTTATGCACTGATTATAATGTAATTTGAAAGAGTTTCCCTGTCTCTCTCTCACTCAGCGCTGAGCTTTAATTACGTCTCGTGCTGTTATAACTTTTTTGAAGACAAAATTTCTCCTCAAAAGATCCTGAAGGTGGAAAAGATAAATTCACACTGTACAAAGCACGGCTTCATGTGAGTATCTGCTTTTAGACATTAAAAGAACACGTATTACTGTTTTATTATGCAATTGAAAATAATGATTTTTTTTTTTATATTTGATATTAAACCAATTTGACTCCTGAATCATCTGTTATAAGACTCTGCTGACGTGTGTGTGTTTATCTGTGTGTGTGTGTTTCAGTGTTATGATGGATAACGGCTCCAGCATCTGTGTTCGCAAAAATCCCTGGGAAAAATAAATAAATACATTTTAATACTGCAGCATAAATGCAAACTAATAATAAACATCTTATCCAACTTTTTATGCAAATTTTGTGCAATTTATTTCAGACTTTTTTGACATATATGTTTTTTTCTCATTGTGAAGCCCATTGAGGGCTAAATCACATGATTTCATAAAATTTAAACATATAGTAAACTGTTAGCACCCTGAAGTTGATTATATTATTATAACAGCATGTTATAGTAGTGTTTTACTCCTCCTATACCTAAGTATTTTTTTCATTTATTAAATAATGACACATCACATACTATTTATCACAAAGTGTTGGAAACATTCCTTTAAGTTTCTGTAATTGAGATTCGTTGTACCACATCCCAAATGTGCTCTGTGACTGTGAAGGCCACTAAAATATGTTATATTCCAGTCAAATTTGGCCAATTTGCTATTTTCCTTTATCATAATGATAGTTCCTCTCATCCGACTGGCCTAAAACTTAAGGACTTTGTCCAGACTATGCATCTGAACACATAAAATGAATGGTTTTGTTGGATGTTTCTAATTAGTTTGTTTCAAATTTCCAACAGCCGTCCTGTTCTGTTCAAATCTGACCAGCCTCAGAAAATGAATGAACCAGACCATAAAAAGATAAAAATAGAATAAAGAATAAAAAGAATAAAAATTCTCTCTCTGTCTCTTTCACACACACACACACACACACACATTCATCCGCTATGAAATTTCAAACACAACATTTAATGTTTCTGTTAACGAACATTATACTGGATTCTGATTGGTCAGAAGGTGTTGATTAATTTTCTAGAACAGCAGCTCTGACAGTAGTGCAGCTGCAAATCACAGGTTTATATTAATGCGCATTCATTATATTAATGCGCTCATATTAATGCGAATTATTGTTCACTGCTTCTGGACTTGGAACTGTTTTTGACATGAGCAAAATGACGTAATTACAGAGATGACAGCTGAGCAAACTCCGCAGTGGGCAAACTTCTTCCCATAGTTGTGGAAATTGTCAGGAAATTTTTTAATGGGCCACCTGCAGTACTCCCTGTTAACATGCTGTAGGTCATTTGTTTGTATAAATAAATTTAAGGCATTTAAAGATTTTAAACAGTCTTGAAATTCCTCAAAGAGTGAGGAAAACAGTGCTAACAAAACCAAAAGACAATATTTTTTTAAATAATTTTTCACAAAGCTGGAAAAAGCAAAACAAACATTAAAGTCATTAGAGGTAAGTGGAACAACACTACAGATTTATATCACATTCTGAACTAAAAATTGCTCTCAACACACACCTTTTTTTTGTTACTGGTGATAGTGAGGGAATATCTGTAAAAGTAACTTATGTTAAATGTTAGTTTCATCATTTCAAAGTTAAGCGTATGCAAACTTTTGCACTGTACTCTGTATAGCAGTGTTTGATGTTTAAATGATAATAGATGGGCCAGTTACTAACTTTTAGACAAATCATGATTATAGATCTTCAGCAGATGTTTGTTCAGTCTAGATGGAGGATTTGGTGAGTTGAGGAGGAGGCCGGGGGGAGGGGGGGTTGGGGGTCTGACTTTAGGTAAATAAAATGAGACGATAAAACCAGACCCCAACTAATCTGATGTTAGAGATAGAAGAGATCAGAGCTTCACAAACCTGCTGAGAACATGAAGACGAGTCGTGTGTATTTGGTCCTGGGCTTCGTCCTGATCATGGAACTCTACTCAGACGCTATGCGTGAGTTTATTACATATGTTTTTGTACAATCAAATTCATATATAAGTTATTATTTTAGGGGCGTAATGCAATGCCACTATCTGTATCTATGTCTGTACAGTACTCTAAATTTTCATATCTGTATTCAGAATCAGAGTCTATCAGAATCAATTACAAAGCTGCTGTTTTTCCTTATAATGCCTGTATGATTTTTCAGGAAGATTTTCAATTGAATAATGATAGAGAATGTTCTTTTACATGCACAAAGAATGCACAAGTTAATATATTTTTTGTAATTATTATTTTTTGGAGATCCCAGCAGAGATATGCTGCTGTGTGCACAGTGTGTGGTCTGAGTGAGCTTTGTGGAGCAGTGGCTCTATAAATAAAAGCATCTTTCTTTTGTGAATTTCAGCCCAGTTTTGAGGAAAAAATAAAAATATAGGCCTCACACATTATCTGCACTATCCAAATGTACTCGAGGTAGAAATGGTGCCACTGTCAGCACAGTGTACATTATCTCATACATTATCATTTTTGTCTGTAACTGCTGTGATATTTTCGAAGAAATTTAGTAGGTACTTTATCCTAAAATCTAAACATATAACCAAAATTCATCCCGGGGAGACCCTAGTCCATCACAGGACACATAAACATACAACATAAACATCACTCTAAACTCAAAGCCTAATTTAAACCACCATGACCCTGACCAGGGACCACTGCAATTTCACATTAATGAACCCGCAAGCTTTATGCTCAAGCATGTTTGAGGCTGCATCACATTAAAGTAAAAATCTCCCGTTCCACTCACACTATTCTTTTGTTCCTTTCCATGGGATCTAGTCTCAAATAGGTTTAAAAGAAAAAAAAATTAATAACACGCATACTATTCATAATCTCTATTCGTATTCGTTTAACGTGCATTATCTGTTCAATCTGGATAATGTACTCTGAGTTCGGTTACATCCCTAATATACAGCACTGTGCAAACGTCTTAGGCACATGGAAAAAAATGCTGTAAAGCAACGATGCCTTCAAAATAAAGAAATTAAAGGTTTTCTACAAAAAAATCTTCTGTAAAGAGCAGCAAACAGTGACAGACTAAACCTTCATAAAAAAAACAAACAATATTTGACATGAAAATCGTTTGCCTTTAAAAATTCATCAGTAGTCTCAGGTTCATTTCATATACTTTACTAAGAATATTGGCTGGTAAGTATTTCTTTAATGCAGGCTCAATAATGCAGAGGTCATGAAATAATCTTTATAACTTCTATGTCTACAGAATTTACAGTATATATTCCATTCTCCTCCACTGACCTCTCTCATCAATAAGACATTTCAGCCTGCAGGACTGTGGCTAACTGGATGTTTTATATTTTTTGCACCATCCTCCGTAAACTCTAGAGATAGTTGTGTGTGAAAATCCCAGGGGATCAACAGTTTTTGAAATACTCAAATCAGCATATCTGGTACCAACAACCATGCCACGGTCAAAGTCAGTGAGATCACATTTTTCCCAATTCTGATGTTTGATGTGAATATTATGTTAAGCTCCTAATAAAGTGGCCACACACACACACACACACACAAAACCATGCCAGTGTCAATGCTGTACTGAGAATAAACCAGCACTCATATCATATCTGCTCAGTGGTGCTCCTATGGTGGTCTTTTTACACTGATAGAAGGTGTCCTGGGGTGCCAATACTTTGTGACAAAGCAACAGATGAGCTACAGCCAGTGATTGTTCACCTACAAAGTGACTTTATAGGAGTTGGACTTGATAGAGTGGCTACTCAGAGTATATACTGTAAAGCAATAATGATTACAATTAAAGTTAATAAAATAAGACTCAGAATTAGTTAGAATGAGCATTTCCCTTACAGAAAGATCACACACATTTCACATGATCAAATGCTTTTTCCATGTGTGATTATGTGAGTAATCTATGATCACACATGAAAAAATGATTCATGTGAGAAAATCTGAAAATGAAACCTACATGCCCTACGTGTGGAAAAATAATCAGCCCCTGAAAGAGCACGGTGTAATTTTTTCAGGTCATTTTTGAATGTACATTAGATACTATTGCGTGCACACCAGATATTATCTCATGCACAACTGAACACTGTTGCGTGTACACCAAATAGCTGCACAACACTATTTAACATCCGGTACAATGAGTGTGTGTACAGCAGCATTGCTGGTCACTCAGTTGGTCTTTGAACCAAAGTTGGGGTTCTATATCTACAGCATGGCACGAATCTACAACTCCTCCAAGCACAGTAGCTACTATAACAAAAAATCTGAGCAGAGAGAGAGAGAGAGAGAGAGAGAGAGAGAGAGAGAGAGAGATTATTAAAGCACAGAGACTGAATCACACAATCACAGATCAGAGACAAGAGAGACATGTGCTAAACTTATAAGTAACAGCTATCCCAAAGTGAGCATACTTCTTTATTAGAAGTAAAGTGTGTGTGTGTGTGTGTATTTTGACCAAGTAACTACAACACAAAAGAAATTCAGAAAGCATGAAAGTGTCCAAACTAAGAGTTGCTTTATAATCTAGAAAAGGTGCACAATATTGTACAACTTGTGTCACATCCACCATGAACAATTCACCACCAAGCTGTCAGAGGGGACCCTCCCACATATACTGAACTTCTTCTTCTCTTATCCCACTCATTTCCTGTGTTTGTGCACACCTGTTTTCAGGTTCTCTGTTTATTAGCTTCCCTATTTTAGTTCTCTGTTTCTCCCCTCAGTTGCTGAGCGTCTGTTGTGTTTGCTTGACTGTGAGTAGTCAGCTCGTACTGTTTTCTATGCCTCTTGTTGTGTTCTTGTTTTTTTTCCCTAGCTTTTGTTTTGCTCATTGTGATTCTTGCCATGACCCTGGTTAATTTGTTTGTTGGCTTGGTAATTTTATTCAATGAAGACAATCCTGCATCTGCATTCACCCCCTATGAATTGTGACAACTTGTTTTGGCGCAATACAATCGACCACTCAGTCACACCCTCATTTAGAGAGACCAACGTATGCTCTTATTTCTATGTCCTCTACATACAAATTTCAGGAAAAGTAAAGCAGTTGTATTGTGACGGGAAATGCAGAATCCCTTCCTAGCTAACAGAATCCTTAGTAACCATCTGAGAGGTCGCTGTTCATTGTTTATTGCCTTTCCAACTCTCTTTATGAGTGTTTTCACACTTGGTGCAAATGCTGGAGTCCACACTGAGAAACAATTTGGGGCTCGTTTGGGGGCGGGGCTCATAATCGCAGGTTTGTGTTCACATAGAAGAATTCCTTCCCAACTGGGCCTCGATTCCATACGCCACTTTCACATGCGCACGTTTGCAAAATGGTAGGCACTAGGTTTATCCATTTGCTATTTATTTATTTATTTATTTATTTATTTATTTATTTATTTATTTATTCCTTGTGGCACTGAAACTCAGTGAAGAAAGCACTCAAGCAGTGGAGAAAAATGCTTTTTGGATGCAGGGTATGTCATCATGCAGATCTCCGCTGATGATTTTAATTAGTTTTACTGCTCAAAATGATCTGACTAACCAGCTCTTAACTTCCTCTTTATTTCCTCATTTTTTAAATAAAAATCTAAATAAATAAAAGTAAAATAAGGGATAAGTGTCATGTAACGCAGGAGGCGATGGATGGAAGTGCAGATTTGAATGTAATGAAAACAAACAAACAATACAAACACTATAGACTTAGACACACAGAACATGAACTATGAACTCGAGCAGAAAGAAATACAAGGACTAAGGAACATAAACCATATGGCAACACAAGACAAAAGCTAGACAAATAGTGCAAGATGTAACTTAAATACTAGTGCTCATTAACAAAAATGTGACACAGGTGCAGGCGGTCATGTGACATTCTTGAATGGAGTGCAGTGGCTAATGGGAAATGTAGTCAAGCGCCAAAATCATTACAATATCATGACAATAAAATAAGGCATAATCATGACAATAAGATACTTTATTGTTATTGTAGCTTGTACAATGAAATTCCATTGATGACAGTCCTTAAAAGCAGCTTAGTAAAGTGATTAGTGATAAAGAAATATACATAGAATACACAGTAAAATGTACAGTACCTGATATACACAATGACATTAACAGACTCAGTAAACAAATCAACAAAACTTGAGGACAGTAGCTTAAGAGCTTATAAGAAAAGGGCATGTATAGTGAGGTAGAGACTGTAAAAAGATCAGAGATAAAATAATACTCTGGTTATTGTTTTAGGGTTACATACAGTACATGTGCATGAGATAGTATCTAGTGAGCACACAATAGTATCCGCTGAACAGGAGATAGTATCTGGTGCACATGTGATAATAATAATAAAAAAAGACATCATTTCAGGGGCTCCTGAATGTGTGAAATATAACATACAGTTTGGCTTTTCTGTAAAGATAGAATTATACACAATACATACAAGATAATAATAATAAATTATTATTATTATTATTATTATTATTATTATTATTATTATTATTATTATTATTATTATTAATAATAATAATACTTCAAAAAGTGTTTCATTAACTGAAGAAATTAAGGATGAATTTTTGAATGATGTTCCATGCACATTTATTTTTTGTGAGTTTTTATTTAACTAAAAGTGCTTGTCTGTCTCTCTTGGTCAGCTTTGAGCCTTAATCAGCCCGCCTCGTGCTGTTTCAACTTTTTCAATGGCAAAATTCCTTCTGACAAAATCCTGGAGGTTCAAAAGACGGACTCACGCTGTTCACAGCAAGGCTTTGTGTGAGTATCGCACATACACACATAGATTACTGTTTTATTGTGTGATTTAATATAAAAAAGTGACATTAAATCCAGTTAATTTCTAAATGAGACAAGAAAAGACATTGTATTGATGTGTGTGTGTTTGTTTGTTTCAGAGTTACTACGCCTCGGTTCTCCAAGCTGTGTGCTCGTAACATCACTGTCAATGAAAATGATACACCTGTCAATGAAACTGTTACACCTACGCCACACTCCACACACACCACCTAATAATCTTCAAGCTTTGCCCATTTATTCACTGAATCACTTTTTATCAGTCATTTATTATGATGTTTATTGATGCTACTGATGCTTATTATAGTGCAGATTCAAATAAAAGTTATAAATG
Source organism: Pangasianodon gigas (assembly GCA_022758105.1). Lineage (NCBI taxonomy): Eukaryota > Metazoa > Chordata > Actinopteri > Siluriformes > Pangasiidae > Pangasianodon > Pangasianodon gigas. Next base: position 28,960,371 of record CM040460.1, on the reverse strand, counting down.
CACCAATGAGTGAACTGCTTTTACAAATGTGACACTATTTAGGAAACAGACAACCAAAACCAGAGGAGAAAAGCTAATATCAAAAATCAAAAGCAAGAAAAAGGGCCATACAGAAGTCTCTATCACAATCAAAATCAATCTCACAACAGCTGAGCACTAAGCTGCCAGTGTTCCCTCTGGTGGCGCCCTTTATACCGTTGGGGATGATGACATCAGCGCACATGCAGATGTCATCATCCCCAACAGATGATGTGAAAGGACCCTGGAAGTGAACGTAGCAGGACCTGGACAGAATATAAAACAGATGGAAACACAAACACACACACCCACACACAGAAAAAGGGCAGAGCATAACAAAATGCAGATATTGATCAGTTTCACAGACACACTGCTGATTCTGATAAAGGGTGAAAGGACAGATCCAGGATCAGATCTGATTTTATTAAAGTTCTCAGTTCTTATACTATATACAATTTTATATCCATTATGCTTTAAATGAAAAAAAAATGATAGCTATTATACTAAGTAGTAATAGTCATAATGTGTATGGATTGATGTATGCTAGCTTAGTAGCACAACATCAGGGAAGAATAGAAAACCTAAAACATGTCCATTAAAATGTTGGACAAGTTAGTAGTTATTAAGGTCTAGGTGACCAGATTTGGGGGAAAATGCTATGCAGTATAGATAAACTGTAATTTATGAAGTAATTTAAAACAGTGAGTGTAGCGATAATATAAAGTCATGAAAACACTTAAAAACATCTTTCTGGATATGAGCTATTTATGTATATTCTACAGCAGGAAGAAAAGTGACTAGAAATGTACAAAAACAGAGGTTATTGACAAACACAGGTCTGAACCTTTACCACATTTAGTAGAATTTTTGGCAGAAGTTTACCATACTGACATGTCTATATGTATGCTACCTTACTAGGCACTACACACACACACACACACACATATACACACATTCACACTTGAGAGAGCAGTTTATTGTAGCCAAGGCATCTACTGTCATTTTTTGTGAAATGGGAGGAAAGCACAGGGGGATCTTCTGAAACTCTGCACAGTCACCGAGCTCAGGATCAAAGCATGGGCCCTGGAACTGTGAGGCAGCAATGCTACACAGTGCACCACCCTGTCAAACTCTCTGTAGACATGCTGTAATTGATTTAAATGTGCCTTATTAAGGCCTCTAATGATTTTAAATGGTCTTGAAATTCCTCAAGGATTGAGCAAAACTTCTCCAAAGAAACCTAAAAACAGTGCTTTTATAAAATAAAATTTCTTGGAACTGGAAAAAGCTGAGCAAACAGCAAAGTCATTAAAAGTAAATTTAATAACAGTAGAATTTTACTGTATGTCACTTTCAGAAAGAACTCTCTAATCACACATCTTTTTAATTCAATTTCAATTCAATTTTATTTGTATAGTGCTTTTAACAATGGACATTGTCACAAAGCAGCTTTACAGAAATAAATGGATTCAAAATATACTGTAAATATGTGAATTTATCCCTAATGAGCAAGCCAGAGGCGAAGGTGGCAAGGAAAAACTCCCTGAGACAATATGAGGAAGAAACCTTGAGAGGAACCAGGCTCAAAAGGGAACCCATCCTCATCTGGGTGCAACGGATAGTGCGATTATAAATAAATCCCTTCTATTATTGTGTACTATATGGACAAATAGTGCAAATGTGCAACCAGTAAATTCATCACAGTTTTCACGAGAAATCCGGTTGGTTAAAGTCTATCCACTGTCCACTGATGGAGTCCTGAGTACGAAGCTGCTCGTGGCAACTGCAGCCCCAAAGCCACTACAGTACAACTCCCCATATGAGATCCCCAAGCCATCTCCACAGCCCCCAGGTGGCACCATCCCCAGCAATCCAAACAGTTCTTCAGACCGTCCATATGGGGCCCCAGCAGCAGCGAGCGATCTCAACCGATGAGAACTCCAACCAGAAGTAGGGCATCAGGATGGGTCAGGCAGGTCCGGAGAGCAGAAGGGGTCAGGATCACTGGCATCTCAGGAGTAGCATGTGTAGCTTGACAGAAAGAGGGAGAGAGAGAGAGGGAGAGATTTTTAGGAAAGCTTTTGTCCTCTAATGGTTAAGGACATGTCCTTTGCGTGCAGAGTGCAAGCAGGGACTCCGGCAAGACTAGCTATGACAGCATAACTAAAAAGGAGAGCCAGAAGCTAACACAGACATGAGGGCTCCCTGGGACATAAGGCAGCCAGCCACTCCACCGTCGACAAACCTGAGTGAACGCGTGAGAGTGGGGGGGGCGACAGCATCCAGACATCCCAGTTCACCACAACACTCTATGCCTGTGAACCCTCCAGATCTGCTCCTTTACCTAAGAAAAAAAACTATTCACAAAAGGCTTGACTAAACAAATATGTTTTCAGCCTAGACTTAAACACTGAGACTGTGTCTGAGCCCCGAACACTAACTGGAAGGCTGTTACTTAACTGTGGGGCTTTGTAAGAGAAAGCTCTACCCCCAGCTGTCCAGTTTTAAATTAATAGTCTGAATTTTTTGCCTCATATTTTCAATTGTACCATTGAAAAATTTCATGAAGTCTTCACTGCTATATAATGATTATGTGCGTGTTTCTATTGTGGTCTTATTCCTAGTTAATTTTGCTACAGTATTAAATAAGAATCTAGGATTATTTCTGTTATCTTCAATTAGGGTGGAGAGATACATTGATCTAGCAGCACTAAGAGCTTTCCTATAGCTCAAAAGGCTCTCCTTCCATGCTGTTTGAAATACTACCGATTTAGTTTGACGCCATTTACGTTCTAGTTTTCGAGTGGTCTGTTCTAAAGTTCGTGTGTGATCGCTATACCAGGGTGCTAGCTTTTTCTGTCTAATTATTTTTCTTTTAAGTGGAGTTAATTTATCTAGCGAGTTGCAGAACATTGATTCTAGGCATTCAGTTGCCTGGTCAAGTTCTTCGGGATCAGACGGTGATCCAATCATGGTTGATTGATTACTGATAAAACTCTGTGCAGTTGCTGACTTGAATGTACATTTGACGCGGTGACGTGGCAAGGTGCATATATTATGATTAAGACACATTTTAAATGAGATGAGGTAATGATCTGAGATAGCTTCAGACTGCGGAAATGTGACTATATTTTCTATATTTAATCCGAATGTTAATAATGTAAGTCAAGTGTGTGACCACCACTATGAGTGGGTCCTATTACATTCTGATTGACCCCTACTGAATCAAGAATGGACACAACCGCTGTTCTCAGAGGGTCATCTGGATTATCAAAATGAATATTAAAGTCTCCAACAATTAATGCTTTGTCTAAGGAAACAACCAGGTTAGAGATGAAATCCGCAAATTCACATAGGAATTCCAAATATGGCCCTGGGGGTCTGTAAATAATAATTGGTGGAATCACCTGGGTAGACTTAGTTTTAGTGGCTACTTATGTTATATTAGTATAAAGAGCTTCAAATGCGTTGAATTTATGACTAAGTTTTTATGTGACACCTAGATTATCATTATAAATGACTGCAACATCTCCTCCTCTGCCAGTTAGACAGGGCTGATGTATGTAACTGTACCCGGGAGGACTAGCTTCATTTAATGCTATGTACTCGTTTGGTTTAATCCACATTTCTGTTAAACACAGTACATTAAACTCCTGATCAGTAATGGTTTCATTAACAATAAGCGCTTTAGACGTAAGAGATCTAATATTCAACAGAATATTATCATGTTACACATTACCTTTTTACCATGTTTGTTACTGGTTATAATTACACAAGATCTGTAAGAGCTAACCCGCATTAAATGTTGGTTTCATCAACTTTTGCTGTAGGCTGTATAGCAGTATGTAATGTTTAAGTAAAGATAGATGGATCAGTTACTATCTTCTAGATAAATCTTGATTATAGAGCTTCAGTGGCTTGTATAGACTCAGTGGAGGGAAGTGGTGAGATGAGAAGGTGTGTGTAGACATACACTGGGTGGGAAAAAAAATCTTCCATTAGCTAAACGTTTAAATAAAACAAGAGTATTAAATCCAATTCAAGCAAATTTGATCTTAGAGAGAGAAGAGAGCAGAGCTTCACACACCTGATAATAACATGAAGATGAGTCGTGTGTTTTTGGTCCTGGGCTTCATCCTGATCATGGCGCTCTACTCAAACCCTATGCGTAAGTTTATTACACACTTTCTGTGCGATTCTGTAGCCTTACAACAGCGGGTACAATAATAACACAATAATAGCTGTTAATAACTTACTAACAGCTACATTTATTACTAAATTGTGTGGTTTACTTTCCACTAATGGATGGGGTAGAGGGGTGCTAATACTTTGTCCAAAGCAACAGATAAGATAAAATCAGTCATTTTTATCCTCCAAAGTGACTTATATAGTACTTAAACTTGATAAATGGTGACTCTGTGTATATTGTAAAGCAGCAATGATTACAATTGTCCTACATGTGAAATAAAAACCTGTTCTACACATGAAAAAAAGTGAAATTAATAAGGAATTGTGATTTTATTATTCTTAGTAGCAGGTTTACATAAAAATGTGTTTCATTGCCTGAAGATCTGAAGGATGAATAATATTTGTTTGACATTTTATTCACATTAATTTTATCATTAGTTTCTATTTGACGAAAACACCTCATCTGTCTCTCACTCAGCTTTAGCTATTAAGTCTTTAGCTCTGGAATGCCCGGAGAGCTGCTGTTTCAAGTTTTTCACCGGCAAAATTCCTCCCCAAGACATCCTGCAGGTGAAAAAGACAGGCCCGCACTGTTCACAGCAAGGCTTCATGTGAGTATCTGAAAATTACACATGCATTACTGTTTTATGATGTGAATTGATATGTGATGTTAAATTGAGTTCATTTCTAAATGAAATGAGAATGGATGAGATTGTGTTAATATGTTTGTTTATAACAAAAAATATAACTTCTCATGTATTCTGCAGCAGGACGACTACAAAATTTCAAAAACATATAGTGCGCAGTCAGTTATTGACGAACACAGGTCCGAACCTTTACCACTTTTAGTAGAATGTTTGGTAGAATTTCATCATACTGACATGTCTATATGGATGCTATCTTACTAGCATAACATCAAGAATAGAAATCCTACAATTGAAGACAATTTAATACTCTTTAAGGTCTTTACTGTAAAAAAAAAAGTGATTTTAGACAAATTAAGACTTTTTAAAGACCAGAAAAACTCATCATGTACACTCTGACAAAAAAGGTCAAATCTAGAACCGCTAAGGGTTCTTTGGTTGTCCCTCTGTAAGAAGCGTTCCTCCATGAAAAAGGATCCCAGAAAAGGAACAAAACAAGAAACAGGAACACTTTCTTATAATTGTGTGTGTGTGTGTGTGTGTATATATATATATATATATATATATATATATATATATATATATATATATATATATATATACACACATACAGTACTGTATATATGCTGTAGAGCAAAGATGCCTTCAAAAATAATGAAACTAAATGTTTCTACGTTAAAAAAACACTATAAACAGCAGTAAACAGTAATAAATGAAACAAAGTCAATATTTGGTGTGACAATGC
>CM040460.1:28912013-28954676 GCA_022758105.1 Pangasianodon gigas | reverse complement strand
GCCACAGTTCTTCTGGAGACTTTGACTGTCGACTCGCTTCTTATTTCTGCAGCGAAACCCAGCAGCCTTCATTATGTTTTTATCTGAAAAGTGTCTCTTATGGAATCTGCTGCTTTCTTTACTGACATACAAACATTTTTCTGTAACATTTCATTTTGTGCTGGAAAACTAATGTTTGGAATCTAAAATGTTTTTGGACAGACTCGATAATGTAGAAGTCATAAAATAAAAATCTATAACGAAGTTTGTACTAAAAAAAATAGGGTGCCTAAGACTTTTGCACAGTACTGTATTTATATATATATATATATATATACAGTACTGTGCAAAAGTCTTAGGCAAATGCAAAGAAATGCTGTAGAGCAAAGATGCTTCAAAAATAATGAAATTAAATGTTCCTACATTAAAAAAATACTATAACGAGCAGTAAATAGTAATAAATGAAACAAAGTCAATCTTTTCTGTGAGGAACCTTTGCTTTAAATAAAAACAAGATTAGTTTCAGGTGCAGTGTGTGCAGTTTTATAAGGAAATTAGCTGTAAGTTTTACTGAGCATCTTGCAGAAACAGCCACAGACTGTCGCACTCGCTTCTTATTTTTGCAATGAAACCCAGCAGACTTTTATGTTTGACTTTTATAGACATTATGTTTTTAGCTGAAAAGTGTCTCTTACGTAATATGCTGGTTTCTTTACTGATATACAAATATTTTTCTGTAACATTTAATTTTGTGCTGGAAAACTATAAGAACTCCATAATAAATATAATCTTCTTCTTTCATCTGCTCCCTGTTAGGGGTCGCCACAGTGGATCATTGGTCCGCATATTTGATTTGGCACAGTTTTTTTTTTTAAATAAACACAGGATGCCCTTCCTGACACAACCCTTCCCAATTTTATCTGGGCTTGAGATGGCTGCTGGGACCGCGCTGTCGTGTGCGGTTGCCTGGCCGGGAATATATATATAAATATATACAGTACTGTGCAAAAGTCTTAGGGACTATTTTTTCAGTACAGACTTTGTTATAGATTTTTATTTTATGACTTCTACATTATCGAGTCAGTACAAAAACATTTTAGAATTCCAAACATTAGTTTTTTTCTAGTCACTTGGACTGAAGTTCTGAAGAGCTTAATTGAAACCTCTATAATTCAAAAAAGAAAGTCTATAAATAATGTCAGCTGGAATCTAATGACAATTTTAATAAATGGTTTAACCAGCCATAGACAAAAATTTAAAACAAAAATTTGAATAGTTGGATCATGTTCATAAAATAAATCTGTACTGATGAGGTTTGAGAAGTTTATTTTACAAGTAAAGGGTTCTCTGACTTTAAAAAATTTGACAATCCCTGAAAAACCCTTTTATGAAGTGTGTGCATAAGAGGAAGATGTGTTGAGCAGGTGCAGATGAGAGTGTATTGATGTGTGTTTGTGTGTTTTTCAGTGTTACAACACATAAGTTTTCCAGGCTGTGTGTTCGTGAAGTAACCCAAAATGGAGCAGCACCTGAGAAGGAATACTCAGACACATCCACGGATGCAAATGCACGCTGTGTACTCATCACAAAACTTTTATGAATCATTAATTATGATGCTTTTTGATGTTACTGATGCTTAATGCAGTGCTTATACTGTAAGTTATACTGTACACACACAACTGAGTGAATTGCATAACTTGCTAACATTAAAATGTAGATACAGATTTCAGATCAGTGTCCTATCCAAGGTGTATTCCTGCCAGAGAGCCGGGGATTGGCTCAGGATCCACTACAACCCTGACCAGTGTAAAGTGGTTACTTATGTTGAATGAATGATCAAATGTAAACTCTGGGAATGACGGGAAACACATGCAGCACTTCCGGTTGTTTTTGTTTGTTTTTTTTTACTTTTATGAGCAATATTAATCACCAGCATTAGGTTCCAAAGCAACAAGCTATCTAGCCACATAAGATGACTACATTAGAAAAAAGTCATGTCACAATTTCCTCTGCACACACTGCTCTTGTGTCATTAAGGGTCCAAGAATAAAGTTCTGGTATCCTATCGTTTTTGTTTGAGTTTTTTTTCTCTTCTTTTTCCCTAAAACAAATCATGCAGACCAAACCATTAATCATAGAGACATAAAACTTTGTCACGACTTGGTACTCAGCCAAGCGAGATGAGCCGATGGTGGAGCTATAACGCAATGTTCTAAGTTTTGGCCATAACGTTGTTTTTTTCCCCTGCTGTGATTCTTTGGGTTCTGCAAACAAAAAATCCTCTAGAAGCATTTAGCTCCATTCACTTTCTGAGCTAATTTTTATAATATGTAAAACCTACTTTTCTGAACCAGTCCTAGAATTTTTGGCATATTGTCACAAATTTGCTGTCTAAATATTCGTCAGAGTCTGAAACTCAATGATTGTCAAAAGCATGTTGAGATTTGTACACAATATGGCTGCCACATATGAATCAATTCCAGCAGTTAATTTACTCAAAGAGCTGTAACTCATGTTTGTTTGCATGGATTTGGATGAAACTTGAAAGGTATATTCAGTATACAGCCATACATAAGGGACGGTGTGTTGGTCCTGTCTCCACCCCTGTCCTGTCAGCGATCTGTTTCTGATTCTGATGTTTCACTCAGATTAGTTTATCTATTTATACTCTCCGGTTTATTATATTTCTGGTTGGGGATCAATAAAGTACCATTTATCTATCTATCTGTGTGCGTGTGCGTGTGTGTGTGTGTGTGTGTGTGGGTGGGTGGTTGTGGTTATGTGTGTGATGCTCTTGCTTGCTGTTGGTTAATAATTCTATAATTCTATAGTTAGTGGCTGTGTGAGTGTGTGTGTGTGTGTGTGTGTGTGTATTTTGCTACTATCCGCACCAACACATAAATAGGGTTATACAATGGTATTTAAATTTGTAAATGAATCAGTTACTATTAATTAGAATATCTTATCACATGATCGTCAGCAGATGTTTCATAATTTATATAATATTAATACATTATTGATTAATATATAATTTAATAGCTGCTATAACATAAGTGAAGTGAAGTGGTGTTCTGTAATAAATAAAAATATATAATTTTGGCAAACTGCTGTGGTATAATAGGAATAAAACACTTCAGGATGTGCTTTTATAGGAAAATAATCAACTTTGGGGTTGATCAACTTAAATAATCAACTTTAACTAGGCCTCATCACACCACCCTGTCAATGATTATTTACCAATAAGAGCACAATACAGAGTGTTTTATTCCTTACCTCTTACAGTGTGCGTTATTGAAATTTTTCTTCACTGTAACATTGAAATGACGCTTCACACTGAGAAAAACAGATAAAAATGATGAAGTGAAACAGTTGCATAAAGTTTTGCATTTCTGTCCCATCAATTCTCTAGCATTAAAGTTTATTTGTTCTGTTCCAGGTTTTTTTTTTTCCCTGAACAAACATGCTAGGGAACTTGTCGTAACACGGAAACAAACACACAGATAAACACACACAACACAGTTTAATAACAGATCATTCAGGAGTGAAATGGGTTTAATATTAAATTCAACTTATTATCACATAATAAAACAGTTAAACATGTGTTTAATGTCTAAAGGCAGATATTCACATGAAGCCGTGCTGTGCACAGTGTGAGTGTGTGTTTTCCACTTGAACACTATGAGCACTACAGATTCATTAAAAAGCAAACATGAAATAGAATAATACGTGTGCATAAAACATCAAACAAAGTCTTCTTAAAGTCAGTCAATCGTACAACTACTATGGATAATATTATTTATTTATTTATTTATTTATTTTTGATAAGATGTGGGTGAGGGTATAAAACCATTTCTAAAGTTATGAATGTTCCTAAGAGCACAGTAGGCTCCATCTTTTTTTGTAAGCACCAGGACTCTTCCTAAAGCTGGCCGTCTAGCCAAACTCAGTAACCGGGCTAGAAAGGCTTTGGTCAAGGAGGTGACCAAGAACCCAGTGGCCTCACTAACAGGGCTTCAGAAGTCCTCCACAGAGATGTGAGAACCTGCCAGAAACACAACCATCTCAGAAATACTCTGTCAATCAGGTCTTTATGGTAGAAAGGCTAGATGGAAGACATTCCTGAGTAAAAGGCATATAGCAGTCACTTAAAGAACTTAAAGAAAAGCTTTGCTGTGCTTCAACCCACTGCTTTAGAGTTGTCTTTAATTTTTTGTGTGTGTGTGTGTGTGTGTGTTCCATCTCTGTTGCAGCATTAAGGTGTAGCTTTTCATTTCATGGCGACTTCATGAACACACAGGCTGGAGACCCTAGGAGTAGTAACACTGAAACACACATCAGTACAATCTTATCTACACTCATCTCATTTAGAAATAAATGTAATTTCTTTTTTTATATTAAATCACATAATAAAACCATAATATACTGTCAGATACTCACATGAAGCCTTGCTGTGAACAGTGCGGGCCTGTCTTTTTCACCTTCAGGATGTTTTGGGAAGGAATTTTGCCCTTGAAAAAGCTGAAACAGCAGGGCTCAAGCAGTGAGACAGGTGCAAGAGCTTCAGCCAAGCAAGAGGCAGGGGAGATGTTTTAGTCAAATAAAATCACAATAAAATAAATGTGCATAAAACATTTAGTCCTTCAGTTTATGAAACACATTATGACGTTAACTTTTATTACTATGAATAATAATAATAATAATAATAATAATAATAATAACTTTTTAAACTTTGTAAAGTTTTTTTTATCAATTATTGAAATATAATTATAATTATAATTTTACTATTACAGAAAAATCTGATAATTTCATATGTGAATAATCACACAATTCACACATGAAATTTACACATGTGGTTTTTAGACACCACATTTTATGTACAGTTGAGTGCAAAAGTTTGTACACTCTTAGAACAAAATAAAGGAGACAACAAAATTTATTTACAGCAGCAAGACGTTTCATTGGGGTTCACAAATGTGCCTTTGTGTTCAAATCAAAATGAGATCAGGTAAAAAGTTTGGATTTTTTTTTTTTTTCTGAATGTGATAGAAATTTCCCTTAATATCTTGTATGCCTACCGTATGACCCGGGCTTTTCAGTCTTCTCAGTTGTACCCCTCTCAGTTGTCAACCCCATGTTACCAATTACCATGCACATTCCACTTGAAATGTATACATATATACATATATACATATACATATATATATATACAGTATCTCCATGCCAATATTCATTATAACCGAACGATTGCAAGTGTGCTATTGCTTTTATACAACAGTTCTATATACAGGAAAGTAATATAGAGTAAATGACATTTCAGACACAACATGGCCAAATGTTCTGCTTATTTTTGCTAGCGAAAATAGATCCCAAAGAAGCCACACTCGCTTTATAGCATGTCGGCTAGCTCACATAGATTTGAACATTCCCAGTAAAGATGCTTCTGGTAAAACTGGTGTCTCTTCTTCCTTTTCGTTTATTTAAAGCAAAATGTTATATTTCCTGAAATTAGTGGTCTGGAACTAACTGTTATATAGGTATATATATATATATATATATATATATATATATATATTTATATATACACACACACACACACAAAACCAGTCAAAAATGACTTTGCCTTACACCTGTAATATATGCATACAAATATTAATAAATATTTGGTTAGAAATAGTTATTAACTGTTATAGTATGTTATTCAGCTACACAATCATACAATTGTACCTAAAAGTGTCCCTAGCATCTGAGTAGAGCGTCATGATCAGGACGAAGCCCAGGACCAGAAACACACGACTCATCTTCATGTTCTGCGCAAGTCCGTGAAGCTCTGCTCTCTTCACTCTCTAACATCTAATTTGTTTGAGTCTGGTTTTATTAGCACCTTTCATATGAAAGTTTATTTAAAGGTAGATTGTCCCCCATCCCCTCTACATCTACACAGCTACACAAACCTCCTCAACTCACCACTTCCTCCAGTCAGGCTATACATCTGCTGAAGAGCTCCAGTATAATCAAGATATATCTAGAAGATAAACAGAAGTAACTGAATCATCTATCATCATTTAAACATTAAACACTGATACACAGCCTAGAATGCAATAGTGTACATAGCCTTAGCTTCAAAATGATGAAATAACATTTAAGGCGAGTTAGTTTTTACAGAAAACAGTTCCCTCAGTTCCCTCATAAGTAATAAAAATGGTATAAATTTTTTTTTTTTTTTTAAAGTGTGTGCTAGCTAGATAGCAATGGTTTGTTCTGACTGTGAGAGCCGCCCAGGATAACACCCTCTTCCTGTTTCAGCATGCACTTCTGGTTCACTGGCTATAAGAGCACACACCATACACCACACACACACTACACACCACACACACACACAGGTTTATGTGAAGTCTACATCTGGTGTGTAAAAGCATTTGTTATCCTGTTTCTGCTTTGCCTGTTTTTTGACTTTGCTATTTCCTGTCTCATTTACGCTCTTGGCTTATCCCTGAGTTTGATATATGGACGGTGTTTTGTGTATTATTTTGGATGCTGTCTAATAAAACACTCCATATGGATCCTAACGCTTGTCCGGAGTCTAAAAGCATTATTCCACTTATCTCTAATGACTTTGTGGTTTGTTTGTCTTTTCCAGTTTTATGATTTTTTTTTTTTTTTTTGTAAGTATTGTGTTTAGGTTTTATTAGATTGTTTTGCTCACTCTTTTAGGAATTTTAAAACCTCATAATATTTAATTGTGGAAAAAAAACCCCAATATAGTTGCAAAATTACAAATAAAAAAACAAACATTTAAAAGTGATTGCATAAGTATTCACCCCATTGCTGTGAAACCCCTTAATTAATTCTGGTGGATTTTAATATAAAGTTTGTTAGAGAACCGAAACACACAGCATCATAAATTCAAAGTGCTGGAAAAGCCGTCAATCAGGGTTTGATTATAAATAAAATATCCCAAACTTTGAACATCCCACAGAGGGACATAAAATCCATTATTAAAAAAAATAGAAAGAATATGGCGCAAGTGTGACTTGCCTGGAGAAGAACATCCACCAAAAGTCAGTGACCGGGGAAGATGGGCATTGGCTAGAGAAGCAACTAATATTATGTGGTATTTTGTGTAGTCTCATGACAAGTCCAGGTTTTAACACTAGAAAATGTCCTTAAAATGCCACGGGGTCAACTGCTTATGCAAGGCACTGTAAATATCACAGCAACTGAGTCAGCAGTTTTCATTATTAGCGAGATCAAAGGTTTGCATCTCTGTTAAGGATTTAAACTGTCCTGAAATTGTTCAGAGAATGAGCAAAATAACTCTAAAAGCTTTAAAACCTAAAGATAGTCGTTCTTTTTTTCACAGATCTGGAAAGGGCAAAACAAACTTGAAAATGTCATTAGACATAAAGAGAATAGCGGCACAGATTTATATCACATCCAGAAATAACTATGGCTACAGTATTTTAAAGGTACAATAGTCTATTTTTCTATTTCTTACTTTCACAAATAATCTGAAAAATTTGTAGAACATGATAAAAAATAATGCTTTAAGACACGGCCTCAGCAAAAGTGTGTTATCTGGCTTGTGTCACGGTGACTCAGCTTTCTAACAACTCGGGATATATGAAGAAAAGAATTTCACTGTACTGTAAAGTGCATATGACAAATAAAAACTTTCACCTCTCTTCTCTAAAAGCTAACTCTCGTTAAACGTTCATCAACTTTTGCACTCAACTGTAGTCTGTAGTCTGGAGGATTGTAGGATGGATTATTTGATATCTTCTAGAACAATCTAAATTATCAGCAAATGTTGGATGACAGCAGCCTGAGTGGAGGAAGTGATGAATTGATGATGTGAACGGACGTCAATTAAAGTTTGTATAAAACGAGCCAGGAAAACCCAGCTCAAGCAAATTTGATCTTAGAGAGAGAAGAGAGCAGAGCTTCACACACCTGCTGAGAACATGAAGATGAGTCGTGTGTTTCTGGTCCTGGGCTTCGTCCTGATCATGGCGCTCTACTCAGATGCTATGCGTGAGTTTATCACACACTTTTATATTTAATGTCTACAGGTGCAGATTAGAGTTTAATACAAAAATAACTATTACAACAACTTAGATTTGCATTGTTATTGTTATACAAAATACTATGTGTAATATTAATTTATTAATAAAAGAATAATATATTATACGACTACAATCAAGTGTAATTTAATAATTCATTATTAATAATATTAATAACATTCAGAATAAAAATTCTTAACAGTTAAAAACAATTTGTGATTCTATTCTATATATCTGTTAATAAAATAAAAATAAAAATAGTTGATGATGACTATTAAAAGAAAAATAATTATTAATTTGATTGCTATTACTCTTATTAATTAAGTAATAATATAAAAAATGAGGTTAAATACTTTATAATAGAGATTATTATTATTATTATTATTATTATTATTATTATTATTATTATTGTTTAGTATTGCAATATTTTTAACATATAAGTGTCTCCAAGGTTAAAGAACTGAAAGAGAAATAAAAAGTATAAAATATCTGATGTGGAGTTATTAATTCTGACAGTTTCTATATTTTTAAATACAGTGTAGTAATACAGTGTAACCTGAGCGAGCTCATCTGTCTCTCTCACTCAGCGCCTGATCCTCATCCTGTCTCGTGCTGTTTCAATTTCTTCTCTGGCAAAATTCCTCCTCAAAATATCCAGCTGGTGAAAAAGACGGACTCACACTGTGCACAGCAAGGCTTCATGTGCGTATCTTCCTTTAGATATTAAACACACTTATTAATGGTTTATTATGTGATAATAAGTTATATATACTATTAAAGCTATTTCACTTCTGAATGATGTGTTATAAGCCTCTGTTAAACTGTGTGTTAATCTGTGTGTGTTTCAGTGTTACGACGCCTAAGTTTCCCAGCCTGTGTGTTCGTGAAGACCCCTTTCAAAAATAGTGAACCTTAATTCTGCAGCATTGATGGGGAAAAAAATGCAAATGTAATAAACTTTATGTAACTCTTCATGCAAATTTTTATGCAGTTCACTCCATCTTTTTTATTTTCCCAATGTGAAGCTTCAATTCAATGTTATTGAATGCTATGAATAAAAAAATAATAAAAAAAATTACACATATAATGCACACTGACTAAATCGCATGATTTCATAATATTAAAATGCATTGAGTAATAAATAAAACACTGCATGTCATGCTGTTATTAGAAAATAATCAACTACGGCGTTATGTGATGAAGTGAAATTACTGTTACCCCCGGAAGTTGATTATTTTCTTATAACAGCACCTCCTGACCTTATTTATTGTATACCACAGAATTTACAATTTTTTATTAATTAAAGAATGACATGTCATAGTTTTTTTTTAGCAGTTTGTAGTTACATTTAATGTAGTGGATCATCTGTTAAACACATTAGTCCCTGTTTTTACTTAGCAGTTATAAACAGTTGTTCCCTCAGCAGCATCTCATTTTTTCTCTCTCGTAAGGTTAATAAGACAAAATAAATGCAGGTTGTCATGTTACCGAGAAACCGTAAAGCGTAAACTCCTCTGTTCTGAACATGTCGGAAAACTTAAAGTTACAGCTTTACCTCTGACTATTACAAAGCGCTGACACTGGAGACTCCTTCCATAAATGTTAAATATATAAATCTCCTTACAGAAAACGTCACCAACAATTCAATCAGTGATTACACATGTTTTTTAAATCTATTTAATTCTGTTCAATTCTGCAGAAACACATATTAGAAACCAATAACATACAATAAAGAATGTTATTTATGGTTTATAAGAAAAAATAATAGAATCCAGAATTCAACATTGCTGAAATCAGTTAGTTCTGGTCCACTAATTCCAAGAGTGCTGATATTCACTATAACAGCACTGTACATTTCACTGTTTGTATCACTCCGCTTGTCTGTTACACTGAAACTGTTATGACACTTACTTCAGTCAGTCTGTGTGTTACACGCAATACTCTATGCCGCTGTGGCTTATTTGGAACTACACTATATGGCCAAAAGTTTTTGGACACCTGACCATCAGACTCATATGTGTTTGTTGAACATCCCAATCCAAATTTATTCCTCTGTGCTGTTATAATAAGCTCCACTCTTCTGGGAAGGCTTTCCACTAGATTTTGGACCGTGGCTGTGGGGATTTGTGTTCATTCAGCTACAAGAGCATTAGTGAGGTCAGTGTTCATCCCAAAGGTGTTCAGTGGGGTTGAGGTCAGGGCTCTGTGCAGGACACTCGAGTTCTTCTACTCCAACCTTCACACACCATGTCTTCATGGAGCTCGCTTTGTGCACAGGGGCATTGTCATGCTGAATAAGGTTTTCAATGAAGGGAAATGGTAAAGCTACAGTATACAATGGCATTCTATACAATTGTGTGCCTACAACTTTGTGACAACCGTTTGGGAAAGAGCCACATATGGGTGTGATGGTCAGGGGTGCACATACTTTTAGCCATATAGTGTATTTTCATTGAAGGTGCAAACCAAACAAAATATTTGACCATGTTGTGTCTGAAATGTCAGTTACTTGATATTAATTTCTGTTAACTGTTGTATAAAAGCGATATCACACTCACAATCATGCTGCTGTAGTGAATATCAGCACGGCTGTGATTACCTGCAGCCTCGTGCCTATGGCCCAAACACAGCCGTGCTGATGTTCACTACAACAGCACTCTTGCTCATACGATATTGCTTAATTAACAGAAACATTAAATGCTGTGTCTGAGACTTTTTTTGTTCATTTGTTTCACTTGTTTCCATTTTTGCCAGTGAAATCAGCCTATATTTTATTTTTATGGGCTGTATTACTTAATCTGTTACTTACTTTAATGTTATACAAACATTTAATTTTTGGAAAATTTATCTTTGAAAACCTAAAGGTTTCTGACACAGTAATAATTGTGATAATCGCTGACACAGTAATGCACAGCACATAAATATTTATATACAGTGGCTTGCAAAAGAATTCAGCCACCCTGAAATTGGTCAGATTTGTGTGAATAACAAATAATAAAAACAGTATTTTTAGTGCAAACACATGTTCTTTTAGAGTGAATTTTCAAAGCACAAAAACAAGACAGACACTGGTGAAGGACGCCACAGTGAGGCCAGCAGTCACTCTGAAGGAGTTACAACGTACAGTGCCTGAGAGTGGATGTGCAACCGGACGGCCATTTCAAGACATCAGCATAATTGAGGACTGTATGGGAAGATGGCTAGAAAGAAACCATTGCTCAAGAAGAGCCTTATGAAAGCACAAGTGATCCAGTGAAGATGTGGTTTTTTGGTGTGATAAGACTAAAGATCAAGATATGGTATTTGGGCAAGTTTCAAAGTGCTATGTGTTGTGCAAACCTAACACAGGTCATACCACAATTAACACCATCCCTACAATGAAATATGGTGGTGGGGCCATCATGCTCTGGGGGCATTTTTATTCCTGCTACAGTCTGCTAAAAACAAACAAACAAATAAACAAACAAAAACTAAAGCTTGGGAGAAACTTCATCTTTCAGTAGGACATTCCAGGCACAAGGACAAAGCAATGCAGGAGTGGTTAAAAAACACAAACGTGAATGTTCTATAGTGGCTAAGTCAAAGTCCAAATCTGGACTTGACCAACCAACTAACTTGAAGCCCCTGGAGCAAATCTGCCAGGAAGAATGGGCAAAATCATTCTTTAACAGTCTACAAAGCTGGTAGCAACTTACACCAACAGACTTAAATCTGTTATTGAAGCAAGGTGGTTCTACCAAGTCTGAATGGGTTGAATACTTATTTCAGTTTTTCATTTGTTTAAAGATCTGCTGCCAAGTAATGCATTTTGAATTTATTTTAAGAGCAGATTGATTTGCAAGAAAAATACTGACTGGAACGATCTGAGTAAGTGCCATTTCTAATCCAGATCAATCTGATGACTTTTAAGGGGGTTGAATACTGTTGCAAGGCACTGCAAAAGTTGCACCCTATTGTACATTTCCATGAAATGGTAATTAGTGTAACATTTACCATATAAGGTATGAATATGAGACCACTAAATAAGCTGCTGACGCTGAATAATAACTGCTGTATTCACTACTTATTAGTTGTATGTAATAATAATGTATGATCCCTGGTGCAAAAGTGTAGCTAAACAGATAAGCAGTGTAACAGAGAAGAAGATTGTGTTCGATAAGGTTGCATTTAATCTTAAATTTTTAATAACACTGCAAGCTCTTCTGCAGAAGTTCAGATGCTGTGAAAGATTTGGTTTCATCAGCAGGATTCGTCTCCGGTTTGTATGTTACATCTTAAAACATGTTTGAGTGTTTGGTGATAGCGATGGAGGAGGGTCAGAGATGGTGCTTGAGATGGTGTCTGGTCTGACCATGAACTTTATTTCCAATTCACTGTCATTCCCAGCTATTGAAGTATGGACAGAAACCTTTAGCGTCACTGCATACATGCAGATGGGTGACACTGGTGTCACTATTTTGACGCACTTGGTAATCATATTGTTATCAATAAAATGCATTTGCTTTATCTTTGCAATGCAAAAGGCAAATGCATTTACTGGCTTTTTACGGATGAACCTTGTGCTTCAAAAGTATGATGCAAAAAGGTGAATGAATGAACAAAATACAGTCCATAGTAAAGGATAACACTTTTGTGATTTTCTATTCACGTTGTTATTTAGTGCTAGATCCATCAGCAGAGGATCATAATATTATAATTATGATATTTCTCAGTAAGCAACGGAGTATTGCTTGTTTGTTGAAGTCTCTTCGTTAATGTTATTTTTTTTTTGGCATGCTATCACGTTGGCTGATCAAAAAACTCCAGGAGTTTTGGGGAAATTTACTGTGTCTACACGAGAGTCTTATAGCTTTATTAAATTCTATAGCCTATTTCTAAGTAATAAGATACTGATAAAAAATACATATATATATTTATAAATAAAAATAAAGTTTTTCACTGCAAACACAATTGGAAAACGTGGTAGAGTAACGTGGGTATTTTCAAAATTTCAAAACACTACACTAAATTAACTTCAATCCAGAGGACAAAGTAATAAATTTGACTTATAGTGAATCTTGTCCTAAGCGCTTCCTAAGTTCTAATTAATGATAAACTCCCCGGATGCCAATTCTATCAGATAATGATTCCAGCAGTATCATGACGCATTTCCTGTGTATTTTAGCACCTTTTTCCACTGAATGCAATCAGATATTCAGACTCTTGCCCACACACACACACACAGAACAGGTTTCTAGTTTCAAAATGATCTGATTATGTTAGCCACATTTATCTTCACAAACTCTTTGATGTGTATTTGATGAAGACATGGTGTGTTATTTGGTGAGCATTCAGTTTCTGCTATTTTAACTGCCAAAATTAGCCTTGTTAGCCTGTCTTTAACTAGCTAATTTGGTGGTGGTAGATGATGTTATCCGGTGGAGGTTTGTCCACAGGGGCAGACGGTGTAGAGCCCTACTTTATATACTATATCAGCTATTCAGCAAATGTTAATCTTTTAGCTGTACAGAGTTATCATTGCACCTAGTGGTCAAAAATTGGAACTAAATAAGCTAATAAAAAATAATTGGAATTAAATCTAAAACAATTTCGCCAACAAAATGTAAGTGCACTCAGTGTCTAAAAGTGTCTCAGTCTTCCAAAGTTTGGATTTGTTTTTAGCTATTTGGAGATGTAGTTGGGCTGGAAATGTTGCTGAAACCTGACAAGCCTGCTTTGTCTCGCAAATGGGAAACACACCAGCTCTATGAAACACAGTTCAATTGAAGTATGTCCAAAACCACTCAAAATGAGCTGCTACACTGTACGCTGGATGACTGTATGTTGTCGAATCTCAGCTGATTATTACAGTAAAATTTCATTCGATGGTAGCCTACAGGAGATGTCAAGTGTGATAGCCTCTCGACTTCATTATGTTTGAGGCTATGATGTTTTGATGCAACTTCAAAATCTATGGTGCCATTTTTGATGTTATCTGAAGTCTGATGCAAGCTACCATTAGATACCAAACTCAATAATTTTAGGTAACATTCCTGGATAAGTAACAGCAAATTATGAAATCAGCACGTAGTGTTGGTAAAAAGCACACTAATGTTTGCCATCTAATAGTGTTAACCAAGCTTACTCTGCACCTCATTTTATTTCACATAATGCTCAAAGGTCATTTTGTATGTAACATTATGGTATCTATCTGTATTTTTTTTTAAACCACTCGCTTTGTGTTCCATCCAACGAGGTTGCAGCAGCTGACCCAAATGCTGGATTATCAGCTTTCTTATGGAAATAAAAAAAAAAAAATGTAAATGTGATGTAACTCTTATGGCCACCGTGGACAATTCCTCCCACGGCCACCAGAGGGCACCCTCACTCACTTTTTGAATCTGTTCTTTTGTTGTCTGCTCCATTTCCTTTCCTGATTTTGCACACCTGTTTTGTATTTCCCTGTTAGTTATGCTGTTTAAGTTCTGTGTTTTCCCTCTTTATTGCTGGAGCGTTATGCTTATGTCTGTGTTTGCGTTCACGGTTAGATTTCAGTTACTGTTTGCACTGTGAATAGCTCTTGTTTTCAAGTCCAAGTTTTCCTTGCCTTGCTGTGCCTATTATTAGCCTAGTCCTTTGTTTCCTCTAGTATTTTTGGTTCTTTCCCAGTCCTTGCTTGTTTCTTAGCTGCTGTTTTTGTTCATTAAAGAGATTCTGCATTTGGACTCTCCGCATTACAGTAACAGCAACCGAGTGTAACTTTTCAGAGGAGATGGATGCAGGTGCTGGCTTTTCTTAATTTCTTTTCTTTTCTTTTCTTAAACAAAACACAAACTAAATGAAGACAGTCAAAGCAAGGATCAAAATGCTAGTGAAATGAAAACTAGGTACAAGACAAGGATACAACAGATAGCAGCTGTAACAGACTACTCACAGCAATGGAAGCTGAGCAGCTAAGGAGTGAAAACACAGAACGTACAGGAAAACTAATCAAGCCGGACACAAGCTGTGTGAGCAAACACAGGAACTCAGTGCGATGTAGAAGTTGTTCGAAACTATGTAGGAGGCTGCCCTCTGGTGGCTTGATGGTGAACTGTCTGTGGTGGATGTGGTGTCGAGTAGTTAAGATGGGATAACATAAAATGAAATGACTCATGAGTCATCGGGTTCTGTAAAACAACCCAGCATTTGTGTAATATTAATTAATACATAATTATATACTATATAATTTTAATATTATAAATTGATAATGGTTATGTAAATATATTATATTTCATTAAATATAATGAAATATAATTAATTATATTTAATATAATGTATTAGATTATTAATATTTAAATTAATTATATTTCATTGAAATATCTGTTTGTCAAATTGTTGTTTGTCAAGTATCATTAATTCCATTTTAAGTGTTAAGCATTTGCTAATGAATGAATGAAGACTTTAGTCAACATAAATACAATTTGCAAATAAGTCCCATAGATATTAATAAGTTGTTCAGCAGTGCTTAGTTCCTATTAAAGATTTTTAAGTCACGAGTTAATACTTAAAAACATTTAATATTGGACATTATGCATCATGCTAATCATTACCATCATTAGTTAATGGTTAATCAATTTTAAAAATATATAAATTAATTTTTAATAATACTATATATGACTATTTTATATAGTTATTTATTAATTGTATTTAAACACACACACACACACACACACACACACATATATATATAAAGACATATAATTAATATAAAGGTAGTATTAATCTAAAGGTATATAATTAATTCATTGAAGTAACAATATTTTTTTATAAATATTATTGCATTGCTAATATTATTAGTAGCAGGATTACAATTTTTCTAAGATGTAAGTGACTCCCATATGAAAGATCTGAAGGATGAATCACTTAAAATTGGAATATATAAAAAATCTCATTAATTTTTTGGTTTATTTACTTTAATTAATTCAGTCATTTTCTATTTGACATTTGGCAGTAATTACAGTGGAACCTGAAAGAGCTCATCTGTCTCTCTCACTCAGCATTAAGCACCAATATTGTCTCGTGCTGTTTCAAGTTTTTTGAACACAAAATTCCTCCTAAACATGTCCTGAAGTTCACCTTCAGACAGACAGACAGACTCCCATTGTCTGCATCAAGGCTTCATGTGAGTATCTGCCTTTAGACATTAAATATATGTATTACTGTTTTATTATGCAATAATAACAAGAAAAATTGACCCATTTCACCCCTGAATGATCTGTTATAATGCTCTGTTGATTAGAGTGTATATCTGTGTGTGTGTGTGTGTGTGTTTCAGTGTTACGACGCCGAACCACCCTAGGCTGTGCATTCATGAAGATCCCTGGCAAAAAAAAAAAAATCTTTAATTCTGCAGATTATGAGACAGAATGAGATAGAAATGCAAATCGGATCAACTTTAAGCACCTTTTTATGCAATTCCTTTTTTTTCTCAGCTTGACGCTTCATTTCAATGTTATTGATGCTTAATGCAATGAATAAAATACTTAAGTAAATCGCATTATTTCATAACCTTTAAATGCATTGAGTAAGGAATAAAACACTCCATATCCCGCTCTCACAGTGACCTCTTACCACACCCGAAACCTAACGTTACAGCTTTACCTTGTCTGTCACAAAGCATTGACACTGGAGACTCCTTCCATCAATGTTAAATAAAGGTCACTATATCACATGGTTTTTAATCCGTTAATATGGAGAGTTCACTGTACATGTCCCTGTGAATGAGCTGTTGCTATAGAAACAATAATATATTAGAACGAGCACTTTAATATAAACCTGTGATTTGCATCACATTCAGAATTTAACAGCGCTGCAGTGTAAATGTCTTCAGCAGAAACATTATGTTTCTGTGTTTGAACTTTTTGAGACATGCTTCTCTTTCTGCAGGTGAAACTAGAAACAGTCTCCATTTTGTTTTTATCTGCTCTATTACTTAACCTATTACTTACCTTACTCGTATACAAAGATTTCTCTTTAACATTTAATTTTTGAAAAATTTAAGTTTGGAAACCTAAAGTTTTCACTTTTCTACTGACATAGTAATGCACAATGTAAAAAATTGCACACTATTGTACATTCCCAGAAATGGTTATTAAGATAACACTTAAGTATATTCAGGGCCGGGATAATGAGGGGTGTAAAGGATGCATTGCCTCCAGGCCCAGGCCATAATGGGGCCTGTTGCTAAAAAAAAAAGTTTTATAAAGGCAATTTGTGAAATAAATGTAAAAGTGCATGTGATTAAAAAGAAAAGTGTACAACCTGGTTTCACAGAAAAAACTTTTGCATGCAACTTATTTGCAGCACCTTCTACACGATTTCTACTGACGCTCTGTCACACCTACATGATGCACATCAACGTATCAGTCTTTCACCCGAATGCTCTGTATGTCGTGTTCCACACTAACATCATTTAACCACGCTCACCTCTACCACTTAAACACACTGAGCGTAGCTCACTTCATGCATCAAGTTTGTGTTTTTCATGACATATAATTAAACTTACCAGGATCATGAAGTTATTCTAACTTCTCCTCTTCTCTGCAAACACAATCAAACACAAACGCAGCTGCCAGACTTCTCATGGGGACTCGCAAGTATGAGCCTGTTACTCCTATTTTAATTGCATTGCACTGGCTGCCTGTTAAATATAGAAACGATTTTAAAATTCTTGTGTATGTTTACAAAGCCCTCAACAATTTGGCCCCTCAGTATCTGACAAATTTGCTCCGTCCATATACTCCCTCCAGAACTCTGAGATCTTGTGATCTTGGCTTACTGTCTGTTCCTAGATCCAGACTTAAAACATGAGGTGATCGCGCCTTTGCGATCGTTGGTCCAAAACTCTGGAACAGTCTACCTCTCCATATCAGATCAGCCCCTTCTACTTCAGTCTTCAAGTCTGCTCTGAAGACATATTTATTCTCTCTGGCTTTCAGTATTCCATGAACATTGGCTTGATCAAGGTTTTACTACTGTATTTGCTTTACTTCGTTGTCTGTTTTGTTTTTCTTGTAGTTTTACTTTTTGTATTTTTCATAGTTTTATTCTTTGTACAGCACTTTGGTCAACCTTGGTTGTTTTTAAATGTGCTTTATTAAATAAACATTGATTGATTGATTGAAGTCATGGTAATGCAGTACGGTAACACGGATGTTTTCAAGATGCAGAAAGTTCAGGTAGTCTTTGTAGCTTAAACAATACTCCACTCCCACATTACGTCTCCTTTAGGAGTATTCTTTAGACTACAGAGACTACAGTGTAATGTCAGTATGAATGTCAAGTAAGGGGATTGTCCTGTATCATTCAGGAGCAATAACTTTATTATCTGGCAATTTTAATCGCACTTGTTTCAACAATTTTATTTGTTTTCCAACAATAGTATTGGATAACACATCATACAATGTGTCACATAAACCCATAAGTTTAGCAAGGTGGGCTAATATGCAAAACTGATGCAGAGATGTAAATCAGGCAGTGAGAGACAGAAAGAACAGAAATGATGTTTGTCTGGAGATCAGCGTGAAGGAAACAACGTCACTGATTGTAACCTTAGGCCTAATGTTACATCCACCAGTGTGGCTCATCACGGTGACAGCGCTGACCCCTGCATCTCTACAGCTCCTGACCATACTGACTACAGCACTGACCACCCCAGCCCATCTAATGTGCTTCAAGGGAATAACCATAACCATGTTGGAGAAAAACCTGCAGCTGAGTTCTTGACTGTGATGATTTTTGTTGTCCCAGATAACATTAGATCAGATATTGTGCAGAATAAACCTCAACAAATTAGAGACCTTTGCTGGGAATTAGAGAATTCCCAAAAAATGATGGCTGTTGTTTCACACCAGCTAATTATTTTCACAAAAAGTGGGCTCTCAGACTGTGACTGTGCCATCTTGTCGTAAATATTTCTTCATTCGGGATTGAGAAATCTGTAGAGCTTCTCTAGCCAAATGACAAGATTTATGCAATTTTTCATGCATGTGACTAACATAATCCAATACATTACACCAGACATCATTTTTCTTGGACAGAAGGTCTTCCTTTAAAACTTTTAATGGACCCCGAACTGCATGTCCAAACACTAGCTCAGCAGGACTAAAACCTAGGGATTCTTCTATGGCTTCTTGTACTTTAAATAATATAAATGGACCACCTTCATCCCAATCTTTTTCTGTCTCGAAGCAATATTTTCGGACCGTCGATTTTAAGGACTGGCGAAAGAGCTAGCTGGCTAAAGCACCCTGTGATTCTGGATTCAGGCTAGAAATTTGATGGTGAATTTTCAAGGAGGTCAAGGATGTAGTGGAGCAGGTGGGATGGTCTGGTGTGGTTTACCTACACTCTAACAAACATGACATGACTGGCAATATTTAGTGACATCACTCTTTAACGCAGGCCAGAAGAAATGTTATACCCGAGTATAAGTCTTACCAATTCCTAAATAATCAGACCAAGGATTGTCTTGAGCTAAGTGAAGTATCTGATGACGATATGCAGACGGCATGACAATTTGATGCACCGACGTTTCTACCACATCAACACTGATTTTCCAGATAAAATCCGACTTGTTTTGATGCTATACTCTTAAGATCACAAGCAACATGGAGACATCTTGCTAGACTAGGATCTGATTGTTGAGCCTGAATAAGCTGCTAACAATCAGCTTTCCTTTATCTCCCTTATTAGGGAATTCTACGTTGGGTGACAGAAGTGGCGTAGAAGCTAATAAATCAGCTTCCCTAGTAGCTTCCTTAGCCAAGAATGGATCAGTCAAATCTATAACATTGGCAAATTTACACATCTGAGCCCTAGTAACCACATACGCAGGGAAAACTTTGGTTAAGCCCCGACATTTGTCAATTGGAAATAAAGAACAGTCCGGATTATCTAAAACTTCTAAGACAGGCAATGCACTGCCACTGGCTAAGTCGTTACCGAGAATAAAGTGTACTCCATCTACGGGCAACAACTGGCACACTGCAACATTAACTAGACCAGTGACTAATTCGGAGTGTAACTGGATTTGTTGCAAAGGCAACTTCACATGCTCCATACCAATACCACGACAAAATACATGGGTTCCACAAAACGTTTGCTCAATCAAGGGTATTACTCCTGCCAGGAGACAGTACCAAAGGAAAGAACAGAATAAAAGGCTTCTAACCCTATTCTTAAATTTAACCTCTTACCCTGCTCCACTACCTTAACCTTTACCAAAATACAAGGGGTGGTACCCGCCTACTTACCTGTAACTAGACAAAGAAAACACTACGCGAGGTGAATGTATATGCGCGTACCTGCTTATCTGTTCGTCTTCCCTAGGGTTATACCGAAACCTGCACAGCAGGGGGGAAAACAATACAGACAGGGAGATATCACTGAGGACACACCAACTAACGCACTAAGACTGTTAGCACTATTAGCACACATTTAAGTACAGAGGCTTGGCATAAAGCTTAACAAAGCAAGCAGTGTCAAACACGAAGCAAACCCGAGCAAAGCACTAAAACAACGAACAGCGTGTATGTGAGCGTGAGCCGAAGGCTGTCTCGCAGTCGTCGCCATGAGGCTTTTAAAGCCAGAGCTCCTCCCATTTCAGCATGTTACCATCATCGATTGGCCTAGCAGTTATGCTGAATGACTTTCAGTCCACCGTCAGGCAGGGACTGGGGAGAAAGGGAGAGGGTGAGAGAGAGAGAGGGATTTGGTTGAAAGAAAATACATGAAAATACACAATGAATTGGTTGAAAGAAAATAGCAAACAGGTTGTTAGAATTCAGGTGAATGTGAAAGTTGTAAAGTCTGAGCTGGACTAGGATCAGCACAGACAGTGATGGCTCCTGGATCAGCAGTGGAGGCAGAGGTGATAGTAAACCCCCCTGATGCTTGTCCCTGACCACTTGGTTGTCAGAGATATAGCCTAAGTAGTGTGTTGGAAAAGGCATTTCTCCACAGGTGGTTATCAAGCAAACATCTCAGAACCTTGAAAACCTTTACCTCTTTATCCAGCATGTCCCAGAACGCATCACTGATGAGGGCCTAGAACACAGTGTGGGTGTTAACCAGTCCCTAAGGCATTACCAGGTACTCATATTGCCCTCTGTCTTCCATTCATTAGCTTTGTGCATGTGGATACAATTTTATGCACTATGGAGTTCAAGTTTGGTGACGCAATGGGAGTTGTTCAATGGCTGAGGGCCCCAAAAGGAACACAGACTATTATTTGAGCATATGTTTACTGAGTCCTCTTTGGAAGTGAGTGCACAATACAGTTTAATTCCAGCCACGAGCAGCAGCAGTGGTGCAGTGCATATGTAGCAGCTGGTTTATTAAAGCATACACAAATGAAACAAACTAAATCAAAGCAAGAACCATAAGTAAGAGCTGTGAATCTGTGGCATGAAAACACAAAAATACTACACAAGATAACAGGCTGAACATGACAAAAGCTTGACAACTGAACACACAGAAAACAACTTATATAGTGTTACTAATTAGGGAAACACAAAATAGGTGTGAGTAATCACTGAGACATGTAACCAGGTCATTTGATTTGCATGGAGTCCTTGTCGGCCATTTTGTAGCTGAAACCAGTGCTGACGTGACAAGTGTTTCCATTAAAGCATTGCTTAAGTGTCAGCACTTTGCAGCTTCTTCCTATAGTCATTGAAATGGTCATGAAATTTGGTTTCATTGTTGAGCAAAGTGCGCAAAGTTAGTCATCTCCTCATTAAATATGCTTAGGCCTCAGGTCAGCTCTTGTACAGTATATATTATCATGGTAGGTATTATTATTATTAGTATGTTATCATTTGGAAGTTAAGGGTATGCAAACTTTTGCACTGTAGGCTGTACAGCAGCATTTAATGTTTAAATGACGATAGATGGATCAGTTACTATCTTCTAGATAAATCTTGATTATAGATCTTCAGCAGATGTTCGTGTAGCCTGAGTGGAGGATGTGGTGAGTTTAGGAGGTGGGTGTAGAGATGTGTAGATGTAGATGTAGATGTAGATGTAGATGTAGTGTCAGTGGTGGAAAATCTGCCTTTAAATTTGCATAAGACGAGCTAATAAACCCAGACTCAAGCAAGTGTGATCTTAGATATAGAAGAGTGCAGAGCCTCACACACCTGCTGAGAACATGAAGATGAGTCGTGTGTTTTTGGTCCTGGGCTTTGTCCTGATCATGGCGCTCTACTCAGATGCTAGGCGTGAGTTTATCACACACTTTTTGTACAACATAGGATACAACTTAACACAAGAATAACTGTTAATTACTTATACGCTAAGTGGAACACTTTAGTGTGCATGCAGTGTGTGTTACTGGACCTATATTTTGGAACCACCTTTCAGGTGTAAAGTCTGAGTTTAAGTTCCTCTTTTTTTTTATACCACGCACAGTATTCATTAAGTTGAATTCAATTTGCTTTGTATAGCGCGTTGAACAACAGACACTGTTACAGATTGTAATCCTACTAATAATAATATTAGTAATCTAATAATGTTTATTAAAATATACTTAACCATACTTGTAATTACGAATGTTATTTTATTAATATTAATTAAATTACCTTATAATCAATAGTACAAATTATATCTATTCTTTTTTTTAATTTATTTCTTTGTAATTAATATGTTAATGCAAAAATTTAATTATTTTTAATTAATTACACAAAATTACAAAAAAAAAAAAATCTAATCATATTTATCTCTTTAGTCTATATAGTTATTTATTCATTGTTTTGGTTTGTATATAATTACTTGTAAATAATAAACATTTGTATTAATATAACAATATTAAAAGTAACATATTAATTATAAATATATACAAAAAAAAGAATAGATAAATATGTACGTGAATAGTTAAAATATGTATAGCTATAATTATTAAGCATAATATAAAGTTTATTTAATTATTTATTTTATTACTATTAATAACAATAATAACAATAAAAAAACCCTAAATATTAGTTTTAATAACCATTATTATATTGCTAATATTACTATTGTTAGGTTTGCAATTTTTTTAACACATAAACATCTCCAAAATGAATGATCTGAAGGATGAATCAATTCAAAAACTATAAAAAGGTTTTTTTAAATGTATATATAAATGATATATAGAAAGTATAAAATGACAAATGTGTTTATTATTTCTTATAGTTTCTATTTAGTGTTTGCTTTTTAACAAAGCCATTGTGTTAATGTACATTTATGCAGTAATTACAGTGTAACCTGAAAGAACTCATCTGTCTCTCTTACTCAGCAGAAAGCCTTAACTTTCTGTGCTGTTTCAATTTCTTCCGTGGCAAAATTCCTCCTCAACAAGTCCTGAAGGTGGAAAAAACTGATCCACACTGTGCACAGCAAGGCTTCATGTGAGGATCTGCCTTTACGCATTAAACACATGCATTACAGTTTTATTATACAATAATGACAAGGTAAATTTTATATTAAACTCATTTCACTCCTGAATGATCTGTTATAAAACTCTGGTGATGTGCGTATTTATCCGTGTGTGTATTTCAGTGTTACCACACCTAAGTTCCCTAACCTGTGCGTTCGTGAAGACCCCTGGTAAGGAAATTCAACTTTAATGCTGCATCTTTGACGGAACACAAATTTTATGCAACTGTTAATTCACTGTATAATTTCAATGTTTTAATCTGTAATGCAGTGAATCAAAAATGCATACTGATTTCATAACATGATTTCGTAACAGTAAAAGGTATTAAGTAAGGAATAAAACACACTGTGTCATTCTGTTATTGGAAAATAATCAACAACTGCATGGTGCGTTGAGGCAGAATGACTGTTAACATCCTGATGTGTTAAATCACACTGCAGATGCTAAATGAATCGATTTGCATTGACTCCGCCTCCACCCTGTATTTTGCACCTTTAGGTAGATCATATATTCATTACAGCAAACGTTTAAAACTCAGATAATCTGCTTTACACTCTGTTATAACGTATTAGAAGGAGCGAATTACTTCAAAAACCTGTGATTTGCAGCAGCACTATTGTCAGAGCTGCTGTTATAGAAAATTAATCAACACATTCTGACCAATCAGAATCCAGAATCCTAGATTTAATTCAGGGCTCAGTGTCCTCAGATTTTACTCTATACATCATTTCATTTCATATCTATTTTTGTTATCCAATTATTAGTCTTTGAAATTTAAAATAGTTTTTAATGATGAGTAATCGCCTGATGTGTGACCTTTGACCCATCACATAAGTGCAGTCAGAGTGATATGGAGTCGCCGCTGTCTTTACTGCGAAAACATATTAAAAATAAATAAGCAGCACTATGGATTAGAATTTATATGAATAAAATGACAAAATAATCACTAAGTTAAAATGTTAAATGTTCTTTTAGAATTGTGTAGTAATTAAAGCTTTAAGCTTTAAGCATTATGGGTTTTCCTGACAAAATTCCCACAAATACATCCCAAAGGTTGACAAAGGTACGATCGAGCTGTCCAGCTTCAGGCTTCATGACTATGTCCTTATCCATATACACCTGTATTACTGTTTTATTATCTAGTGTAGTATAGACTAATTTATCATATCCAGTGTTTATGTGTGTGTTTCAGTAAGGAATCAACAAAAGGTAGCCTGTACAACTGCCGGAATGAAGACGACACACCAGGACAATGTGCACAAATTACACACTGACGTGAAATTTGTGTGCTAATTTGGAGACATCACAACATTGTTTAATGATCATGTGCTTCCAAATGTAAATTACACACACTGTGATACCATCTAATAAACATCTCGCACCTGTTGATTTGTTACTTCACTTTTATTCATTTATTTCTAAATTTGATGTGTCATATCTATCTTATGTAGGGAATAAATATAACAGGATGTGCCTGTTAGAGGAAAAGAATCAATTTCCAGTACACCAGCAGAGGCTTTGTATATGTTTTGCTACATGATTAAGGAATAACACATGACGGGCACTGACACCGGGCTGTGCTGTTAGAGGAAAATTATCCATGCCTGAAGTGAATGATTTTTCTATAACAACTTGCTGAAGAGTTTTATTCCTCTTATACCACACTAATTTGCCAACAATTCTTCTTTTTTTTTTTTTAATTTACTCAATAAAGACACGTCATGCTTTTTAACCATTTATAGTTACATTTAATGTTGTGGAATGTTCATGAATCAAGTTAGTTCCTGTTCTCTCTTACGTTATAGCAGCTGTAAACAGTCGTTCCATCACCAATCTCTCTTTTTTCTCTCTCTCTTGAAGTTAATAAGACAAAAAAATGCAGTTTACTGAGAAACCGCAAAGCGTAAACTCCTCTGTCCTGAAGATGTCGGAAAACCTAGACTGTTACAAAGCACTGACACTGGAGACTCCTTCCATAAATGTTAAATAAATGTCTCCTTATAGAAAACTTCACCATATCAACTATCATAGACATTTCTCTTTGTTTTGTTCTGTCTTTTTTTTTTTTAAATATGTTTATTATTAGCATGAGCTCATGTGGCTCATGTGATTCCCCAGGCAGGGAATCAACCCCAGCCACTAGAAGTGTACTCCCACTCCTAAAATGGGAGGGTTGCATCAGGAAGGGCATCTGGTGTAAAAAATACAGACCAATGATCTGCTGTGGTGTCCCCTAATGAGAGCAGCCGTTATTAGAACAACAATATTAGAATGTGGCACATTCACCATACCAGTCCCTGTAAATGAGCTGTTACCTTAGAAATGGTAATGAATTACAACGAGTGCATTAATGTAAACGTGTGATTTATGTTAGAGCAGGAACTACTATCAGAGCCGTGCAGTTACACTGAAAAATATTATTCATTGATCAACGTATTTAAAGTAAGAGCAGAAATTTCCACTTAAGTAAAATATGCAAGAAAAAGGAAATAAAAGTAGGTTTATGTTAAACTTGTTAAATAGAAATACATACATTTAAGAACTTGGTTTTTTTGTACTAACATGGACATTATATCAATATGTAAAAGCTACATAAAACCATAATCACTTTTTAGAGTGCACAGGAAATTACAAAACATTCAAGAATTCAACCATAAAACACTGAGATGTGCTCTTATCAAAGTAATCAGTGACAGGGTGGTGTGATGAAGCAGAATTACAGTTACCAACATAAAGTTGATTACTTTCCTATAACAGCACATCCCCAAGTGTTTTATTCCTCTTATGCCACAGCAGTTTGCCAACAAGTACAATCTTTGCATCCATCAAGTCCTGCAGAAACAAAGGAGCTACAATTTTCAGCTGATTCCAAATCTGTGTGTGTGTGTGTGTGCTAGTACGGTTTTCAGTTGTTAAGGACATAAAATGAGCATTATTCAGTGTGCAGAATTCTACAGTCCAGTTCTGCCTGATGACTCAACACTGAGTTTACAGGACATGCTTTTATCAGTTTTCACACTTTTCCTCTTTCTATACGCTGAGAGGAAGATGTGGTGAGGGGAGGGATGTGTGTGTGGGTGGGGGCAGGGGGCCACGGGTGTAAAACGGGTGGAGGAGTGTGTCTGCTTTTAAATAAACATTTGTGTATAACTCATCTGTAAAACCCTGTGAATGCCTCCATCAAACATGAAGCTGAGACGTGTGTTTTTAGTCCTGGGCTTCGTCCTGATCATGGTGCTCTCCGTAGACGCTACCCGTGAGTTCATTACACACTTTTACACAACAGATTAGCTTTAAAAGGCTTTTAGAAAACACAGTAATAACTTTTAACATTAACTTATTAATTCCAAAGTAAGGTAAAGTTAACATCCCCAAAGTTTTCTTGTATTTTCAAAAAGTATTTATTTTATAAACATGAATATGAGATGAAAGATCAAAATTTCAGCTTTCATTTCCTGATATTTACATCTAGATGTGTTAAACAACTTAAAACAATTTTTAGGTGAGCAAAAATATAGGAACAGATAGTCATAAAGTAAATTAAATTAAATAACACTTAATATTTGGTTGCATATTCCTTGTTTGCAATAACTGCAGCCTTGCTTGCAGAACTGCTGATGTCCCAGTCTTCTGGAGCTGAAATGTTCCACTGGGTTAAAGTCTGGTGATTGACTTCGCCAGTCTAAAACCTTCCACTTTTTCCCCTGATGAAGTCCTTTGTTGTGTTGGCAGTGTGTTTTGGGTCATTGTCTTGCTGCACGATGAGGTTCCTCCCAATTAGATTGGATGTATTTCTCTGTAAATTGGCAGACAGGATGTTTCTGTAGACTTCTGAATTCATTCTGCTTCTACCATCATGAGTTACATCATCAATAAAGATTAGTGAGCCCGTTCCAGAAGCAGCCATGCAAGCCCAAGCCATGACACTACCTCCACCGTGCTTGACCTATGAGCTTGCATGTTTTGGATCATGAGCAGATCCTTTCTTTCTCCACACTTTGGCCTTTCCATCACTTCGGGAGAGGTTAATCATGTCTGTACTTCTTTGTGAATTCTAATCTGAATTCTAATTCTTACTGCTGATGAGTGGTTTGCATCTTGTGGTATGGCTTCTATATTTCTGCTCTCAAAGGCTTCTTCAAACTGTGGATTGTTATATCTTCACCCCTGCCCTGGGAAGGTTGTTGGTGACGTCACTGACTGTTGTTTTTGGGGTTTTCTTCACAGCTCTCACAATGTTTCTGTCATCAACTGCTGTTGTTTTCCTTGGCCCACCTGTTCCATGTCTGTTCCATGTCTGGTTGTTAGTACACCAGTGGATTCTTTCTTTTTCAGGACATTCCAATTTGTTGTACTGGCTATGCCCATTGCTTGTACAATGGCTCTGATCGATTTTCCTTCTTTCCTCTTGTTCAGAATGGCTTGCTTTTCTCCCATAGATAGCTCTCTGGTCTTCATGTTGGTTTATCCTTTTAACAACAAATGCAGTCTTCACAGGTCAAACCCAGGGCTCAAACCAAGAGTAGACATTCAGCACTATTAACTATTTAAACAATCAGCTGTAAATATCAGGAAATGAAATCTGAAATTCTGCTCTATCGGCTCATATTCATGGTTTTATCTCAAACCCAAATGTCTTCAGTGTATAGCAAAAACAAAATAACTGACCTTGCTATTCCAATACTTTCGGAGTTTTTTAATTATTATGATTTTCATTTGTTTGGTTTTAATTATAATGATAATTATATAATCAAATGATAAAGAAACCATCTATCAGCTAATTATATTTTTTGTCAACAATATTTGTATTATTTGTAGTAAATTCCTATGAAATAATGATAATCATAATTATGATTATTATTAATGCATACCATATATAGGATTATATTCTTATTTTAAGTTATGTATACACACAATAATATACATAACTGTATATACAGTTATGTATATTATTAATTTAGTAAAGCTCATCTTATCTCTCTCTTGCTCAGCTCAAGAGCTCATCAGTTCCAACTCATGTTGTTCCTCCTTCTTCCGTGGAAAAATTCCCCCCAAGTTAATCGTTAAAGCGGAAAAGACAGACCCACGTTGTGCAAAGCGAGGCTTCGTGTGAGTATCTGCCTTCAGAAGATGCATACAGGAAATGATTAGCTCATGAATTATCAGTAAGACTCACTCTGTGTGTGTTTCAGGGTCACGACACCGAGGCAGCAGTTGTGTGTTCGCAAAGTCTCCGCTACGGGAAAGTAAACTTTAACACTGCAGCTTTCACGCTACTGAAATGCAACACACGCAGCAGAAAAGAAATAAAAGTAATTCAGCACATAATGTTTGTCATTTTAGCTCAGTGTGAAGCTTCATTTCATACTGGTGCTTAACGCTGACTAAAATAAAGTAAAGAACATTGAGTGATTCAATCTCATGATTTCATTACATTAAAAAGTTTTATACTTCAGTGCTGCTGAAATCTGATTGGTCAGGAGGTGTTGATTAATTTTCTTTAACAGCAGCTCATTCTAATACCTTATGGTTTCTATAGTAACAGCTCATTCACAGGGACTTGTACAGCAGATGCTGTGCATGAAGTCTTCTGTAAGAAGTTTTTTTTTCCTCATTTATGGAAGGAGTCTCCAGTGTCAGCTCTTTGTAACAGTCAGAGGTAAAGCTGGACAGAGAAGTTTATGTATCTTTGCGGTTTCTTGATAACATGACAAGCTGCGTTTTTTTGTCTTATTAACTCAAAGAGAGAGAAAAAGAGGCTGATGAGGGAACGACTCACTGTAGTATAAGAGGAATAAAACATGCTTTTACAGGAAAATAATCAACTTCAGGGTTGTAAGAGTAACTTTGCACTTTCATCGCACCACCCTGTTGTTGATTATTTTACTACATTTGCATGACATCGAGTGTTTATAGCTGCTATAACAGGAACTAACTTGTCTCGCGGACATCCCACAATATTAAATATAACTATAAACAGATAAAACATACAACATGTCATTCCCTAATAAATAAAAATTATAAGTGTTGGAAAATCACTGTAGTATAAGAGGAATAAAACATGGTTTTATAGGAAAATAATCAACTTCAGGGTTGTAACAGTAACTTTGCTTCATCACACCACCCTGTTGTTGATTATTTTACTACACCTGCACAACACTGAGTGTTTTATTCCTTACTTAATGTTCCTAACTAACTAATAACTAACTAAACAGTAACTAACTAACTAACTTCAGAGCTAAAGGTTGAGAATGTGTGTGTGCGTGTACATGTTACTAACATCTACATGAACACATATACAGGTTTGTACAGCAGTATTGTTAAAAAAAATAATCTGTTATTGTGCTATTATTAAAATCTGATCATGTGATCTTCAGGAGATGTTTGATAACTTAGCACTGAGTTTCTGTATCAGACATTTTCTCTGATTATTACACTTGGTTTCTTAGCACACACGGTGTTCAGTGATCAGAGGTGCGTGTGTGTGTGTGTGTGTGTGTGAGAAGTGTCAGGATAAAGAAGATGCATCATGATGTGTTTAGCATCACCGTCTCATCTTTAATAGTAATAATGTACAGTTAGGATGGACAGAATAGACAATAATAAAATGCAGGGAAAAAAACACATTATAATGAAAACAGAATACATATAAAAACATAAAAAGTGTGTGTGTGTGTGTGTGCGTGCGTGTCTGTGTGTGTGTGTGTATGTGTGTGTGTGTGTGCGTGTCTGTGTGTGTGTGTGTGTGTGTATGTGTGTGTGTTGGGGGGATTGATGTTGGGTTCTAATGTTAAAGGTTGAGAAAATTTGAGATAAACTTTGAGGTTAGTTCTAGTGAGATGTTTGCAGCGTGAGCATACGCTAACCGATAGCCGGAAGAACTGTTACATTTGCATAGTGGAAACTGTGTTTGTGTGTGTGTGTGTGTGTGTGCAGCTGTACAGACAAATGAACCAATATTGATTACAAATTCTTCAGAATTAATAGCTGATGTTAGTAGCTGTGTGTGTGTGTGTGTGTGAGAGTGTATGAGTGTGTGTATTTTGCTAGTATCCGCACACACTACTGTAAATATTCTATTTCGCCTGACTGAAGCTAATCTTAGCGCCTCTTAGCTGTCCATCAAGCCCTCTGTTCCAGTTCCTGTCTGCGAGAAAGCAGGAGAAATGTCAGAACGGACCGATACACTACAGATATACATATTAGAGACACACACACCTTAAAAAATGAAACTTAGTGAGTGAAAATATCTTAAATTTAATCAAACGTATCTAATATTTCCTATTAGAAGATTACAATAAATCGAATATATGATCATTAAACCTATTTCTACAGATTATTTACTCATTTCGAGCTTGAAATAGGCAGCACAATCTTTTTTGTTCTGATTTTAAACATTTATTTCTATAAAGAAACAAAAAATCTGCCAACATAATAAGAACATTTAAAGCTTTACGTGAGTAAAAGCATCTAAAACAGGCTGAAAAATGTAATGTTTGATTTATAATCATCTCATAATAAGAAATATTACATACATTTGCCCATATTCAAGGTATTTTCTCTCTCCCTATCTATATACTGAATATAGATGTTTTTCTATTGGTTAATAGAACATCATATTATAAATTTTTCCATTGTTTTAAAAGTTACAACGCTTACATTACGTAAAAGATGATTAGCTAAACTAGCTAGGCAATTTTCTCTGCAAACACATTAGCTAGGTAGCTTAGCCTTTTATATGCCACTATTTATTTAGTGAGATTTATTTAAGCAAGTAAGACTTAAAAAAAAGGTCACTGTTGTAGAAGGAGTAGATTTACAAATAAAATTTACTTGTAAGTAATTAAAGGTGAAGTTGCAGTGACTTTTTGAAATTTATTTTAAAAAAAACAAACAAATAAATTGCATTATAATGATGTATCAAGATAGGAACTGTATTTTATTAGCACAGATTGAAGATATATCTTCGATTCTGTCATGTGCTTTAAAGAAAAACCCGAATAAAGTCAATGTGAGCTTGGCTAGGGCTCTAATATGTACATCTATACTGTGTTCGCACACACACACACACACACACACACATATTACTGTGCACATGATCAAATAGGGTCAGAATTAAAGCTCAGGTCTCCTGTATACAAACTCATAATTCCCAGTATTTGATGGCCAAAATTTTAAGAACTGCGTGTCAGGGCCAGCGCCACGAGGGGGCGTGAAGGGGTGACGCCCCCTCACCGGGACTATCCCACCCCCTCAGACAAGATGAATATGCAAAGGGATTTTAATGATGAAATATGCTATTAAAAAAAAAAATAAAATCACTTTTGCCAGGTGCTTCAGCTTTCTAGTGTGAATAATCGGCTAAAACAGCGATATTTTATTTAAGGGCAGTCTTTTACACAAAGTCACATTTTGATTGGTTGTCTGATTAAAGCGTGCTTTCACACATTAGCCTACGTTACGTTACGTTACGTTACGTTAAACTTCCTGTGGCACGAAAAGCACAAACGTACATGCATTGTATAATTTCAAGGTTGCACTGCATTAGATCGTTTCAACATGGACATTCGGAAATGGATTAAAAAGAAAGAAACTAGAAGAGCTGCTACTACCGCTGGTCCTGGACTCCAAACAAGCAGCCAAGAAGACACAGTTAACTGCTTTTGGTGGTGGTGGTGTCATGGTAACTTGTCTGTATTCGCTGTAAAACTGCTGAAATGGTGCATCTGAGATGTATTTATATCTGGTGGTCTAAGACGTATTTATATCATGGCAATCAATGAGTCGAGTTTTCGAACAGGTCTAGGCTATTTTGCTTTTTATTTTATGTAGTAAGATTATCTGTACGTCGCTCTGTAGCTTTTAATTTCGTGTTGTAGTAGCGACATGTTTGTTTATGGCCCGACAAATATGTTTTTTTTTAATAGCTGGGAATACTTTGCATTACGTTACCGCCCCTTTCGGTATTTTAAACTCCCCCTCTTCAGTACTCTGCTGGAGCAGACTCTGCTCTGTGTGTGTGTGTGTGTGTGTGTGTGTATTTGTGTGTGCTTGAAATGGAACGACCAGGCTTTCTATTAGCTATCAGAGGACTGGTAAATAAAATCCTCTTCGTCATTAAAATCTAGGATGCGCTCAGCAGTGAGTGCAGTAACAGTCAGTGTCCACAAGAGGGCGTCTCACATCATCTAACCGCAGTTACAGAGCTGTGACACAGATCAGTTCATCTACAAAACAAAAAATCATGCTTCTGGAATGTTCCAAAAGAAATGTGGGTGCAAAGCAAGTGTGTGTGTGTGTGCGTGTGTGCGTGTGCGTGTGTGTGGAACCTGGGGATCATAATCATGCGAACAGGGAGTTTAAAAAGGAGTGTGTGGTGCTGAGGCAGAGGGGAAGGACGTCGGCCTTGTTAAAAGATTTTCCCTTTTTTCTTGTTCTTCTCCATGGTTCTGAAAAAAAATGAGACAGAGGATAAAATTTAGCAAACGTTAACAAAAGTGAAAGAATCAGTACTGATGACAGAGCGTTTTAATATAAGGTAAGAAAAAAAAAACAAGGTGTGTGTGTGTGTGTGTGTGTGCAGGAGTACATGACTGGAGTACATGAGAGATTTTAGCCTTTAAGTGGATGACTGTCTGGTCCTCAAGGAGAAAAGTGTGTTTGAGTTGTGTGTAGGAACTTGGAGGTGTGTATGATGGTGTGTGTGAGTGTGTGTGTGTGTGTGTGTGTGTGTGTGTGATGAATAATGTGGATGTTTATGATGACAGATAGTTCAAAATTGGGAACACAATCTAGGGCAGATTAACTTCGCAACTGTGCGTGTGTGTGTCTGTGTGTGTGTGTGTATGTTTGTGTGTGTGTGTGTGTGTGTGTGTACTTGGAGGCGTCGAGTCTCTGCTGCTCCAGCAGGCGTTGCTGTGCCTCCCAGTTCACCTTCTCCTCCTCAAACTGCCTCCTCTTCTCCTCCAGCTCCTTATACTGCACCTCCAGGTTCCTCTTCATCTGCTCATGTCTTCTCTCCAGCTGCGCACACACACACACACACACACACACACACAGAGTTATACATACATGTATCCACCAAAAAAACCACACATTTACATTAGTGTTTAAATGCATTTCAGTAATGACGACTCTTATTTTTTTTCCCCGATACACAGGGCTGGCTGATACGACCAAAATATCATCATACACATCATAAAACTTTAAAATATTTATGATACACAATATTTATCATGATATACACATAATTTAGTTAACAAACTGCCAGCAAGCCAGATGTGCTGCATTAAAAATTAAACACTGTTAAACTGAATTCGATGCTCCTTTTATTTAATGTCTACCAAAGTAGTAGACATTAAAAGGAGGGAAAAGGAGGGGAAAAAAAATCTAGAGAAAATTATAATTTTAAAGATTAAGTAAAAAAAAAAAAGAGAAACCTTTACATCTAATCAGCTGCTTCCAGTCAGTCCCACTTAGTTTGTAGTTATTTCAAAAATGTTCTAAAAACATATACTAAAAATCAGAAAAGTGTATCGTGGCATTTTATCATGATAATTTATCACAATATTGATATTTTATCATCATATCGCCCAGCCCTACTGCTACAGATAAAGCAAACACTAGCATGAGAGTGACATCATTTGTGTTCGTATCACATAAACCACAGAAGATGATTATTGTTAAACTGTGAACAACGCAATCATTATTGTTGCAATTGTTTTTTCCCTTCTCACTGATATTTAGCTTGATTTTACGTTTCTTCAGCTACATGAGATCTAAGTCACTTTCAAACAGGAAACAGGATTTTTATTTTTTTTTAATTTAAGCCTCAAATACATAGTTAGGCCAAATCCCAAATGCATTTATATTCAGTATATAATCACATTATTTATTCAAAGACCTTTTTCTGCATCAATCAAGGATCATTTAGACATAAAGTTTAGACAATAAGTATTTTGACAGATTTACGTTACTCGAATAAAACAATATGGATTTTTTTTCTTTGTATATATTACAAACTATAGAGAGTATTTGAATAGTGCAGTTTCTTCTGAAAGCCTGAGTACACATCGATTACACTCACACGCCACGCTATAACACACACCTTACTGTCATGATGACACTAACACACTCACAATAACAGATTCTTCTTACAATATTTACACTGTATTATTTACACAAGGGGTGGGACGATAAACCTGTCTGACAGTACTGCATAATAAATCTAAAGAGTCATATGGTTTGCTAACACGGTCAGTTAAAAGAAACACACATACACATACACACACACACACACACACACACACCTCCGCCTCAGAGTCCTTCAGTTTCTGTTTCTTCTCTTTGACCTTCATCTCAAACACCTGCTCCATTTCACCCTCCATCTTCTTCATCTTCATCACATGCTCCCTCCGTTCCTCCTCCATCTGAGCCAGCGGACTCCTGAAACACACACACACACACACACACACCTTTAGCAACTGTTAAGATTCATTAGCAGCGACATTTGCATTTAATCTAGCGATGTATCATTCATAAATGAGTCGACTCTTTGAGACAATTCTTAAGTTGAGAGCCGACTCATATTCATATACGTTTTTTTTCTTTGTAGATGTAAACAATGCTGTTACTCTGGCTGTGTAAATGAATTAAAAGACAGAGAGCACTGCTGTACCGTCATTTAGTCATTTAAACAACTGTGACTGACCAGGATGCAGCAGTTGCTGAAGATGAATAACTGAATGAATGAACGAATGAATGAATGAATGAATAACTGAATGAATGAACGAATGAATGAATGAATGAATGAATGAATATGCAGCTTCCTTAAGAGAAAAGCTTTGAAAGGATCTGGTAGCCAGATATTACAATTTTACAGTAAAGTCAGTATTGCTGAATTGCTGATACACAGACACATCCTGTCCTCTACAGACAGATACTGAGCCGGAGGTTTGTGTAAAACTGGGCTGGGATGTGTTTTAAGAGCATCAGGGACATGGAGGTGTAGGTCGTACTTGGTCAGTTGGCCTTTGCTCTTGCTGGCGTCCACTCCGTTGCAGGTGACGGCGGCCAGCTTCTTGCTGCGGTAGTTCTCGTAGTGCACGTTGTTAGTCACGTCCTTCAGGTCCTGCATGTGGGTCCTGAGAAGGAAGAAAAGACTGGCCTTTCAGTACATTCGTGCAATTTTCCTAACAGCTTGAGTATTCCGTATACCTCAGGTGTGTCTTGCAGCTACCTGTCAGGTTGATAGATGACTGCTGTACACACATTACTCTATTTTTGTTGTGATTGTATTATAGTTATTATACTGCAGTTTAACCAAGAAAGTGGGAAGTGAGAGAAAGGTGGGGAGTAAAAATACAGTAATACGGGACATTTTCAATACAGTCTTTACATAAATACTGGAGCTTGTCTAATGTTCCACGTAGAAACTGTGAAATTGTTCCAAAACATTTTTACTGTAGTTTTTTTTTTTTTTTTGTCAGGATTTATTCTCTTTTGCCTGAAACTGAACGTGTTGTTTTTTTGACCATTTTTTAATGTTTACGTTGAACACACATTGATTTTATTTCAAATTAACAAACTCTAAACATTCTCTAATTACAGTGAGGGAAAGTGAGGATGCCACGTCAGTGCATTTTCCAAGCAGTAAAATTGAGTTGAGACAAGAATACCGGCCAAAAGATTCCTTATGTGAGATGAAGAACATCTCATCTGCTGTTTTTAATGGGGGAGAAAAAAGACGACTGCTCTTTTGGCAAATTTTTGAGTACTCTGATATTAAAATGTGGAGTTCCTATGCAAAATGCGTGAAGGTTGGAAAAAGAAGCTGTGTCTAGACCTGTGTCTGACTTCCTTAAGCATCTTTATTTCTGTCTCTGTAGAGGAAGCGTGGTGTGTGTGTGTGTGTCTCACCTGATAAGCATGTTTCGTAGGACAGTAAAGTCACAGTGTTCGCCGTTCTCCACTAAAACAGCAACAGAAACACACACTGGAGTTAGTTTAGGATCACCAACAGACCTAAAATGCACAACTTTACATCGCTCGCACTTTAAAAAGATGATGTTTGACCTGTATAGTGTCTTCTCGCCCATACATCTCCATGGCTTCAAAACTGATCTTTAAGCACAATAGTGGATCACATTGAATTGCATCAAAACAGCTCTAAATTGTAACATGTTATATTATTGGCTAAATTTGATCTATTATTCATTGTATTGTTTATCTCATATCAAGCTGTGCATTGTATGGGCTGGGAACGAGAGATACACACACTTTATGTTTTCAGTTTTCATGGTACACAATTTGCTAAGACATAAAGGACAATGTGAGCATAAGATTTCTACAAGATGGAGCTGGAAGTTTTTTAGGATATAAACTTGAATGGAACCAGTGACGATATGGGACACAAAGTAAATGAGAGATTATAAATTAAACTGTTTAATAGACAGAGATATATAACACAAACCAGACATTTCCACTATGAAAGCAAACACTTCAGCATTTCAAATATTAGACAGTGAAAAGGGATGATTAGCCTTGACAACAGACAGCACGTGAGATAAACAGAGACAGAAGTCATCCTGTAGAAATGGTTAGCAAGTAAACAAACTGACGAACCGACAAACCCAGATATTTACAGATTAAACATTTAAGCAGCTGTGCACAGAAAGACGAGGTCACATGGTTATACGAGCAAACACGCAGACCGACGGCTCGTTAGCACCTTTAATGGAAAAACAAACCACATAAATGAAAGACCTGGTGATTTCAGTTATTAGTTGTGGAAAAGACTGGAGACACTGTTTCCTTCATGAATCTGTGGGTTTGAGCCATGAATCATGTTTCCATCCATTTTGCAAAAAAAATAAAATGCCAGTGGCTGTGTCTTTCCATGAAATAATATTAAATTGAATATTCTAGAGAGGAGCAAAAAGATGATGTAATCAAAAGAATGGATCCGTGTTAAATTCACAACGATAAAGTCAATTGCATAAAAGAGGAGTGTGTATCGAGCAGTCAGAGCAGTGTGATTAAAGCTATTTCCTTTCCTACATAAGCAGGTTTTAGTGTTTGAATTAGTA
Source organism: Pangasianodon gigas (assembly GCA_022758105.1). NCBI lineage: Eukaryota > Metazoa > Chordata > Actinopteri > Siluriformes > Pangasiidae > Pangasianodon > Pangasianodon gigas. The sequence goes on along the minus strand of CM040460.1, from coordinate 28,917,111 downwards.
AGTTTAACTTCTTGGTGTGGTTTGTTTGGGCAGATGTTAATATCCAAGTCACATTTGAGTGCGGAACAAAAGAACCGGTCTGAGAGCGCTTGTGAGAGGTAGAGAGGTCTTGTTCCACTTCCAAGTTCAACTATAGTGCAGTTTAATCTGGATTTGACCCTACTGCAGGAAGTAACTGAAGAATAAAAGACTTTTCCAAACAGGATTCCAGCCTTGTCCCTTCTCACAAGCCCCTCAGCGAATATTTCTGGCCTGCGATGTGAAACCGAATCGAACTCATAGAAAACAAACTGAATGTTTCAGATTTTACGCTGGACTGAGAACTAATCCTGCATTCCACTTAACTCAAAAGCGGAAACTTGAAATTACGTAATTTTTGACCTCCATGCCTTGGAGCAGTAAAGTGGGGAAAGAAAACCATAGATGCGTCCATGTTCATTTTGTTAGCAACAATCTAGCGAGCTAACTGATGTATATTTACCTCCTCAAATCTGAGAACTGTATGGCTAGTGTTATAGATTTAACAAGGGAATATGTCTGTGTGTTGATTGATCCAAAAGCAAACACTAGTATATGCAGTATAACTCAGTTAAAAGTAAATTAGTGCTACTTGGTTTACTTTTGGTGCTGTGAGCAGTGACGTTGATGTTGATGTCACTTGCTGAACTTGGGGTTGAGGAGACCACCCTGAGTCTCTGAGTAGGAACTCAGAGTTGAGAAGAAACATTTTCTTTGTTTTGTTCTAGTCGGAGTTCGGAAAGTCTGAGTTTTAGTCTGAATTTTAGTCGAACACAGCATAATAGGCAATACAGCAACCTTTTAGATTCAATTTCACAGAGTTAGGTAGGCATTATGTAGGTGTTTGAACACAATCAAATTTTGCTGGTTTGGAAAATATACTGCGTAGAATATACGAAAAATATATTAACTGCATGAAATAGCAAAGCCTTCTGTGCTAAAGTCTATAGTGTCATTACTCGATCACTTGGGATCATTAAAAAATTCCAGTTGAGATGAAAAATAATGGAAAATTATGAAAATCTATTTCTTCTCCTTGACTATACGCCAGCACTGAGACTTCAGCCACATTTTTTAATGTAACTTCCATGCATTATTTTATATTTAACTAATAAAAAAAACAGGTGAATGGAAACCCCACTATGGATATGTACTGTACAGCTGTTAACACTTTATAATGATAATCTTATTTAACATGCTCCAGAGTCTACGTGGAACGAGCAATGTCTTACCCATGAAGAGGAACCGACGCCCCAGGTGTCAATCATCCACTACAACCACCTACCTGTGTCCGAGCCTCTGGAGGGGCGGGGTTTTGGAGCTCAAAGTCTGTCCTGCGGCAAAACCTGCGACCCTGATTGGCTACTAAGTCTAAGAATGACGGGTGGGAGGTGGGGTTACATGGCATGGCGATGACAAGCAGAGGAAAAAACAGCCTGACTGATGGAGGAGGGTCAGGGGAGAGGTCAAAGAGCCATGGGGGATTATGGGATTTGTATTTCTACTAAGAGGGGTCACAGGGAAAACAAATACAATTTAACCCATCTGTTCTGTTCAGGTAAAATAAAATGACCCACAAGTGGAACGACAGTAAAACCTATTTTTGCAACATAAATCAGTGAACAGAACATAAGGATTAAACTGTAAGCCGTAGAGGCCTAATTTTGTGCAGGCGCAAGTGTAACTTAGTGGTGTAGCTAATTTTACTGGGTCTGGTTTTCATCTAGTTGCTGCTTTTATGATCAGAAATCAGTGCTGATGTGGGTTGAGTAGCACAGTGGGAAGTGTGACATTTGAAATTGGTGGACACAGTGGTACCCTATTTTAAGCCAAAAATAAATACAAATGCAATAATTTTACTACATATTAGGGCCCTCTTAGTATAGATGCAATAATAAAACCAGTATTTTCCTAACAAGCATAGTTGGTTTTGTGGAAGTATGTTATATAGGTCACCTCATTTCAACAGAAGTAGGCTACAAGTAGGCTAAATAAAAACTGACAACTAGCACAAGTATGGCTACTAAAGATGAACCAGACAGTTGTTGCAAGGTATAAGGAGAAATAAGCAAGGGAACATTATATATTTAATAGAATCAATAAAAAATGTAATACCACATATGTTTCATTTCAATTCATTTGACTGACATCTTTACACTCTCATGTCCAGATGAGGTAGAATACAATCAAGGCTTAGAGCTGAGAGAGCGAGGACTAAACGGCTTAACTGTGGATCTCTGGCATTCTGGGGATTTGAACTCATTTTTCCAGCCAGTAACACAGAACATTTATCACTGAGCTTCAACGGCTTAATTATGTATGGAACAAAAAGCCTGTCTCTATAAATTACTGCATGGTTCTTCTGATATAATGCTATAATTAAGCCTGGGATCAGTTATGGCTCTCTGTGCTTTAGGAGATTATGACAGCACATCAGTATTTTTTATATCATTAGCTGTTATTCAGAAACAAGTAGCTGAATTTAGGTTTCAATCCTCAGTGAGAGGTTTATCCTGGTCAGAGGTTGCAGCAGATCCGGAGCCTATCCCGGGAACACTGGGTGTGAGGTGGGAGTACAGCCTGGGTGGGATGCCAGTACATCGTAGGGCACCACGGACACAGACATTCACAAACAGGGGGCAATTTAAAGTAGCTAATCCAACATGTTTTTGGGAGGTGGAAGGAAACCAGAGAACCCTGAGGAACCCTACATGGACACAAGGGAGAACTCCACACAGACAGTAACGCAATCTCAAGAACCAGGGACCACCATACGTCTTTATGTCTTGACCTTTTTAGCAGATCTAATTACTGTGATACTGTATATTGTGGAAATGTTAAGAATAGTAATATTTTCATCACATCGCCCACCCTGTTAAACATTACTATAAGTGTTACTGCATATTGTGACCCCACATGTAAATGGATCCTTATAAGACAAAAAAAAAAAAAAGAGGGTTGGAATCAAATGATGGGAAGCATGCACTTCTGGGATAAAGGTTTTCTTTGAGAAAACATGGGAAATAATTAGGAACCTATAAACATGAGTTAGAGAGCGATGTTGCTCTGTTTCTACCAGCCAGTGTTTATAGGTTTCTCCACGATGCTTGGTAGAGCACGACCTTATACCATGAGTACAGTCAGAGCAACATAAAAGAGTGAACGAGAAGGCAGGGGGGGCTTAGGGGACGTAGGAGAGGGGAAGTAGCATAAACATGAGAAATGATGTTTACCAAAAATGCCCTCTGTCAGTCATGGAAAAGAACAGACAGAAAGAAAAAAGAGAAAAAAGAAAGAACGAGACGTGAACGACCGAGGAAAGGAAGAAAGGAAAAAAAAAAGAAACACTCACCACCACATTCAAGTACGATTCAAACACAAAAAATAAAAACAAAATTATCTTTGGTAAAACAGGGAATTTGTAGAGAAAGAAAGTAAACATGGAAAAATAAAAAATACAACAATCAGCATGACACCAAAGTCATTTGTGGTGTGTGATGCAACAGGGGTGACAGGGACTGTTCATTAGATATAACTGAACTACAATACCCAGCGTGCACTTGTGCCTCCTTTCCCAGAGGCCTTCTCTTGGGAAACTGATTGAGGAGGAATGGAGATCATATTTTGAGACATGTACTTGTATAACTGCGCTTACACTAGTGCGCTATTCATTAGCACTACTGCACCCCCATTCTGTAAAAGTGGTACAGTCCTGATAACATTCATATAGGTCATTCATAACATTCATACAGGTCATGATGGGGTGGACCGTACCTTCTGCCACACCCCAGGGGTACTGACGCCCTCTGACCTTCCTGCCGTTCACTTCGACCACCACGTTGCTGCCCACTACGGCCAGAGGCATCCGCTCCTACCGCACACACACACACACACACAAACACACATATGACTGATGAGAAGAGACAGAGCCAGTGGCACGTAGAACAAACTTACTGATCTCAAAATCAACCAAATATCAATGAACACGTTATCATCAGTATTGATTGCTCTAGAAGCTGTTGGAGGAATCAATCATTACAGAATAAAACAAATATGACCAATACATCCTCTGTAGCTATCAGACTGAGTGATTATAACGATGAATAACCTAAAGAACAAATTCCTAAATGGATATTTCATTATACATTACATAAATATATTATATATTATATCCCATGACCACAAAAATACTAATTTCTGAATCTGATTGGCTGGCGAATGTTCATTATCATTATTTTATCATGATGTATGATCGTGGCTTGCTGACACAAGGAGGGGGACTAGACTTAGATAAATAAAATAACAATTAAAAAAAATCTATAAATAAGCCTCCATTTTGACACTCCATTGATATTGAGACTTATACTGGGCATCATTTTTTGACACAATTTTCATCATTTTGCTTCTGTACACCACCACAATGGATGTGAAATGAAGCAATCAAGATGTGAGTGAAGCTTTAATTCAAGGGGTTTAACAAAAATATTGTATTAACCATTTAGGAATTACAGCCATTTTTTTTTTACATATGTTGTTACAAATGTACAGTATCTTGTATGTAACAGTATGCTGATCTGTGAAAATCTAAAACAGTACAGCACTGACTGTACTGCATCTGGATCTTATACTGTATACTGTATGTTATTTATTATCACGCTTGTATATGTTATACAGTATATATATGTACAGTTCTGTGCAAAAGTCTTAGGCACATGCAAACAAATGCTGTAGAGCAAAGATGCCTTCAAAAATAATGAAACTAAATGTTTCTACATTTAAAAAAATACTATAAAGAGCAGTAAACAGTAATAAATGAAACAAAGTCAATATTTGGTGTGACGATCCTTCGTTTAATAAAATTAGAAGCCTCGGGTACAATTAGTGCAGTTTTATAAGGAAATGAGCTGTAAGTGTTACTGAGCATCTTGCAGAAGCAGCCACAGTTCTTCTGGAGACTTTGACTGTCGACTCGCTTCTTATTTCTGCAGCGAAACCCAGCAGCCTTCATTATGTTTTTATCTGAAAAGTGTCTCTTATGGAATCTGCTGCTTTCTTTACTGACATACAAACATTTTTCTGT
>CM040460.1:28888821-28911913 GCA_022758105.1 Pangasianodon gigas | reverse complement strand
AGGCAGTTTAACTGTTCAGGACAAACAAGGGACTCTTGAACAACTATCAGTAAACAAAAAAACACAGCTGTGGATCATTCAGGTAACAACACAGTATTAAGAATCAAGGGGATGTAAACTTTTGAACGGGGTCATTTTTATAAATTCAACTATTATTTTCTCTTGTGGACTATATGTAAACATCTTTTATGTGAAATATTTTATTCAGGTCAGCACTAAATAAACAATTACATGCATTTTGTATGATCCCTCTTATTTTGGTAAAATAATAAACATTTTGCAGATTCTGAAAGGGGGATGTAAACTTTTGACCTCAACTGTATATAATTTTTTATATATATTTTGATGAGTCATAAACTATTATCATTTCATTTTCAGTATGTGATATAATCCTGTTACAGTGCAATCATATACAACATTCAGATGCAGTACAATCAAATATACTCACAAATAACTTTCCAATATGAATTTGATGGGAATGTATGTAGTTAAATTATGTATTGTTAGGTTATCTAACATTACGTTTTGTACGTATCCCTTGGTGAATTGTAGGGTGAATGTCACCAGGAGCTTAATGTTCCCCGCACTGCACTGGAGACAAAGAGTGACTCTGAAGTACCCAGTGAAAGGTACAAAAAACTCTACGGCCCCATTCACACCTGGCATTAATATGCGTCCTGGGGGATGGGATCACAAGTGTACAGCGCTAAGAACAGGTGAGAACGGGATCAAATGCGTCTGACGTGAAGACTGACGTAATAAATACATGTGACAGCCTGGTTTATGACTCAACATTATGTGGAAATATTTTATATAACTGTATTTTATATATATAATATGCATTTGACCATACAATATGTGGGTGTATTTTGTATGACTAATACACTGATATTCGTGTATATGGCGTGATCTTCTCTCTACCTTTATCTTGCGGATGAGTTTGCTGTCCTCGTCCTCCTCTGTGTCGGGAAACTCATAAATCTTAATTTTGTGTTCTTGAATCTCCTTCATAATCTAGAAGAGAGTTAAAAATAGACATGTTTAGAGGACAAAACAGGGAGAAAGCATAATCAGTAAGGAACACACAATATGCACAGACACACACACACACACACACACGCACCTGTTTCTTGAATTGCTGGCACTCCTCCGGTGTGAGAGTGTCGGCCTTCGCGATAAGCGGGATGACGTTGACTTTGTCGTGTAGACGCTTCATGAACTCGATATCCAGAGGCTTTAAACTAAACAGACATTTTAACAGATATTAAAATGAAGTTTTACTAGCTATAGCTATCAATTTGGTATTAAAATACGATTCTCTGTGTATTAGGTATAGATTCAGTCCAATACATTATAAACAATGTATTTTGTATACATTCAGTAATTAAATACAGAACATATGAACTCTATTAGCTATGGATTTAATAACAGAAACATATTAAAAACTCACAACTGTTGATAGGCTAGAAAACAAGAAAGGTGACGTATACACACACACACATGCGTGCACCCACACACTGTTTCTTTAGCCTTTCTTCCATACGTAATCACCTCACAGAGTTAAACGCCTGGCTCACATCGCTGTGTTTTTCTCACTACAGACAAAGACCCTGTTCTTCTGCATGGACTGTGTGTGTGTGTGTGTGTGTGTGTGTGTGTGCGCGAGTGTGTGAGACACAGGGCAAGTGAGGGGCAGTTTATTCATTTCGGGAATGTCAAGCATCACAGAGTTTATAGGACATGGAAGTAAATGTGGTGCACGAGGTCACAGTAAAACTAGCCTTTGTGGGAAAATTGTACAGCTGTTTGGTCAACATTTTCCATAATACTTTTTCCTCAAAGTGTTTTTTCTTTTCTGTGGAATGCGCTAAATAGATTCATGATGGCCATGTAGCTGAGACTTATTAGCTCTCCCATAGAGTTTAAAAAATGATGTTCAAATAGCTAAAATAGAGACAGCGAGAGAGCGAGAGAGCGAGCGAGAAAGAGTTTTGTACAACTGTAACATTCACTCTGACTTTGACCCAAATGGCTCCCCATGCACGCGCACACACACACACACACACACACACACACCTGTCTGACCTTTTTCATTTTCCATGAATTGTCTGTCATTGTACAGTTTTAATCTACTAGCATGTTTATCTAATTTCCGATTGTCTTTGCCCTACATATATACATATATTTAAACATATACTGTATATATATATATACACACAGTAGGCTATCACATGCAGAGAATTTAAAGTTATTAGCTGTTCATTTATTTCATTCTAACTAAATACGGGAGTGTGGAATGCTGGAGCAGGGAATACTGTTTCTTTTAAATACTGTTTTTTTTTTTTGAATGAACCAAATTGAAAAATAAATTGTTTCTAATCCCTGGTATATAGTGAAGTAATCATATATTGCACATCCTGGATCCTTAATAGTAAATATTCATATCAATGTTCAGAAGTCTTAAAGAACCTACATTAAGTGAAGGAGCACTACAGGAAAAGACATGTGGTTGCCAAATATTTATATATTATAATAACACTGACTGATACACAGTGACTAATATGCTGAAAAGGTAAAATTTAAAGTTCTCAAAGCTTCGTGTCATACCCATAACTCTAAAATTAAAGTGGGAATCTGGAAGAGACCAACTATAAGGGATTTTGGGGAAAGGTGTGTCTGATTATTTAAAGAAACACAGAGAGATAAAGATAGAAGAAGAGAAAGATGAGGCGTTCGAGGGAACATGATCACATCTCATCTTCTACAGAGCATGCTCAGTGAGGAGACCATTAGCTAATCTTTTTAGGTCATGGTACAAAGCGACTGCATCACTGTCTCTCTATCTCTCTCTCTCACACACACACACACACACACACACACACTCTCTCTCTCAGTCCACCTCACATCACCTCATTTCCCCCGATCCATCACCAAAACCATGTTACTTCACTTCCACTTGTCTCAAACACAAAAAAGTGTTCCAGGTCGATGCTCTGCTGCTTCCTCTGTTACTCTGTCTTGTAGGACACTAATAAACGTCCATGCGTTGTGGCTGCAGTACCCACCCATGACCAGAGGGGGCGATGAAGTACAGACAGCAGTGCACTCGGTTATCTGGCATTTGTCTTCGGTTGACGCGTGATTCGGCATTCAGGAAGTCCTCACACTTACTGTCGATGTAGTTGATCACTGGCTGCCAACTGATGGATAGAGAGAGAGAAGTGAAGGAAGAAAATGAGAACGGAGCAGAAATTAGGACATAAAAGGCCCAGTGACATTTTCACAGCACTCCATGTGACTCCATGTTTAGAGCCTGTGTTAAAAATACATATCCCAAATGTTCAAAAAGTTCACAGTGCCCCATTTCTTGGGAAACATGAGGAGACTCACCAGTTGCTGTTGTCCACAGCATCACCGAACCCTGGTGTGTCCACTATGGTGAGTGTGAGCTGCACTCCCCCCTCCTTAATCAGCACTTTGGACTGCTCCACCTGAGGAACCAATCAGATCGAGAAGACAGAAGCTCTTACTACATGGCTATTAACACCAACATCACTATAAAACATCATTACGATAAAGTTTTTCTGTTCCAGGGAAGGAGGTGTGGCCTGTGCGCTTGTCAGTTACAGTGAAGGAGGCGTGGCCTCTGTGCATGTCAGTTTCACTTAAGGAGGAGTGGCCTTTGTGCCTGTCACTCACAGAGAAGGAGGCAGGGCCTCTTTGCTTGTCAGTTACAGTAAAATAGGCATGGTCTCTGTGTGATGTGGCTTCTGTGTCAGTTAGGGTAAAGGAGGCGTGGCCTCTGTACTTGTCAGTCTCACTAAAGGAGGTGTGGCCTCTGTACTTGTCAGTCACTGTTGTCTGTCAGGCACAGTGAAAGAGACATGGTCTCACTGAGAACCACATTCTCTGTGGTTGTGGCCTCTGCTTATCTTCCTCAATAAAGGACTTGTGGCCTCTGTGCCTGTCATTTACAGAGAAGGAGGTTTGGCCTCTGTGCTTGTTGGTCTCACTAAAGGAGGTGTGGCTTCTGTACTTGTCAGTCACAGTGAGAAAGGTGTGGCTACTGCCTCTGTGTTTGTCAGTCACCATAAAGGAGGAGTGGCCTCTGTGTCTGTTAGTCCCAGTGTAAGAAGTGTAGCTCGGCTCCTGTCAGTCACTGTGAAGAAGGCGTGGCCCCCTTCAGTCAAAGTAAAAGAGGTGTGGCCTCTGTGAAATGTGGCTTCTGTGTCTGTCAGGTCCGACGTAGGAGGAATGGTCTCTGTGCTTGTCAGTTACAGTGAAGAAGGCGTGGTCTCTGTGCTTGTCAGTTAAAGTGAAGAAGGCGTGGTCTCTGTGCTTGTCAGTTACAGTGAAGAAGGCGTGGTCTCTGTGCTTGTCAGTTATAGTGAAGAAGGCGTGGTCTCTGTGCTTGTCAGTTATAGTGAAGAAGGCGGGGTCTCTGTGCTTGTCAGTTATAGTGAAGAAGGCGGGGTCTCTGTGCTTGTCAGTTATAGTGAAGAAGGCGGGGTCTCTGTGCTTGTCAGTTATAGTGAAGAAGGCGGGGTCTCTGTGCTTGTCAGTTATAGTGAAGAAGGCGGGGTCTCTGTGCTTGTCAGTTACAGTGAAGAAGGCGTGGTCTCTGTGCTTGTCAGTAACAGTAAAATAGGGTGTGGCCTCTGTGAGATGTGAATTCTCTGCCTGTCAGACCTAACCAAGGAGGTGTGGCCTCTATGCCTATCAATTACGTAAAGTGCAGGAGACAGTGAAGGAGGCGTGGCCTGTGTGCTTGTCAGTTTCACTAAAGGGGGTGTGGCCTCACATTCCTTATAGCGAACATCATCAAGTCTGAACTGGTTCCTGAATCACACCATGTTGCATTTACTGTATTGAGTCAGTGGCTGCTTTAAACATATTTTTAACACATGACATCATTGATCATGTATTGAGATTCACATTATATCGCCTCGGATGCACACGCCTACTATTGTGTGGAATGAAAAGCAGACGATAAACATAATCTGATGCCTCATTTCCCAGTTATGCTTCTTTATTCTGTCTATAAAGGACAGGTTTAGTGTTTTCCTGCTCCAACACACCTGCTTAATTCAGGTAAGTTTCTAACAGGTTGAACTATGTGTGTGTGTGTGTGTTGGATTTGTTAAATAAGTTGTGTTAGAGATAAACAAAAAATGTGCAGTGCAGAGAAACTAAAGAACAAACAATGAAGAACCATTGTACTAGAGCATCATGGGAGCACGTGTGGTGTGAAAAGTGTGAAGATCGTTGGTCACTATAGTTACAATGATTAGCAAAAAGAGCTGCAGAGGTCAAATAGCACTTCTGAAAACCGCAGACCTTCTGTGTGTGTGTGTGTGTGTACTGCTGTTAACCTGCAGCAGTGAGGTGAGATGTCTATCTCTTGTTCCTCATGACTGAACCGCGGCTACATCGCTTCCTGTAGTTATTTTAGCTGCGTTGTTCGACGCATCTCACTCTCACACGCCTCGTTATTTTTGTCTGACCTGCTTGGTAAAACATGTAGTCTCACTCTCTGCATCTCTCACTCCATCTGCTTCCCCTTTTCTCACACACACACACACACACACGCACACACACACACACACACACACAAACACACACTAACAACATGGTCATCTGATCTACAGAGTCATGGATAGCAGTGCACAGCAGAGAGAGACAGAGAGATAGAGAGAGAGCGAATAAACGAATGCAAGTGTGTCCTCTCCTCCCACCCTCATCTAGGGTCATAAGTCGTGTCTGAAAAAGCGAAAGATACCACAAAAATGTTCAGCCTCCCAACCGCTGCCGTTCCCATGACCGCAAATGTGGCAAGCACACCAGATTGTTTGAGAGTAAAAATATACTTGCTGGTGTCTGCATGCTGGATAAACACACACACACACACACACACCCCAAAGTATTTTTTTTGTTGCATAATTTACAAATAAATAATACGACTTCCAAAAAATATTAAGATCCGCAAATACTTTGGTTTCCGAAATAAAACATTTGTTCACAAATTTCCATCTAGCACACAAACACTCTCCATGTGTGTTTCAGCATTTGCGGATTTCTGAAACATTTCTCACACAGACGCTGCAAATCAACCTACGTGTGTGTGTTTCACTGGGTCTGTATCAGCCAATCCGGTTGAGCGACAACTTTTTCTAACACTCACGTTGACAAATCCTAGTAGAAATTTGCTCAAGCAATCAGCCTTACAGATGCTGCAGGTTGGATTGGCAAGCCTTAATTGTTTAAGAAAAATTAAGCAGCTTTTGCACTGCTGCAAAATACAGCAAACAATACAAGGCGTATTAGTAAATATATGGTAACGTATACAGATGGTACGATCTCATTGTTATCTGTAACGTCATGATGGAGTTTGCTCGTAAAAACTGACAAAACTGGCTCCCGACCGGCGCGTCAGAAAAGTGTTTGCACTACTGTTGGGAGATTGTGAGTTTGAATCCAGACGATCCCACAGCCATCCGTGGTGTGGCCATGTTCTCAGGGTAGGAGGGGCACTTGGTCTCTCTCCCTGTCAATCACAGTGAAACTAGCCAATCGCGGGTGTCCGTGAGCTCATGTATGTGAAAGAGGACAATAGCGCTTTGCTCTGAGTGTGTTAAGCTGCTCTGTGAGTTCAAAACGATGCAGATTTCTGGCTTCGTGTGTCTCAGAGGAAGCATGTGTTAGCCTTCACCCTCCCTATGATAGGGGAGAGCTGGCTGTTAGGAGGGAACTGGCCAAGACTAAATTAAAAAATCCAACTGTTTACAACAAAGACATATTAGAAGGCAAATTTTTTTAAAAAAAAAATCCACATTTTAATATTTAAGAGCCAAAGTTCCACTTTTAGTTTTTCAGGCGTTTCCTAAAGTTTTGCACAGACAGTGGGCGTGTCTTTGAGCTCATATACAAACTGGTAGACAAGCTCAAAACTATCCGCAGTACTGCTATACTGCTAATCTATAAAAGCTATAAAATAGACTCATTATCATTTGAATGCATTTAAATACATTTGATCATTTAAGTAAATAATGCAGATTCAAATGTGTAAAGAATTTAGACGAGTATCAAGAACGCAACAAAAAAAACGCACAGCTCCTCGAGAGACCGTCTAAAAACTAAAACTAGCCAGGAACGAATGTTTTTAGCACTAATGCTGTTTAGGCATCGCTCTCCATCTGAACCAAGACAGTGATGTGCGCTGGGAAAACTGGGAATGTCGGGAATGCTGGTAAAGCAGTCGCCTCTGGCTGTTGGTGTTTCGTGGGAACATTCCTAAGATCCCCCCTGAACCTTGCTGGCCTCTGCTGGAATGTCAACACCCCCACCAGAAAAATGAAAAGGAAAAAAAAACAAAACAACAACAACGCTTGACTCCAATCAGCCCAACTCCCAGCTTGGATCTTGTCCTCCATCTGGACCCCCAGACTGAACCCTGGCACTGTTTATCATCTCCTAATATGGGTAAAACTCCAGGCTTCGTCTCAGATCCGGCTCTCGGGGCGTTTGCTCTGGCCGGCTTCATCACAGCCTGTAATGCAGCAGCAGCAGGAGCTCTGTGTGTGTTTGCTCAGGCCTGATTAGAGGCTCTGATGCAGACTTGTGCTCGGAGGTCAGAGTTCATGGCAGATAAAGAGAGCGAGATAGCTGGATCAGTCTTGTGAAAGGTCATGGGTGAAGGGGTGTGGCGTACCTGCACTGTCTTTTTGATCCTCTGAGACGGTCCGGGATAATCTTTGGAGTACAGGTCAGTCAGAAAGAGCGAGTTGATGAGCGTCGATTTGCCCAATCCAGACTCACCTAGGAGAGAGAAACAGCCAATCAGACGCTAGAACCACTGAACAGGGCAGAGAGAGGAAATGAGCTGCAGGGATATTTAAAAACAGTCTCGTTTCGGTAGAAGAAGATGCACACACAACTGGACATACGTGCTAAATACAGACACACACACACACACACACTAATGCACAAACAAACGCTCACATTTTGGTGGTTACTTCGATTGAGCTATTTTCTGTTTCAGTGGGCAGCTATACAGGAAGCGATCCATTACTAATGAGAGAGAGACAGACAGACAGACAGACAGAGAAAGTAAAAGCGAGAGATAAAGATGGAAAGACAGAGAGACAGACAGATGGAGAGAGAGTGAAAACCTGACCAGACAGGGAGAGAATGAGTAACAGAGAGAGACAGACAGAGAGAGAGAGAGAGAGAGAGAGAGTAAGACATACAGACAAACAGAAACAGACAGAGAGAGAAACAGAAAGAGACAGACAGAGAGACAATGACAGAGAGAGAGAGAAAGAGATAGAGAGAGCTTTAATTGGAAGTTTACTACTTTAGGAAAAGGCTGGAGGGAGACTCTGAGAGCGTCAGAGAAAGAAAAACAGACAGCTTTTATTCAAAGGGAGGAGGAGAACATGTTTTACTCCCTTCAAATAAAAACACCCTCTCTTTCCCTCTCTCTCCATCTCTCTCTCTCTCTTTTTCTGGTGTTTTTCTCAGTTTTTTGCCACCACTCACAGTCCTGGTTTAACAGGGAGAAGTCTGAATGATGGATGAGTATGTGGTTGTGAAAAAGGGTCGAGAGGGAAACAGCAGCTTTGATGAAGGCGGGGGGCTCATCACACACACACACACACAAGCTAATTTATTAGCCACTGTCACAAGTTGCTCATTAAACTCAATGACGAGCTTGACGAGTGCTTTCGCATTCACGAAACGTTGAATCACCAGGAGCGCAAATACATTCCTGCAAAAATGCGAGATTTTGCAAAAAATAGCATCACCATTTTTACTGTTTGACTGGAATCGATAATGTTCATGCTAAAGATCAGAGAAAGCCTGAATAAACACCAGAGAGTGAAGAGTGGTTTTGTTAGAGCTATAGTAGAGGAGGTCATTTGGGGTTCATTTAAAAATAGCAGAGTTTACAGGGATGATGTAAGAAATGGAAAATGAGGCTAAATATCATTTTAAAAAAAGCTTTTGAAACGGTATTTAGGAGATTTTATGTCACTGTCACATTTATTTTTGCCCACTGGAGGTTAAGGCGATGAAGTCTGTAACGTTGTTTGAAGAAAGATTTAATAATATAATCTTCTATTTTTTTTCTAAAACGTCATGGCATTAAGGCTTGTGAAACTGCAAAACTATAAACCGCAACCTTATACCCCCACTCAAACACTCACACACACACACACACACACACACACCTGTTAAAAAGCCCCTTCAGCCAGAGGGCATGTGCGTATGTGTGTGTCTCTGTGGTGTGTGTGTGGGTTTGTGGTCTAAGGTGTAAGTTTACTCATCAGACACTGGGAGGGTTTGGTGTCTGTGTCGACTAAACAAAGGAGGGCAGTGTGTCTGTGTGTGTGTGTGTGTGTGTGTTTTCAGGTGTGTGTGTGTAAGAATTCAGGGTGTTCACAGTTCTATTCTGATGAGAAAGAAGGAGGGAGAGATAAAAAAAAAGCGAGGAAGAATGTCTCTCTCTCTCTCTCTCACACACACACACACACACACGCGATGATAACCATCCAAACCACTACAACAATATCAGCTCACAGTTTCCAATTTTCACAGATAAGAACATGCAAATGCGAATGAGAGTTCAGTAACCCAAATGTTATCTAAAGTATGCTTAAAATTAAGATAATCGCCTTTAGCCTTTAGTAATTTATCAGGATAATGTAGAAACTGCACCTGCACGAATAAGCGAATGAATAAGAGTATGATCACTGTGATCACTGTTCCCTCTAAGCTGGGCACTTCTGATGATGCTCCCATGCAGAAAAAATAAAATCCTCACAGAAAGCTGACACAAAAATGTGTAAAAAAAAAAAAAAAAGTTTGGCAATGGATCTTTTTCGCACTTCCATTTTTACGAATCTAGAACCGTAAGTAGTAACGTTTCAAAACTTCTGGTGAGATAGTGAATAATGGCAGCATGCAATCACTGCAGCATCCCTAAACGCACAAATAATTCAAAGAAACATCCGGACTTGAGCTTTCACTCGTTTCCTACCTAAAGAAATGGCTTTGTGCTATTCGCATATATATATAGCTACATTAGTGGTGAGCTTAGCAAACCATCTTTATAGTTCAACAGTTCTGACAATCAATCATTAAATCAAGTTAGCATAGTGGTTCTGCCAAAAGTTGTCTTCCTAAGCTAGCCAGCTAATGCTAAAAAATTGAGGAAACACTGTCTGTCATACTATGGGAAAGCGAAATGTTTTCGTTTTCCCTCGTTTTCAGTACTAGGGTAGAGTTTTAATTATTTACAGATACATTTTCTTCATAAAAAAGTTGACAAACATTTTCCGTTTTAGATTTTTCATCAATAAAATGAACACAGCAGGTAGTGCTGATTGTAGCTCGACTCCATCAGGGGATCAGGTGTTGCTCTTATAGGCACATCTTTTCTCCACATCTGGACAAATCTCCTGATGTGCCTGCTGAAAAAGTGCTCGAAACTGGACAGAGCAAATGGAAGATAGCAACGGTTGCTAAGCAGTGATTGGAGGATCGAGGGGGTAAAGCCATTTTTTGAAAAACGTTTGACAGAACTGTCATTTGATGCAGAGATTGTCAATTTACTAACATTATTATTTTAAAAAGCTGCACAATAACATCACAAAACTGTAATTAAAGGTTGCACAACTATCGTTTCATGACTAATCCCATGGCCATAACCTTTAGCTCATCACCTTTCCTTCTCAGCAATGACAGGCTGATAAATATTTCAGTATGTTTACAGTACATCCCCCTTCCACCACCACTACAAAAAATCCCCGGAAGGTTAAGGGCAAACCAATTACTCGGTCTTTTCTTATGATTAAAAAATCTGCCATGATGATCTCTACAAACGTCACATTCAAAGAAAACGCTGAGTTCAAAGTGAAACATCTACAGCCTGTGTTTGTTGTTTCTCTTCGTATTTTCCGTCCTTCTTCTTCCTTTTTTCTTTTTGGATTTTTCCCCGATTTTCTTCCTAATTTAGTCTTGGCTAATTCCCACCCTCAAACCAGCTCTGCCCTATCACACAACAACAGTTACCATCCAGGGAGGGTGAATACTTTCACATTCTTCTTCTGATCTGCTGCTCACAGGGCAGTGTAACACACTCGCAGGAAAGCGCTATCTGCCCTCTTCCACATACATGAGCTCACAGACGCCCAGGATTGGCTAGTGTCGCTGTGATTGACAATGTATGCCCCTCCCACCTGACCGATTTTGCTCTCTTGGACTCCTGGCCACAGACAGCTGTGGCATCGATTTGAAAGGGAACGATTGTAATGAATCGATGCAACAATCATGAATCCGTTATTATTGATAAAGATAAAAAAAAAATCGATTTTTAAACTAATAGGCTAGCGAATTGATTTGCCTGTAATGAATCTTAAAATACTCCTTCTTTACGTCATCATTGTACTAAATCAAACTGGAACGTATCGTATTGTATCAGTCGCAGATTAAATCTTATCGTCAAATATCAAATCGCTGCCTTTTGAATCGAAATCGTTTCGTATCATGTGGAAGCTTGAGGTTTACACACCTATAATAACAATATTAGTTTTCTGAAATCCTGAATTTTTAAATTAAATACAAACAAATAAGATAAAGTGACAACTTTAATTTGACTTGATGGCTGTATAAAAATGATTATTGGCATCAGATTGTTTAAGAGATTACCAAATTATTTGTTTGCTGATTTATTTAAGGGCCATTTTGCTTGTTTTTGAAGCCCCTCCTCTGTCTTTCACTTAAAATCCAAAAAAAAAAAAAAAAAAAAAGCAAACATTGCCGCTCAACCTTAAACCAGGTCATCTGGAGAGCTAAAGAGCGACAGCTGGAGAAACAATTGGCTGTAAAAACACAGGACTAGCAGAACCACACACACACACACACACACACACACAGATGGAGAGATGACAGGAGCTTTCATACAGATGGCTGAGTGACAGTAGTAAGACAGGGATAAGGCACACAGCTGGAGAGATAGAGCCATGCAGAGGAAAGACAAATGGACATGTTTCGAGAAATTCCACTCATTCCTGCCTTTTATCTTGTCTTCCTTTTCTTCCTGAGTGTCCGAGCTAATGACCACTGTTTACCCCGGGGGGCAGGGGGGGTTGATCTGCCACGTTCTGCTGCCCCCAACCCTTCCACATAGCACTCTCTCTCTCTCTCTCTCTCTCTCTCTCTCTCTCTCTCTCATTCAGGTAGTTTGGTGTCTCTCTGCAACTGTATGCTACATAACATAGCAAAATATTTTACTCATTTAACTTCTACTTTTTTGTAAATCAAGTATTAGACCTGACATGCAATGCATTGTGGGAATTTCTCCGCTACTACAAAGAGAAGAGTACGAAGACTTGGAAATTACAACGATCAAGATTTAGTGTTAGAGCAGATTGTAAGCATTCTAGAGTTTGAGTTGTTTCTTAAATTGGCTGATGTGAAAATGGAAAAATGTGAAACAGGAAATTGGTTTGGGATTTTCCAAATATGCTGAACAATTGTGTGTGTGAAGAAAGTAAGTGAATGCTGAAGAGGTGCTGGAGAGAAAGAGAGAAAGAGAGAGAGAGGGAGAGAACATAATACAATACAGAAAGAGCAATACAGAGAGAGAGAGAGAGAGCAATACAAACAGAGAGAGTATAATACAATACAGTGAGACTCCTGTTGGATGAGTGCCTGGGGTCAAAGGTCATTCACTGATAACCGACACTACCCATACAGAGAGATCAAGCGGAGATAGAAATCAGGAACACACACACACACACACACACACACACACACACACACACAAAGAGTAATGAAACAAAGCCTTACTGAGCTACTTACCTAGGAGTCAGTAAAATGAAGCTTAGCTTTAGCAGACATAAGGCATGTCTGAATGAAGTCAACAACACACACACACACACACACGTTTCGGTGTAATGTGATGACCTGCTGAGTCAAAGCTTTCCTGCAGGACAGCAGGTCAGTTGGTCAGTGTGCAAAGGCTAATCCAGTTAGCCCTGATTATATCACACACACACACACACACACAATAGGACTGTCAAATTTCTTTGAAAACTGCATGCAAATTTTTAATTTAAATATAAAAACTGTATTTGAATACATTTGAATATAAAAGCTCAGAGAAATTTTGGCAGGAATTCAAACTAATACATTCGGTTCATTCAGTTCTCCATCCAAGGCCATGCTAGCGCGAGGAACGCTTTCTGAACACAAGTAGAGATGCCACCTCGTCCAACCAAGCAAAGTGTTAAAAACACACAAGCCACTGGTGAAAAAGCCTCCCTGCACTTCCTGTATATATATATATATATATATATAAAAAGCGGAAAAAAACACGCAAACTGTTTTCAACGACTTTCCCATAAAATCTCTTGCACTGTCAGTATTTATCCCGTTTCTGTTATAACCTGAAAGAGAGAGCGGATAGGAGGAAAGCTGAGGCACTGAGCAATAAATAATTAAATAAATAGATACATAAATACATAAAAATCAGACTGGCATGGTAGTGTGCAGCGCTGCTTAGCCAAACAATAGAGTGTTGTTCTAGTCAGCAATGCTGTGGTTTTGTGAGTTTGATAGCCGTTGTGCATGATAAAGTTAGGAACGTGCTAGGAGTGTTAGCAGAGGTAATAATGTAACTCGTGTGCAGCAGTAGCAGATTAAACACGGCCAAACAGAGGTTGCTGTAGTGTGATTTAGGACGAGTCCACAGGGAAAATCATGAGGGAAAATCATGAGAAACACTGCATTAAGGAACTTGACTGGGTTAAAAAATTAACAGGTAGATAAATAGCTAGTAGCCAGAAATGCATTTTGTTAACGTGTCAGCGGTGACGTAACCGCCCCGATCATACGCCGTGACTCACTGACATCCCTACTCACTGCATAGTGCACTAAATACCCAAAAGAGTGCCGTTTGAGATTTGTGCAACTCCGAAATTGTTGCATTCAGAAATGATGCACTTGGGAAATGACATATATTTACTCAGAGCCCTTATTTGGTGACATTTGTGCATAAAGTTTAGTAAAAGTGTTTAAATAGACTTTTACTAGAACATGTAAAGAGTGAGAATTAAACAATTCAGCAGGTTTGAATGTGAAGAATGTCTACAGCGTGAGAGATCCTTCACACCGAGAGCCTTGAAATGGAGAACAGGACACGCAGAATGTTACCGTCAGCAGCCTGTATGTGTGTGTGTGTGTGTGTGTGTGTGTGTGTGTGTGCATCTGTTCTAAAGTATGAACACACAACACATATATCACGTCAATTATTTTGTCTATCTGAGCACTGCAGCTGTGATTTGGCTCAAGCAGCTGGCTCAGTGTATCCTCAAAATTATTCCATAATTAGTCCTAAACACACACAGCCACACACACATACACACACACACACACACACACACACACGCACATGCACACACAAGTTTGGTTGATGTTAGTCCCCCGTATGAGCGTCGGTTACTGTAAACATCTCTCCTCCAGCAGCCGAGCGTACATCTCTCCACATTCTTCCCCTGACTCTCTCCAGCTGGACTGATACAAGACCAGGCAGCGGAAATGCTTGTGGTGGGAAAAAAAAAAGAGAAAACGGGGGAAAACAGAGAGAAAGAAAAGAAGGACAGGAAACATTTTTTCTCCTCTCTGCAGCTTTGGAGAGAAAAACGCAGAGCGGAGCCAAAACTCTGCAGCGTAAGTGACAGCGGGATTTCAAGAGAAATTCAGCAGCACAAACGCTTCATTGCTTCTGTTACACTGTTCTGGGATCAGTTCTTTCTAACACTTCTCTGGTTCACTTACATCTTCTCTATCTGCTCCAGGATCAGTGCTGTGACCCTGCTCTGATTCTGTTACTGATTCCAGGACTGTTCTAGGATCAGGTTAATCAGATCTGTTATAGACGCTGTCACTGATCTGGGATCAACTAATAGATATTCTCTCAGTTTCAGAAACAGAGTTAGTCTCTGAGATCTGGGATCAGTCCTACACATTACTGATTATATCTCTTATATATCGTCTGACTGATCTGGGATTAGTTTTGAAAATAATTTATCATTTATCTTGCAGGCGCTCTCACTGCTTAAGTGTCTTGTAGACAGCTGAGATCAATCCTACAAAAACTTTATCACCTCTGTTACATGCTCTATAATTCATAATGGCATTTTCTCTTACTGTTTTGAGATCAGTCTTACTAACACTACTCTTGTGTCTATAAGACTCTTTTATATCACTGATCTGGGGTCAGTTTCTGAGTTCTCTGATGCATCTTCTTGTCATCTGTTATGGGTTCACTCACTGTTCCAGGATCTTATAACCACCTCCCTGTTTCTCCTACACATTCTCCGAGCTGCTCTGGAATCAGTTCAATAATACCTTTCTTTGATTCTCTCATGTATGTTCTTACTGCTCTGGGATCAGCCTATAGTAACACCATTCTGTCTCTGTTTTGGGATCAGCACTTTAATAAGCGTCATCATCTCTGATTCACTTACATATTTATTTCACTGACTGGGGATCAGTTCTAGAAACTGATCCAATCTTCTCAGACTGAACTGCATTCAATATACAAATACCTCTAAGACTGTTCTGGGATCAGCTCTACAAAAAAAATCATTAGGGACTCACACTCTTCTCAAACCAGTCTCATAAATACTTCCGCTTTTCTCTTATGGATTCTGTTCTGAGATCAGCCACAGACGGGGTTCCTCCTCTCTGCTCCGTGCGCTCTGATTCACTCTCACTGTTCTGAGATCAGCCACAGACGGGGTTCCTCCTCTCTGCTCCGTGCGCTCTGATTCACTCTCACTGTTCTGAGATCAGTCCTGCTAAACAATGTAAGACACTGAAGTTCTCCAGCTGTCTCTCATTACACCCTCCACACAGCCGCTACACAGCGACTTCTCACTCCTTTAGTGTGTGTGTGTGTGTGTGTGTGTAAGAGAGAGAGAGCAAGAGAGAGCAAGAAAGACAGACAGAAGTGATAACGAGGGCAAGATGAAGAGAATGAGAAGAAAAGAGACTGAGAGAGAGACAGAGAGAGAGAGAGAGAGAGAGAGAGAGAGAGAGAGGGAGAGAAATTGAGTGTGTGTGTGTGTGTGTTATGAGTTTGAACCAAAAAGAGAAGGGATGCAGGAATGAGAAGCCAGAGATAAAGCAGACAGAGCTGAGAGAACAGATAGATAGATAGATAGATAGATAGATAGATAGATAGATAGATAGATAGAGAAACAAAGTTAGAAAGAAAGAGAGAGAGGTACGACAATGCCAAAGTGATCCAAAGCTATCTCATTCCTCCTCAAACATAACACTCTCTTTTTCCCTTCATCTCTCGTTTCATCATCTCTCTATCTTTCTTTTTCTTAATCTCTCGCCTTTCTCTTACTCCCTCCATGTCCTTCTGTTTCCCTTGTTTCTATGGTGAAGTCTGATCCATATTTCCAGTAGTACATTAGTCACAGCTCACACTGTACATGCTAAACGAGGACACCACAGCCCAGTACACACCCACAGTGTGTTTGTGTGTGTGTGTGTGTGTGTGCAGTAAACTTCTGTCTGTTCCCATTAGAATGATGGATGCATACTCTCTCTCTCTGCTCCAAATCACTGATGGTCCTTTTTCCCACCAAAATCTGGAAATGTGCTGGTTCTCATCTGGAGAAATGGGTTCTGTTTCAGCATCACGATGCTGATGGCGTGGAAGCGAGAACCGGTGACGTAAGAGGCTTGTGGTCAGCGTCATATTATCACCATGACAAAAAAGTGGAGCAACTCAAGTTACTAAGATGACTTTTTGCGATTGAAATAAGAAATGTGCAAGAAACATAAGCAATGCATAAAAATAAGAATTGCAATAACGTAACGCAAACACTAGCAGTTTTCTTTGTGCGGCTCCTCATTCCGAATAAACGGCTAAAAGTCAGTAACTGCTTTAAGAATTACAAGATAAATGGAGCTTAAGCTACAAGGGGGCGTGGCCTATGTACCTGTCAGTCACAGTTAAGTAGGAGTAGCTAACATTCCTGAAACTTCTTTGGAGGCAAATACACTCTGTATGCAGTTTCATCTCTAGTCACTCTTACACACACACACACACACACACACACACACATGCAAGTGAAGAATGTGTCACTCAAGTATGAACACCTGTGCGGGTGCTTTCTACACACACACACACACACACAGATAAACAAACAAGTAAAGAATGTTTCATGCAAGTATGACCACTTGTGCTCCCTTGCTCTTTCTCTCTCTCTCTCTCTCACACACACACACACACAGTTGTGTGACTTACCTACAACCATTAGTGTAAACTCGAAGCCCCTTTTGACAGATTTGCGGTAAACTTGGTTGGGCAGGTTGGCGAATCCCACATATCCCTCCAGATTCCTCTGCTGGAAAACACCAGTCAGCTCATCAAACACCAATCAGCTCATCAAACACCAATCAGCTCATCAAACACACACACACACACACACACACACACACACACACACACACACAGAGGCACTGTTCCCTCTAAGCTGCGAGCGTGCATGGTCGTGCACTTCTGATGATGCTCCCATGCAGAAGAAAATAAAATCAGCGCAGATTCAGTGCCAACACAAAAATGTGCACGAAAAAGTTAGTCAATGGATCTTTTTTACACTCCCATGAAGCGGAAGCAGTCACGTTTCAGAATTCGTCACGTTCAGATACTCATGTGGCATTTCTGCTCAAATGCCCAACAGAAATAGGTTTTGCTCAGTAAGAAAAAATAGAGGGAACATTGCACACAAGCAGTGATACAGTGTCACACATTCCACACACTCCTCCATTCAACATACCGCAACATTCAACTAGCACAATGTTATTATTACAGGCTTTTCACTTCTCATATCTTCTCATATCGTCACGGTCTCTGTGGTGTACTGGACAGAAGGCAGCCCGAGTATGTGTTTCTGATAAAGTCTGTCCCATTGAGAAAGCAGCATAATGTCAGCTGTCTAGTAAGCATCGTCATTTTAGACATATGTTTGACGGTCTGTAAAAACCTGTCAGAAGTCATGACAGCTGAATTCCGGAAAACAGCCAAAAAATTGGCCAAAATTGAGTTTTTCTGTCCATAATATAGTTTGAAATCTCTACTTTAAGAAAACATAAATATATTGTATCTCCTTTATTTTCATTATATTCTAGCCTTGTCTTGGTGTCTTCCAAAGTTTAAAATGTTTCAATGACCTAATAAAAGACACACCAAAACTGATAATGAATCCGTGATTAATTCTCGGATGTAAGAGTGATCAGTCGAGTGAAGAAAGGACGAGGCTCCAGTTTGTTAAACATTCACGAGTGAATTTTACCTGAGGTGATGAGACAGAGGCTGATGTGGGTGATGCTGAAAATCAGCAGTTCTCACTGTAAACTTATAACCCTTCACAACTTTTATGCTGTCTTTCCATTAAGTTATAATTGTAGTGTTAGGAGGGGTGTGTTTTTTTTTAAATTTGAAGGTATGCAGACTTTAAAAATGCTTAAACTTTAATTCCGGATGAGATGTGTGCAAAGAGAAACGTACTGAAGTTCAGAAAAATGTGTAATTTTCAGAACCAGTGTAGAAAATGTCACAATTTGACCATGTGCAGGGTTTTTCCACACAGACACACATATTTGAAGCAGCATTGTGTGTCCTAATGTGTTATTTAATTGTTTTTTAGAATCCACTATTTCAAATAAACAGTAAACTGAAACTGGGCAATAAAACAAGATGATGTCAATATGATGATTAATTTCAGCACTGTAATAAAACTTTAGCAGTATTGTAAAAAAAGTACTTTTAAACTGACTCACAGTACCAAGTAGCTGCCAGGACGCTAAACTTCCTCGTTAGAGCAGTTATTTTTGTTAATGAACCAAAATATCACGTAGCCACAGCTTTTCAGGTTACTTACATTTGTGCTGTTTTGAGTTTTCTGGAGTTTGTTAGCAAAATTAAACTTTCGCTATATCATCGACCCCATCATAAATCATAACAAAGTGTTAGGGGAATATAATGAGAGGAAAATTTAATATTGACACATACCACGTCCAACAACATTAGAAGAGCATTAGTGTTACTCGGATTATATTGATTCATATCGCGACCTGTGGTGTTCGTGGTCGTGGCTGTCGAAAGCTGTGATTCATCCAAAACCCACAACTCGCTGAGATTGGTCAACATGATCATGCACACACACACACACACACAATAATTTAAAGATTTGCTAAAGGCTAAAGGAGACACTATCGCAAATCTTCATAATATTGAAATAATGATTTACGAACAATATATCGCGCAGCTCTCGATCCACCGAATCACTCACAACATCAGGCCTTTCACAGCCTCTGTGCAAACACTGAACTTTGTGATGACGATGGAAAGAATGTTAAAATGAGGACATCAACACTGCTATCAGCCACTCAATAAAATACACTGCACTGCTTTTAAAGTTTTATTGCACAGTGTCTGCAGAAAAGTTTAAAAAAACCCTCACACACAGAAGACGTGTGATTTGCAATGACTCTGACCTATGTTTAGTGGAGTTCAGTAGAGTAATGAGGGAAGAACTGGGGATGTTAAAGGTAGAAACAGGCAAACAAAGAGAGAGAAAGAGAAAGGAGGGACACGGGCAGCTAAAAAATCATTTGGGACAAACCCAGTCTAAGTTTATGGATGTTTGGGAGGAAGAAAGGGATCAAAGGCTTACTAAAAAAAAAGAAAGGATGAGGTATAATTCTGAGACGGTGAGGTAGAGAGAAGTGGTGTAACAAAGAGAGAAAATGGAAAATTAAGAGAAAGAAGGAACAAGTAAGAGAGGGATATGAGAAAGAGTTCTGAGAGAATAGGAAGAAAGAGAGAAAGACAAAAGAACAAAAGTAGGGAACAAGGGAAAGGAAGAGAGAGAACAAGATAAAGGAGGGTACAGATAAGGGAGAGAGAGAGAGAGAGAGAGAGAGAGAGAGAGAGAGAGAGAATGATAGGATGGGAACAGGGAAGAAAATGTAAAAAGGAAGGGAGAGAGAAACTGACATTAAGAGAAAGAGAGATGGAGGTACAAAAAGTGAAAAACGACAGATAAAAAAGACAGATAAGGAGAGAGATAAAAGTGGTAGAGAGACAAAGAGACAGAAAAACAGAGCAAAATAGGGATATAAAGTTATAGAGAAAGAGAAAAATGATTGAGGGAAAGAAGAAAAAGAGAGATGAACAGACAGAGAGGGCGAGTATTAAGGGGGAAAAGTCGCTAAATCTCAGTATTTACGTTTCGGATCAGATCCATGATGGAGTCTAAAGCATCATGGAGGAAGTTGATTTCGCTCCAGATCTCTGCCAGGGCGTCTTCCAGTTTCTCGCTCTCCCTCTCATCCTGCTCTGTCCATCCTTCTTTTTCCTTCTCCTCCTCCTCTACTATCATTCTTGAGATGCGCACTAAGAGGCTAACGTGATGAACCTCTCTGCTTTTCACGGAGCCGAGTTTAAAAAAGGGGACACATGGGAAAGTAACTGATCATTCATATTGGAAGAGAGAGAGAGAGAGAGAGAGAGAGAGAGAGAGGGGAAAAGAGGGCACATCAGATTGCCAATGAACCTTTCCAGCTCTGATTAGATGTGACAGTAGTTCACTCCGATGCACACTCTATTACAGAGCGGTGACTGAATGTGGGAAAGTCGACTCGTGATGTGTGTCTGCTTTCAACCACAAATAAAAAAAACACAAAAGAAAGAGATTGAGCAAAATATCGTTTGCTAATCGGCATCACGGTGTTATTTCCTGCTGCGTTATTGATAAACCAGAGAGGGTGGAGATATGCAAATGAGCCACATTAAATCTGTTGGGATGCTGCGATCATTCTGTGTGTGTGTGTGTGTTTGTGTGTGTGTGCTGATTAATGAGACTGATGTTGGTGTTATGTAAGAGTGCTTTTAGGACGGACAGTGTGGAAAATGCCCAGAGGCAAACGGAGAACAAGGCCAGTGCTATGAATAGTTCTCACTCACTCACACACACACACACACACACAAACACACACACGCACACACTGAACTCACTATAGATTGGGTTTTAGATAGGTTCTGCTATGTGTTGAAAGCTGGAGCCTAATCTGAAAACTTTTCTACCGTTAAATTAGTTAAAATCCTGCAGGTCTACAACCAATGAGCTGTGAGTGCAGGGGCTTGGGGGCGGAGTCACAGTATCACCATGACATCAAACCTATTTACATGACCATCATTAAGAAGTGAACAGTGTGTGGAGGGGAGTTTAAATTATTATTGTTGAAAAAGGGCTACATGAATATTGCAGCGAAGAATCTACCTTTACTGTATAGTTTACTTTTTGTTTTGGTTTTATTATAAATTAGTTACAATCTATAACAAGCCTTTTAGCTTAAGTAAGCTAAACACCACAGACAATAATCATTATAATAATTATTATGACTATAATAACATTGTGGGTGTTAAACTTTTCGTTATATGACCTGACTGATTATAGGTATAAGCTCAGCTTATTGGTTAATGGTTGGTCATACCAGAAGTTGTTGATTAATTTTCTATAACGGCAGCTCTGACAATAGTGCAGCTTCAAATCACAGGTTTATATGAATGTGCTCGTTCTAATAGATTATCTATATTAACTTTCTTTTAGTGATGCACTTGACTGATTTTCCAGTCTATTATTGTGACAAAGGACCATCTCCCGAGCAGCTCTGGATGACATGTCAGTTTTTAGGCCTCTCTCTCTCTCTCTCTCTCTCTCTGTCTGTCTTTATCCCTTCATTAATATGCATCTCCACTCCTCTTGGCTAATCAGGAAGTGTGTGTCTTCCTTATTAAATACTCTCATGAATCCACTAGATTTTGAAACTATCCCTAAGCATGTAATTTTAAACCATAACGCTCTAATAATAATAAATAATATGTACAGTAATAAATTAGTTAATATGTTTTAATGCCCAACTACTAAAAATGGCCCAGGAACATTTCTATACGCTATCTTTCGTGAAAAGGTTTTATTCATGGTCAGGATCTATGAACATACACAAATATCCAATTTAAAAATGTCCTCTCATTATGCTAAACAGCTAGTTAGCTGCTAATTTACTACATCTGTAGAAGAAAAGGTTCTATCTAGCACCATAAAGGATTTTTCAGTCACAG
Organism: Pangasianodon gigas; assembly: GCA_022758105.1. Taxonomy (NCBI): domain Eukaryota; kingdom Metazoa; phylum Chordata; class Actinopteri; order Siluriformes; family Pangasiidae; genus Pangasianodon; species Pangasianodon gigas. Next base: position 28,889,700 of record CM040460.1, on the reverse strand, counting down.
AGTTTGGTAATTAAACTTTGTATTAAACAACATGAACCACTTAACTAGCTACCATTATTACTACTGCGTCAAATATGTCTACATCAACCACTACACCAAATCTTACCTAAAATCATAAACTTATTTATTACTATTCACTATTATAGCCCAGTGTGGAAATGCTGAAAATCCACAGAATGATGTCACGATGAATGATTCCTACTGCCTCGATAAACTGGTAGTTTACGGTGTTAACAATGGGCTCCATGGGCTCCTGTAGCTGCACTACGTAATGCTGCGTTCAACGTGCCTTGTAAATGGTCATTTGCAGGTTGGAATGGCGTCATTTTCCACCTGGGTACATTTAACTTTCGAAATGGAAAAAAAACATGGGCACCTCCATGTTTATCTTTTATTAGCAACAAGCTAGTCAGATAATGGTTCCTCAAACAGTGAACTGTAGAGTCAGTGTTACAGATTTAACAAGTGAATGTGTCTGTATGTTTACTGATCTGAAGCAAATACTTGTATATAGAGTATAACTCATTTAAAGGTAAGAAATGCTACTTTGTTTATTTCGGATGCTGTGCGTAGCCATGTTGATTTGACGTCACTCTGTAAACAGGGAAGGAACTCGTAGGTGAGAAGAACACCCCAAATTGTTTACGTAAAAGGAATTTCAAGCTGAGGTTGTGTTTTCACTCTTTGTTTTTCATACAGAAAAGTAAAGTGCTGTTAACTATAATATACAGTACGTGTGTACATTTCAGATTTTTTGCATAGATTATCGTTGATCACTTTGCCAAACATGAGTGTCTACAAAACAGAGATAGCACCATAGTGGCCAACTTTAGGGCGTCTTACGCTACCTCACTGGTACCCTTACACTACCTCACTGGT